>CM040245.1:176350442-176424388 GCA_022545495.1 Chrysanthemum lavandulifolium | reverse complement strand
AAAATAGAGTTAAAGGATGGTTTTCGGCAAAGTTTGAGTGACTATATGTTATTCGTTACAACTCCGCTCAACAAACGGTTGGACATTTTGGAAAATATGCTAGGCGAACTTACTTTTACTAGAAGACATCACGTTATAAAAGTTCTACATCATTGTTAAAAGCGTCCGCCAACATGGTCCTTTAGTTGCCGTAGTATGTTTGTAATAAAGAATATATTAATTTTGCTAATAGAATAAAGTTACGGCAACTTGGTTTATTGCGTGTAATTTAATCGTTACAAGTCCGTTTTCTACATCCTTAGATTCGTTTCAAAGTATACTAATATATTTTTGATAAGTCGACACAATTTATAAAGCTTAAGACTCATTTTTGACTCGTAAGGAGTGACATTTTCAATGCTGAAATTTCGAAATTAATAGTTTTCCTCGTCAAACTTGAAAATTCATAACTTCTTCGTTATAGTCTGCTTTAATCCGCTCAAGCTGCCACGGATTCGTTTTAAAGTATATTTTCTAAATATCTAGGCCAAAAATATTTACCTACCGTCGGATTTTCCTGAATTTAAAATATGGACAGACCCTATTTTATACATGTCGAAATGAGTTTTTCTTGCGCCAAACCTATTCTAACCCATTCAAAACAACTCCGGAGCTATTCTAATCCTACCATACACCTTCTTAGGGTGTCATGGTTTCCTAGATATCACCAAAAATAACATATAACAAGGAATAATTATAGGATGGATTATATATATTCATAACTCTTGAAAATCATTGAAAAAGTGGTACAACATCAAATGACTTGCATGTTTTTGGCTCAAATATGATAAAATGAATATGAAATGAATATGTAAGATGAAAAAATAAACATGAGATGCTTACAAGAATACTTGATGAGGTTTAAGGACAAAAGGGTTTATCCTAATCACCCTAGGTTTTTATTGCAAAACCTTCAACAAAGAGTGATACTAGTGTGTTAAAACCTTGCCTTGAAAAATTTATGATCTCCTTGACATCTACTATGGTGGCGGTTCTTGGAGAGGAAAAGAAGAAAGATCTTGATTGAACTTTGAATTATTGTTGTGAATGAAGTGTGTAAGTGTATGTTGAGTATAGACCTATATATGTAGAAAATTTTACTAACCAATTAATGCACCACCCCTTGGTCGGCCAAAGGGTATGCATTTGAAAATACATTTTTTTTTATATATTGTATGTAATTGTGTATATAAAAGTGTAAGTAAATGAAATTAAGTAAAGGTACTTGTAACATTGTATATACATTTGAGTAATTAGAGTAGTGTTGTTTAAAAATAAACTTTAATGGATCAAAGTAAAGTATATTGAGATCATATAAATTGTAAAATACATTTCTTGTAAAATTTGAGTGATATAGTAATTATCGTGTAGTTTTTAAGAAAAGCGTCGTAATAATATAAGTTTAACGATTTATATACTAAATAAATTTAAAACACTAGGTAAACTAAAATATTATTTTATAAACTAAATGTAAGTATAAAAATATGTCGGATAGTTTTGGAAGTATCGGATTAAATGTTCAAAATAATAACTTACGCGATAGCGTTTATTTAATATGAAATTTACGCTTGATGTGAAATGCAAAACCCATGCATGACTAATATGATGAATGTAGAGTGAGAAATGACCAAGAATTGAGAATTGTGACAGAGTGCGACTTGTCAAGTTTACTACTTGTCTATTGAGACTTGTCACTTCTTCGTACTACGCTTTCTTGTTGTTCTTTTGATTTTGTAAAACCGTGAAAGAATCTATTTCTGGTTTAATCAAAGAATAGTAAAATCCGTAGAATCTGGAATCATGTCTAACAACGCACTCTACAATCGCTTTCTCACCGAAGGTGAGGACGCTCAGCGGTGGATCGGATACTCGTCCACCCATGCTTGATGTAACCGATTATGACTCATGGGCTCAACTAATTAGGTTGTACTGTTTGGGAAAGGAAAATGGGTTAACATTCTCAAATCAATTGATGAAGGACCTTATCGATTGAGACTACAAAAGACACACTTGAAACTCATGCGGATGGTACGTGACCTTAGGATTGGACAGCCTAAGACATATGATGAGCTCGATGATAAGGAGAAAAGAGATATGATGCGATATCGTGGCTTCAAACATTGTACTTGTGGTCTTCCAAAGGACATCTACAAACTAATCAATCACAACACCAAGCCAAATCGGTTTGGGACAATGTCAAGATGCTTCTCTCGGTTCTCAATTAACTAAATAAGACAGAGAATCTCAATTGTATGATGACTTTGAGCACTTTAAGATGAAACCAGGGGAAAGTTTCACTGAATACTACGTGAGATTCCACAAGCTTGTGAATGACATAAGGAATATCAAAATGACTATGCCAAATATTCAGCTAAATTCAAAGTTTGTGAACAACATGAATCCCGAATGGCACAAATTTGTCACTTCAGTCAAGTTAACAAAAGGTTTGAGGAACAACAACTATGAGAAACTCGATGCATACTTGCTTCGTAATGATGTATATGTTATGTTTGAACGAATGATCTTGGATAAATTCAATTCAAATTCGTAATGCAAGTTCACAAAATGATTCAACACCTTTTACACCAATCTTGGAATAACCACCAAAGCATCACAAGTCATACCCATCGGTAATGGTAACCACGTGCTCATTCCGATCCAAGATATAAGCCTCCGGATCCAAACACACTCATGGAAAACTCCATCAATCAACTATCTCTCATGGTTAGTCAAAATCAATTCCACTCCACATACCAACAATAACCTCGAGCAACATCCAATCCACACAATCAAGCTACCGTAAGAGATGGTAAGGTAGTGGTGCGTAATGTGCAAGGAAGACGGTATGAACAAGGGATGATTGGAGCAGTTATGGTAATATCGGAGCAGTGGAGGGTATGTGGCTAATCGAAATCGTTGAAGGAATGCCAATCAAGGACAAGGAAAGCCAATCAAGTGCTACAACTGTGGTGGTGATGGACACATTGCAAGGAACTCGACATCTCCAAAACGCCTCAAAATGCGAGTACTTGAGGACAAGATGTCAGGTGCAAGCTCGACAGGTGGAGCGGTTTGGATGAAGAAGAGTTGTTGTTTCTTGCGGATGGAAATGCCAAAACCTATGATGTTGATGTGGATGAGCGACCAATTCGTGAAATAGGTCACAATCATCAAAATGCCTTTCAAGTTGTCGATCGTTATGCATTTGACTCTAATGTCGATGATGAACCCATCGCTTAGACAATCTTCATGGCTAGCATTTCACCAATGGTCTCTCCAAAGGTTTCATCACCACAAAGAAGTTGGTCCATCCAAAGATCAATCATCTCTGAGGTATTAAAACTATACGATGAAGTTGATGAGCAAGAGATGCATAACAAAGTACAATCACATGTAACTAATGAATCAGATATAGATAATGTGGGTGATAGTAATATTGTCCCATATGATCAATATGTGATACAAAGTGAAAGTGAGATTGTACCAAGTGATGCATCCTCTGTAGTCAATGATGACTATGTTTTTGATGAATACACTCCATGTGCCCCTGACGATTCTGTTATCTCTGAAATGAATGCCTATAAAGAACAAGTTGCTATTTATGAACAACGTGCTAAGTTTGAGTTAACTACCTGTGAGCAGGAAATGGATGACCAAATGCGCATAATTATTAGAAAAGTAATTTTAGAGAAGAAGTGTTAAAACAAGAGTTAAACTCCTTACAAGAAAAGCTTTCTAAAATCAAGCAAAAACAAGAACTCCAAGATAATGTTAAAGTGATTAAACAAGAATTTAATGCTAAGGAATCAAAACTTTGAATGACTTTTCCAATCAAAAACTTTGAAAACAAGCTTGAAAATAAGTTGTATGTACAAGGAATACCATTCTGACGGCTCACATGATCACTAAGCATAGAGTTTTCGCGATAAGCATAGCATTCCCTCGTTAAGGAACCCAACTCGAATATGGTAAAGTGGCTAGAGAAGCTCGTAAGGTAATATATGATGGTAATGAAATCCTTAAGCCTAGGCGTAAACCTAGTCAGCAGAGTGCATCGAGGAAGATAGCAATTTGATGAAGTCACTAGGAGAAAATGAATAAGAAGCTAAAAGATCCCGAGTGTAAAAGCAAAACATAACGCTCAAACCCCATGATTACACTAAAGAAAATTGGATTTTCATGAATGTGTTTAAGCCCAAACTCTATTAACCCCGTAACAAGTTTTTGGAAAAGGACATAGATATGCAAAAGCTAATGCACTTGTTAAAACTAACACTCCCCTTAGGAAAATGCCTCAAGCAACTGTGTATCCTCCTAATACACCAATGCATTTAGTTCCTAGATCTATTCCCACAAAGAGCAAGACCTTAATCACTTATATGTTGTTTATCAACTATTCGTTGATTTTGAGAAGACATGTAAGAAAAGAATCACACCTATGTGGATAATCAAGGGAGAGGGTTTTGAGCAAACTAAAGAATGTTATTTAACCGAGGTCATGCCTTTCTTTAAACAATTAAAGGTCAATTTGAGAGTCTTCAAAAGGATAGACTCGGATATTAAAGAAATGTAAAAGGAATTTGATGCAATGATAGTTGAGGTCAATGATTATGAACGGAACTCAAATATAATGAAATTGAAAGGAAGAATCAGATATCTTAAATGAGAACTTAGTATTGAGTTGTGTGGCTCAAGATATGTTTTATACTATTACTAAGCATTCTATTATCGCTTTCTCAATTTCATGAATTATATGTTGCTTTGAAAGTTTCCCATGATCGTGTCATTGAGCTTGAAAATAAAACTCAAAACTAAATGAGAAAATTAACCGTGATGATCACGATAATTTGGTAAAACATTTTCTAAGCTAGAAGTTGAACATTTTGATTTGCAACTAAAATATCAACATCGAAGAAAATGTAAAAACTCAAACATCAAGACATCCTCAAATGTTCCGATTTTGATGCGCTTTTGAAATAAACAACGCGACGAACAGTCAAGCTCACCAGAACACGATCGTAAAGTTGAAAGCCCAAATTTCCCAATTAAAGGGTGAAAAGAACAATGTGAATGGCTCCCAAATACCACCTCCTTTAGATTCTCAAGTCTCTCAAAATTTCATCTTCAAAACATCATTAACGACATTACAACAAGAAAATGAGAGTTTTCAGAAGAAAATGAAAAGTCAAACGACACTTCAAAGAGTTATACGACTCAATGAAAGTCACCGTGACAAAAACAATGAAAAATAACTTCTACGAAAGGAAATTGAGAATCAAGAGTCGTAAAAGAGAAAATGCCACTTGTTTTTAATGAGAATGTTGCATCAAAGTCATCTCACGACTCTAAATATATTGCGATCAAGTAAATACATTCCACCTCATCCTAGAAATAACGAACTTGTGTTTCATAACTATTTCTTTCACCTTAAGGATAGTTTAGGATGTCTCCGTGAGATTGTAGAAGAGGATTACATAAATAAGCCACTGACAGAGAATTAGGTTTGCTTGCATTCGTGCCAAACGATCTCAAGAGTCATTAGAATGCTTAAGAGCAACATGTCCTAAATCCTTATGTGAGAAAGATAAAGTTGTGATACCTTGTTCTATGCCTAGTGCTAAGTATGCAACCCATTCTGTGCCCAGTATTGATGAGTGTGTAAATACTCATCATTTTTATACCCTTTAAACTGCAAAAACATCTGAAAACACTCAGAAATGCATCAAAATAATGAAAATATCACAAATAAGTGTTTTATGTGTTTTAAATGCAAAAATTCCAAAATCGACAAAAACGTATCAAGTTTGCATAATTGGCGCTTTAGTCCCCAAGTTTCAAAAGTTGTCAAATCTAGTCCTCGAATCCAAAATGTGAGTTCTATCATTCAAGGTCCCGAAATATTCTAAGTTGTCAAAATGGTCCTTTAATGAATTTTTGGTCAAATGGCGTAAAAGGTACCTTAACTTTGAAAAATGTCATAAAAGGTCCTTGGATTTATAAAAAAGTGAAAATTATCAAATGTGGTCCTTGTACTATTCATAAATGACAAGTTTGGTCCTTTTGATAACTTTGGAAAAGTGGCAGGTTTAACCCTTCAATTTTGGCCGAATTGCATGGATGGTCCTTGTGTATTTAACAAACCAAACCGGGCCCCAACTTAAAACCCAAAATAAATACCCAAGCCCATTCCACCCAACCCGGTCCAATCCACAAATCCAATAACCCTTTTACCCAATCCAACCCGGTTACCCAAACCCACGGTTTTTAATAAAACTACCCACCCACTTGTTTTTCCCTCCAAACCCACCTTCTCCTTCACCCACTTTCACTGCCACACCACCTGCAACACTCCAACCCCCATCATCACACCCACCCTATTCCTTCCCTCCAAACACCCCAAGCCAAAATACATTTATTACACCCTCCCCTGTCCCAAGTCACCTGTCCCAGTTGCTATATCTTTTTTGCGCCAATTTCATGAATCAATGGCCAAGATCAATTCAACCAAATCAATGGCTAGGAAAGGAAAGAGAAACCTTAATGAAGCCTATAAAAGAAGAAAGAAGACAGAAGTAGCAGTTGTCACTGCTTTAGACCATTTCTTAATTTTCTTGTAAAATCGTTTCTAATTTTTATGTCAAACAAGTTCTGGGTTTTGTAACTCCTTTAGTGTATGAATCAATTCAGTAGTACTTTTAGTGATTTCATCAATTTAATTCCACTTTCCTGTCCTAATTGGTTTTCCTGCCAAATTTGTCTTAATCATTTCTTTTGATTACAAATTGTTTAAATGGTTCAAAGTAATTTGTTTAAGCTTATTAAAAGTTAATTGAGTTAATTGGAGCAATTTCTGAGATTTATGCATAATTTTCTATGAAAGTCAACAAAAGTCAACTGCTGAAGCTGATTTGGGTTTGAACATGAAATTGGTTGATGTAGAGCTTGGATTGGGTTGGATTAGCTTAGGTTAGTGTAGTTTGGTTCTGATTCAAGCTATAGGGTAACTGGACAAGCTGTGAGTTCCAAATCCCATGCATTTTATTTATTTATTTTTTTTTTTTTGTAGAATCTGCATAATCAGTGTTAAGTCTCATTGATAGTTATAGTTGAAGTTCTTGTATAATTTAGGCATCTCAATGAGGTTAGGACCTGAGCTGATAGTAGTCATGGTGTAGAACTGTGGTATGGTGGTATAGGTTTGCATTTCTGTCCATTAAGTAGTGTTTGGATCTGCTATATAATTTGAGATATAGGTTCAAGCTTTTGATTAGTCAGGTTGCTTTAGTCTTATTTAGCATCATTAAGTCCCTTGCTATCATAAACTTGCATCCTTGAACTCATTTAGTCAAAATTGCCCCTAATCTGCTCTCATTGTCATTTCTGTGAGAATTAGCTTGTAGAATCTTGCCTATAGGTGTAAAAGTTAGTGATATAGCTTGCATAAGTGTTGTTTCACTATTAAATAACATAATCAGTTCTCAAATTTGATTCAAATCTCACAAAAGTCAAACTTTCATCTCTGTTTTTGAAAGTCAAAATACCATTAAAGCTGGTTTGAGCAAAACTTTGTGGAATTATTATTTGCTACTCTTTGGTCAAATGTTTTTGGTATTCTGGATTTAGTAAGTAGGACAGGTCTAGTGTCTAAAAGTGAATTTTGGAGAATTTTGAAATACTCCATAAGCTCCAAATAAGTCGCTCTATAAGTTCTTATATGCCCCGCGACAGGCATAGTCACCAATGCGCTTTTCTAGCAACTAGCGTGGCTTGTCAAAAGCTCATTTGAGCTCATTTTAGGGCAAACTTGGTCCATAGGTACTTTGCTAGGTCTAGTTAAGGGCTCAAGTTCGTTTTCCCTTGAGCTTATTATTAAGCTTGTGCAAAGGCTTAAAGTTGGGGGTAGGAACTGTTTGGGTAAAAAGGTAGTTAGTATGGATCTTGATTAGTGCATCTTTAGTGGTTAGGATTAGTCAGTATTCGCTTTTTTAAGTTAGCTTTAGCATATTATAGCCGTGTTGTTGAATTGGTGCTTTCCGAGCTTGTTAGCTTAACGTTAAGTTGCTTATTTATAAGCACTTTGCATTGCGCTTCAATTTCTTGCACACTAGCCCCTGCTTTTATAATTTTCCTAGATTTAGAACATTATTTTAAAGTTTTCCTGAATTTTTCATATTTTTCCAAAGACTGCTTGCTATTTTTCCTCATTTAAATCGCTTTTAGGCATTTTAATTACCTTTAATACAAATAATTCGTAAAAGCTTCATAAAATAAGTTTTCATTTTTCCTAGGTTAAGAAAAATATAAAAAGCAAAAAAATAATTTTTCCAGATTTTTCTTAGTTTAATTTGTAATTTTTAGCAATTTAATTAGTTTTAAACAGTTTTTAATTCATAGAAAATAGAAAAATAATCAGAAAATTACAAATCCAGTTTTGAAAATTCTCTTTTGTTATTTTGGATTTTTGAAAAATAGTTTCATAATTTTCCCATTAATTTTCATAATTTTTAGTGATTTTAATTAGTTTTGAAAGTTAGAAATTAGTTTTTAAATCGAAAATAAATCAAGAAAAATCCTAAAAATTAGTTTTAATTCATAAATAGTTTTTAAATATCATTTTTAGTTTAAAAGTAATTTTAGATCATTTTTAGGGCTTAGATTAGACGTCTTTGCATTTAATTCGCATTTTGTTAAATTTGTTTTTAGTTTCCTTTACATAATCAACAACATCGAACTTTAAAAATAGTGATAGCGTTTATTTAATATAATTTAGCTTTTTAATTTTCTTTTATTTTTCCTTTGTCATTTAGTATCAATCATAACCCTTTTCCCGTTCAAATTCTCCCGATCACTATTCGCTCGATTATTCAAAGGCATGTACCGTTGGGACTTAACGACCGGAAAACACTATACCTCTAGATCTTCATTGCATTGGTGTCTGAGCTGTTTGAAGTTTATTACGGTTGACCATTCACAAGTGGTTAGCTTGTGTGATAAAACTTGACGGTTTGGACCCAATCAAATTTTGGCGTCACGGGAGTCGTAAGCATTATCTTACGCTTAGCAGATTAGTGATTTGAATATTCACTCCTTGTTCATACCATCTATCTATATCTATATATATTTTCTTATACAAAACCCAAAAAAATCCTAAAACGTATAAAACACAAAAATATTTTTCTTTTATTTCTATATATATAAAAGATAAAAATACAAAAAGATTTGTCGTTTTCTTTGTTTAATAATAACAACATAAAAAATTACCACCGCAAACAAAGGCAGTGTACTACCTAACTGGGGGTACGACTATAATAAGTTCCCGACCTAAAGATTAAAACTTGCCTTTGTGTCACTTGCGTGAATACGCTTGTGATTATTGGTTTAAGTTCCTTGTGTTTTGCCTCGGTATTGTTTTAATTGAAAGTGTTGTTTTTAAAGTGCTTGTGCACTCGTCTTCAAAAAAAATCCAAAAATATTCTTCTCATTCCTCTTGTCCATTTGATTCTATCCCTTTAACCCTCTATATGTTTAATTCTTATGTCAACAATCACCAACATCATCGCACAAGTGTGTGTGAGCGGTGTGGAAGGCCTAGTTCGCTTAATTTTGCAATTGCATGTAATTATCCATCAAAATTCTTTTCAAAGTTATTTCACCACCCTCCACATCCCTATATACGCTCTAATGTTGACAAACCTGCTCAAACGCTCTGAGCTACCTCAAGCACTCACCGAGGGTTACGAGGACAATCTCTTTGAATTTAGAGCCCGTAATCTAATCGAACAAATTCAAGCCGATGAAAAAGGTCGAGAATCGAATTGATTACGATGAACCCGCTCAAACACCGGAGACCATAACGGAAGTGGTGGAAATTGCTAGCTCTCGAGCACACCACTTGTCCCACCTCCGGATTTTTCAAAATGTTCTTCGAGACTTGATAGTCATTCGATCACCATGTTGGTTTTGTTGATTCTTTGAATGAACCGATTCCTTCTCATAACTCTCAAATGGGATCGCTTATTCCTTGTGTCGGTTGTGGTGAGCCTCTTTTGGTTCACCATGTCGCCGGTGTACGTGTGTACAGGTGGTAATGATATTCGAACGGGAGTTGTTTGTTTTGTGGTTCGAGGAATTCATTTGATTATGATCCTAATCCGAACTCATTTAACGACCCTCAAACTTTTCCAATTACCCACCACATCCCGACTTATCTTCATATAATCAACATAACCGCTGTGAATTTTGTGGAGGTCCTCACCTAGGATTTGAGTGTCAATCCGAAACACGCTTTGTCTATGAACAGCTTTTCCAGTGATGCTCAAAACTTTGGTTATGACAAATATCCATATAATTCGCCAGTCTGCACTCAACAGCTTTCATCACAGAGAATTGTGGAGGTCCTCACGATAATCTTCAATGTCAACCGTGGAATCAAAATGACTATACTTCCTGCTTTGACAATTTCCAACCTCCACAAAGACCATACTGGCTCAAACTCCACCGAGCCGCTGCTCAAAGAAATTTCCCAAGATTTTGAAACCCCAATGAAAACACTTGATGATATGATTCAAAACTTTAAGAATCAAGTGAGTAATGAAAACTATGGGAGAATTGCTAGTCAAGAACGAGAGGCTCGCAAATCTAGGGAAGAATTATTAGTCTTAGAAAATGCAGCTCTAAGGCATTCCCAATTTCTTAAGGCAAATATGTATGATGATGACGAGGAGAGTTTTTATCCTTTAAAGATAATATTTCTCAACTCCTCGACTCGTTGTTATCACACCCGAGATTCACACTCACTCTCTTATTATGGGGATGAGCATCTTGACACTGTCCTCGAAAAGGAACCGGACGAATTCATAAAGTCTAGTGTCGAGAACCTTGTCCCAATCCCAAGAGAGTCACAGGAATTCTTGATCATGCGTGTGATATCCCTCCTCCTCTTGTCTTCCTAAAAGATCATATTGAGATGTTCTCCGATTCGATGAGGACGATCTGCTATCTTGTGGAGACATAAGTTATGTGGAGGAATTACCTTCCGAGCTTGTCACCAGAGAAGAGAATGATGAAGAATAATCCAAGACTAAGCTCTTCGCCTTACATTATTGAATGTTAATCTTCTCATTTCTAGAATCGAGGCTTTTAATGAAAAGCCTATTTCATCTCCTATCCCCATTAAGGATAGTGACATTCTTTCCGATGATTCTATTCCGTAAATGAAATCCTTCTTTTTTGATAATACGGGAGAGAAGATTAGTGGCGCACCACTTTTCATTCTCATAATTCTCTCCCAATTATGAATCATTTACATTGGAGGAGTTCACCAATGAACCCACTCATATCAATTCGAATATGATTCATTCACCTTCAAGGAGTTCTCGATGAACTCACTCATATCATATCTCCGCCGAGTATGATAATTTCTACTTTGATCTAGACACACCCATAATATGTCTTGATCAAGCAAGCTTAACCGATGAGATTCATGAAACTATGAATTCTCCTATCGAGGATGAAGAGTTAGTCATGATTTTTATCATGATTTTCTTTCTTTTCTTCATATATTATGTCACTTCTCCCTGCTCTTCACTCCTTCGAATGAAGACATTATCTTTGATCCCGCATTTCCATGTACCATTATCTTGAGTCGGAATATATCTCATCGGTGTGGAACTTTCACGTGTTTCAAATGTTTGTCCAAACATCTTGAATGAAAGTCCGATGGAGATTGTTTCTTCTACTTTGCTTCCCATGAACCAATGAATGCGGGTCGAGTCAAGCTAGCGACTCGGGAATCAAAACAAGAGCACACTATATGGGTTTTCACCGTATTTCGACTTCTTTCTATTTTCTACCACCCTAGCGGGGAGTCACCGCTATTGTATATAAGTTTCAAAAAATAAATAAATAAATAAATAAAATCTTTCAAAATAATGGCCGTAGTATTTCCCTTTACGTTTCTCGCTTTGGCATAACCGCGGTACTTTGAATATTGAGGGCAATATTCATTTCTAGTGGGGGAATTCTCACGAATTTTATCATGTAATTATATCACCCAATTCCCCATTTTGGCCAAAAATTTTTTTTTTTTAGTAAGCGTTTTGCACTTACTCAACATACGGTTATCATCCGCTTTGTCTAACAAACAAAAGGATTGGCTAATCCAGAGCAAACGGCTCTTGGTAAAGATATCTCAAACCGTTGACGGCTTGCAATTTGCTCAAAATCAGATGGTGTTCACCACCATATCTTTAATTAGTGAAGAGTTGGCTAGCCCGCAAGTTTATGGCTTGTGGTAAAGGCGCTTGAAAACCATAATTGGTAATCGACTCACCAAAGATATATTATCTAAGAGTTGGCTAGTCCATAAGCAAACGGCTTCGTAAAGACAAATCAAATCCGAAGTCGCGGTTTGCTCAAAATCATTCGTTATCATTTTACCAAGGTTCTTACTTGAACTCAAACAATTGGCTACTCCGTAGTAATGGCTTTTGCAAAGAGATTCAAATCCATTAAGTTTTTCAAAAGATTGCTAGGACTAGCAATAGTTTAGTGGGATCATGAGTGTGTGAATACTCATAATTTTATACCCTTTAAACCGCAAAACATCCGAAAACACTCGTAAATGCATCAAAATAATGAAAATATCACAAATAAGTGTTTTATGTGTTTTAAATGCAAAATTCCAAAATCGATGAAAACGATCAAGTTTGCATAATTGGCGCTTTAGTCCCCAAGTTTCAAAAGTTGTCAAATCTAGTCCCTCGAATCCAAAATGTGAGTTCTATCATTCAAGGTCCCCAAATATTCTAAGTTGTCAAAAATGGTCCTTTAATGAATTTTTGGTCAAATGGCAGAAAAGGTACCTTAACTTTGAAAAATGTCATAAAAGGTCCTTGGATTTATAAAAAAGTGAAAATTATCAAATGTGGTCCTTGTACTATTCATAAATGACAAGTTTGGTCCTTTTGATAACTTTGGAAAAGTGGCAGGTTTAACCTTCAAGTTTGGCCGAATTGCATGGATGGTCCTTGCAGATTTAACAAACCAAACCGGCCCCAACTTAAAACCCAAAATAAATACCCAAGCCCATTCCACCCAAATTTCATCCAATCCACAAATCCAATAACCCTTTTACCCAATCCAACCCGGTTACCCAAACCCACGGTTTTTAATAAAACTACCCACCCACTTGTTTTTCCCTCCAAACCCACCTTCTCCTTTACCCACTTTCACTGCCACACCACCTGCAACACTCCAACCCCCATCATCACACCCACCCTATTCCTTCCCTCCAAACACTCCAAGCCAAAATACATTTATTACACCCTCCCCTGTCCCAAGTCACCTGTCCCAGTTGCTATATCTTTTTGGCGCCAATTTCATGAATCAATGGCCAAGATCAATTCAACCAAATCAATGGCTAGGAAAGGAAAGAGAAACCTTAATGAAGCCTATAAAAGAAGAAAGAAGATGTATAGCAGCTTGTCACCGCTTAGACCATTTCTTAATTTTCTTGTAAAATCGCTTTCTAATTTTTATGTCAAACAAGTTCGGGTTTTGTAACTCCTATAGTGTATGAATCAATTCAGTAGTACTTTTAGTGATTTCATCAATTTAATTCCACTTTCCGTCTCTAATTGGTTTTCCTGCCAAATTTGTCTTAATCATTTCTTATGATTACAAATTGTTTAAATGGTTCAAAGTAATTTGTTTAAGCTTATTAAAAGTTAATTGAGTTAATTGGAGCAATTTCTGAGATTTATGCATAATTTTCTATGAAAGTCAACAAAAGTCAATCAAGCCGATTTGGGTTTGAACATGAAATTGGTTGATGTAGAGCTTGATTGGGTTGGATTAGCTTAGGTTAGTGTAGTTTGGTTCGATTCGCTACTGTGGTAACCGGACAAGTCGCAGTTCCAAATCCTTGCATTTTATTTTCTTTTTTTTTTTGTAGAATCTGCATAATCAGTGTTAAGTCTCATTGATAGTTATAGTTGAAGTTCTTGTATAATTTAGGCATCTCAATGAGGTTAGGACCTGAGCTGATAGTAGTCATGGTGTAGAACTGTGGTATGGTGGTATAGGTTTGCATTTCTGTCCATTAAGTAGTGTTTGGATCTGCTATATAATTTGAGATATAGGTTCAAGCTTTTGATTAGTCAGGTTGCTTTAGTCTAATTTAGCATCATTAAGTCCCTTGCTGTCATAAACTTGCATCCTTGAACTCATTTAGTCAAAATTGCCCCTAATCGCTTCCTCATTGTCATTTCGTGAGAATTAGCTTGTAGAATCTTGCCTATAGGTGTAAAAGTTAGTGATATAGCTTGCATAAGTGTTGTTTCACTATTAAATAACATAATCGCTCAAATTTGATTCAAATCTCACAAAAGTCAAACTTTCATCTCTGTTTTTGAAAGTCAAAATACCATTAAAGCTGGTTTGAGCAAAACTTTGTGGAATTATTATTTGCTACTCTTTGGTCAAATGTTTTTGGTATTCTGGATTTAGTAAGTAGGACAGGTCTAGTGTCTAAAAGTGAATTTTGGAGAATTTTTGAAATACTCCATAAGCTCCAAATAAGCTGTTCTATAAGCCCTTATATGCCATGTGACAGGGCATAGTCACCAATGCAGTTTTTCTAGCAACTAGCAGGGCTTGTCAAAAGCTCATTTGAGCTCATTTCAGGGGCAAACTTGGTCCATAGGTACTTTGCTAGGTCTAGTTAAGGGCTCAAGTTCTGGTTTTCCCCTTGAGCTTATTATTAAGCTTGTGCAGTGGCTTAAAGTTAGGGGGTATGAACTGTTTGGGTTAAAAAGGCAGTTAGCATGGATCTTGATTAGTGCATCTTTAGTGGTTAGGATTAGTTGTATTCAGTTTCTTTAAGTTAGCTTTAGCATATTATAGCTGTGTTGTTGAATTGGTGCTTTCCAGAGCTTGTTAGCTTAACTTTAAGTGCTTATTTATAAGCACTTTGCATTGCAGTTTCAATTTCTTGCACACTAGCCCTTGTTTTTATAATTTTCCTAGATTTAGAACATTATTTTAAAGTTTTTCTGAATTTTTCATATTTTTCCAGCATTGTTTGCTATTTTTCCTCATTTAAATCAGTTTTTAGGCATTTTTAATTACCTTTTAATACAAATAATTCAGAAAAGCTTCATAAAAATAAGTTTTCATTTTTCCTAGGTTAAGAAAAATATAAAAAGCAAAAAAATAATTTTTCCAGATTTTTCCTAGTTTAATTTGTAATTTTAGCAATTTAATTAGTTTTAAATGCTTTTAATTCATAGAAAATAGAAAATAATCGAAAATTACAAATCCAGTTTTGAAAATTCTCTTTGTTATTTTGGATTTTTGAAAATAGTTTCATAATTTTCCATTAATTTTCATAATTTTTAGTGATTTTAATTAGTTTTGAAAGTTAGAAATTAGTTTTAAATCGAAAATAAATCAAGAAAATCCTAAAAATTAGTTTTAATTCATAAATAGTTTTTAAATATCATTTTTAGTTTAAAAGTAATTTTAGATCATTTTTAGGGCTTAGATTAGACGTCTTTGCATTTAATTCGCATTTTGTTAAATTTGTTTTTAGTTTCCTTTACATAATCAACAACATCGAACTTTAAAAATAGTGATAGCGTTTATTTAATATAATTTAGCTTTTTAATTTTCTTTCATTTTTCCTTTGTCATTTAGTATCAATCATAACCCTTTTCCCGTTCAAATTCTCCCGATCACTATTCGTTTGATTATTCAGTGCACAGCTCGTTGGGACTTAACGACCTGGGGAAACACTATACTCCTCTAGATCTTCATTGCATTGGTGTCTGAGCTGTTTGAAGTTTATTACGGTTGACCATTCACAAGTGATTAGCTTGTGTGATAAAACTTGACGGTTTGGACCCAATCAAGTATCAAGAAAGTAAATTTCAATGTGCCTTCAAGTAGCTCAGATCCCAGCACTTCTAAACCTGAATTGCAAAAAGTAGAAAAACCAACTAATATTCCCATTCCCTCTACAGGAGTAGAAAGTGACACCAAAGCAAGATGGTCAAAGCCTCAAGGCAACACAAAGAATGATAGGACCTCGCAAGCTAGGAATTCTCAGTGGAAGAGAGTAGAAGATCACCTTAGGAATAAATTGAATAAAATGAATCGTGTTGATTCTAGTGTTAGCTCTAAGCATGCCGTAATTAATGCGAATTCGATACTTTTGGCAAAACATGTAATGATGATTGCTTGGTTTCACATTAATCATGTGTGTGGTGTAATGATTTGATTAATGTCATAAATACCCGCTAAAACAGCTTAATGCCAAAATCGAGCTAAGAAGGCTAGAAAGCAAAGGCGGAAGAAGATTAGAAAACATTGGAAACCCACAGAAGAAAATTTAGTAATGTAGGTTATCGGTGGATACCCACGGACACAAATTTAGTCTTAATGTATTGTGCCCTAAATTATCCGATCAATGCCCATTAGGAAATGGATGCCTCACCGGTAGAACTATTCCTTTGAAGTGAACATACTTTGAATAGGTCTAATGCATACACTAGCACCGCATCAATCCTCGATGATTCCATTGTTTCTACTTCCGATGCGGGTGTTCCAATCATTGTTACTAACAAAATGGAACCCATTCTTGCATGGGGATCCCAATTATCCAGCTTATCCATTATTGTCTCGTGTTCAACCGCAAATCGCTCAAATCGCTCGTGGTACCGGACTCGGGATGTTCCAAGCATATATGACCGAGACTGGTCGCGCTCATGAACTTCATGAGTAAATTCATCGGACCGTTAGATTCGGAACGATCATTTCGGTGCAATTATGGGTTATGGAGATTATGTTGTTGGTGATAGTGTAATCTCTAGGTATATTACGCTGAAGGTCTTTGTCATAACTTATTTTCCGCCGGTCAATTCGTGATTCCGATCTAGAAGTGGCCTTTAGAAAACATACTTGTTTCGTAGAAAACTTGATGGTGCGTAACTTTTAAGAGGAATGTGGTTCAAACCTATACACCATCTCTATCAAGATATGATGAAGTATTCTCCAATTTTCTTGTTGTCAAAGGCTTCAAAACAAAGTCATGGTTATGGCATCGCTGCCTCAATCACATGAACTTCAAAGACCATAAATGATCTTTCCGTAAAGGACTTAGTTAGAGGCTTACCTAGACTAAAGTATGAAAAGGATCATCTTTGTTCAAAGATGCCAACCGGGAAAAGCAAGAAGTATGCCCACAAACCCAAAACTACAAACTCGCTTATGGAAGTTCTTCATACCATTCACATGGATTTATGTGGACCCATGAGAGTGCAGACTATTAACGGAAGAAATATGTGTTAGTTGTGGTTGATGATTACTCTCGATTTACTTGTTAAGTTCTTAAGGACAAAGGATGAAACTCGTGATATCATCATTAAACTTATCAAACAAATGCAGTTCGACTTAACAAAACCGCCGAATCATCCGAATGCATAATGGAACTTAGTTTGTCAATAAAGAACTTTGTAGTTTTATGGAAGTGTTGGAATCACCATCAAAGAAGTGTTCCACGAACTCTCAATGTAACGGTGTAGTTGAAAGACCAAATCGAACTCTTGTGGAAGCCGCAAGAACAATGTTGATTTACTCAAAGGTTCCAACGCTTCTCGAGGTCAAGCCATTGCCACCGCATGCTACACTCAAAATCGATCCCTAATTCACACATCTCATGGAAAAACTCCATATGAACTTGTCCAAAATCGAAAACCCGATCTATCATTCTTTCGTGTTTGGTGCATTGTGTTATCCAACTAATGAGGGTCAAGATTTAGGTAAACCGAAAGCTAAAGCGGACATTGAGTATTTGTAGGATATGTACCAAACAAAAGGATACCAAATCCACAAGAAAAGAACCCAAATATCATTGAAACAATTCACGCACGCTCGATGAGTCGACCGGTCAAATGGCTCCGGGACAATCCAGCCTGACCATCGCCACAACCTTCATCAAGTAGTCCCATCGCTTCTAATCTTGTACAAAATCCTCACCAAAGAACTCCATATGTACCACCTTCGTAAGATGATTTGAAGAAATTGTTTGATCCAATGTTTGATGAACACTATGAGCCAATTGCTAATGATCATCAAATCCATCAATGTAGGTCGCCTTATCCCCGCCAACGTAGATAACCCTTCATTGAGTCAAGAAGCGCCGATCACTCAGATCATCTTCAATTCCTCTATCATCAAGTGTACATCATGGAATTGTTTCGCACCTATGATGGAGATAACCCTTTGCTACTCCCAAAGATGCTCCTTTGAGAACATATTTGCTCTCGAACTATCATCGAACCATCTTCATCAGGAGAAAACATCTCTGCTACTTCAGTTCCTCAACAACCACACGAACACCTTATAAAATGGACACATGATCATCCATTGGAGAACATCATTGGAAATCCCTTTCGTCCAGTATCCACACGTAAACAACTTGCAACGGATGCCTTATGGTGCTTCTTCAACTCCGTACTATCCAAGGTCGAACCAAAAGACGTTAAAACTACCATGAATGAAGACAGCTGGTTCAATGCCATGCAAGAAGAAATTCATAAGTTCGATCGACTAGATGTATGGGAATTAGTACCTGCTCCTGACTGCGCTATGATCATTGCTCTAAAGTGGATTTTCAAAGTAAAACATGATGAGCATGGTGATGTGTTAAAGAACAAGGCTCGATTAGTTGCAAAAGGAGAGGGTATTGTCTTTGAAGAATCACTTTCTCCGCTTGCACGACGAGGCAATCGTAATCTTCCGCTAATGCCGCAAGTAAGAATATGGTAGTTCATCGATGGATGTAAAGACGGCTTTTCTTAACGAAGATCTTAAAGAAGTCGTATACATCACCAACCTCAAGGTTTTGTGAATCCGAGTATCCTACTCATGTCTATCACTTGAAGAAGGTTTCACGGTTTGAAGCAAGCTCCAAGGGCATGGTATGATACGCTATCAATGTTTCTTCTATCTACTAGATTCAAGAAGGGAGCAATTGATCCGACATTGTTCACCGTAAAGTCAGCAAACATTTAATTCACGCTCAAATCTATGTTGATGATATTATCTTTACCTCGATCGACTCCAATGAATGTGACCATTTTTCTAAGGAGATGGGCTCCAAATTTCAAATGTAAATGATGGAACGAATGTCATTTTTCTTAGGATTACAAATTTCACAAAGTCTCGGAGGCATAATTATCAATCAATCTAAATATGCTAATGAAATTTTAAAGAAATTTGGATTTGACACTTAGACACCGCTGACACTCCCATGGTGGAGCGCATCAAACCGGATGAGAACCACTGTGGATCATAGTAGATCAAACGAAATATCAAAGTAAGATTGATCCTCGATGTACCTCACCGCCAAGAGACCCGATATTCTCGTCACCGTATGCATGTGTGCTAGATACCGACTAAGCCTACCAAAAGCACCTTGAAGCGGTTAAACGGGTCTTTCGGTATCTTCAAGGAACCATCAACATGGGACTTTGCACCAAGGACACCGTATGTCACTAATAGCCTATGCGATGCCGACCATGCAGATGTCAAGATACACGTCAAGCACGTCTCAAGGTGCTCGCTTTTGGGTGACAAGCTTGTGAGTCGGTTTTCAAAGAAACAAATGAGTACTTCTATATCCTCTACAGAGGTCGAATACATAGCCATGTCATCTTGTTGTGCTCAAATCCTATGGATGAGATCCCAATTATCCGACTATGGCTTTCAATTCAACAAAATCCTCTCAGATTGTGATAACAAAAGTGCCGTTGTTTCTTGCAACAACGCTCAACATTCAAGATCAAAGCACATCGACATTCGACATCATTTCATTCGGGAACAAGTGGAAAAAGGTGTGGTAGAACTCTATTTTGGGAGGACTGAATACCAGTTAGCAGACATCTTCACCAAAGCTCTTCCTAGAGAATATTTTGAGTTTATCCTTCCACGACTTGGTTTAAAGAGTCTACAACCGGAAACACTCAAACGACTTCAAGAGGAAGACGAGGAGGGAATGTTTTTCTTCATCTATCTCTTGTATATATTTATTCAAAAAGCAAAATACAAAATTACAAAACCCTCAAAAGAAAATAGAAAAATATAAAATTTAAAAAATTCATAAAAATTTGAAAAACTCGAAAATTTCCAAAAAATATTGTCATTTTGTCATATTTTTCTTAATTCGATAACATCTACGGACTTTGTATTGACATTCAAAGAATGTCACGGGTTTTTAGATGTTCTTCAAATGTTCATAAATTGCTTTAAAAAAATATAAAAAAATGAGACGGAGAAAAATGGTGGTTTATTGTCACTTCAGACAGTAACCCGTTTTAAAAAGAAATAACAGAGCCTTGCTGAATCTTATTTTTCAAATCTCATGCTCTGATTCTTAAAACAAATGTTTGTCACCAAAAAGACAAATGTTTCATTTCAAAATATTTTTCCTTCTAATGATTCTTCTAAAAGATATTTGTCATCTAATGAAAACAACATTGCTTTGAAAATACCTCGGACTCTATTTTTGAAAATCATCTGGGCTTTTCATATGTCAAAATCTCTATCTCTCAATCAACAACCTATGTCATTGATTAAGGGGGAGAATGATTTCAATCGAATCAAAAAGAGTATTTTTCAAACTATTGGCACGTAAACGAGCAAGGTCTACTTTTGGAAAATCAAAAATAACAATGTTTTATACAATTGATTCAAGACCTTGGCTAATGTTATGTTTTCAAAAGATATTCATGCATGATTGATCAATGGAGTTTAAAGTCTCAAAATCCGATCCTTATCAGTTAAAATGTTTTTCAAAAGCAAGTCAATATTCTCCTCAAAAGCTCTCAAAATTTAATTTAAATCAATAGAGATCACAAATCTCAAAGGATTTGAAAATTGTGATCGGGGGAGAATTTGTGATTTAAATTGGATTTAAACTGATAAATCGATAAATTGTTTTATACGTGATTAACATGCTCTCCTCCCTACATGTGCCAAATGATTTCAAATTTTCCATGCACATGTTAAGGGGGAGCATCTACATCAAACCAATATGGATTGAATTGTGATTGATTTATCTCTAAGTGTGTTTTCCCTAATATGTGCTAAACAATTTCAAAATCGATGCACATATTGAGGGGAGCAAATTTTGAAAACCACATTCTTTCCGAAATAACTTTAATCAGATGTGAAACATCGATTTTGATCGAAAGTAATATCGATATTTTTAGAAAATAATTGATCAAAGAAGTGAATTCTTCCTCTTGCCTCCATGTGCTAAACTGATTTCAAACATACGATGCACATGTTGAGGGGGAGCCTTTTTCTAAAATATCAAAAACAATTCAGGTACAAAATGCTTTGATAATATATCACAAGTACCTAGATTGATTTTCAAATGGTTTTCAATTGGTTCCAATGGCAGATGAACAATACCAAAAAGACTGACCAAATTTACTTTATGTACGGTGATATAAGGATGGTTAGGTTAGGTATTCGTTCCCACGATCCCGCCAGTGCCGGCGGGAAGGGGCAATCCACTAGATAGTGTAGAGTCCTTAGGTATGTTGAAAAAAAGGAGAAAAGTGAGATATGGGAAGAGTGTGGACTGAGATAGAGCTAGAACTGGAATAAACCTAACAAGGTTCTAGTAATGAAGTCTCTGTAAGCATCAAGGGTTGAAGAATGAAAAAAATGTGAAAAGGGTGAAAATAAATAGCCCTCCATTATTTCAACCTTAGGCGTAAAACCGGTTCAATTCATATACTCTTGGTGGTTACCAAGGTAACACCGCATTGAAGACAAGACGTCATGGACCCACCACGCACCGCACTACATCTTACCAAGCTACTCAAGTTCCTCTTAAAGGACTTGTTTCATTCTCACGGGAACCTACATTATCTATCGACTTTCTCTTAGAGATGGTTGATATTGAAGAAGGAGACCCTCCCTAGTCTCCCAGATAGGAACCAAATGTGCACTATTGAGTCTAGAGCCACGAGATCATCAATAAATCTCATTAGACACCGTTAATGAAGACTCTCTTTTACACAATGTGGAAAGAGAAAATATATTTTAAGAGTCCCACGATTATCCTTGTGGTATTCCCAGAACATCTGAGTGATATGCCAACATACTCACAATGAAGATGGAAAGCCTTCTAGAGCCAACATCAAACAAGATCTTGGTAGGTGGCATGTGAGATCTATCCAATAGATCAACCATGTAACAACTGAAAAGAAACAATGGAGCAATTTAAATTTATGAATCAATCCTGGTTCGAGTTATAGATTGACGGATACCTTAGAAAAACCGGTCGTTGTGCTTAAAATTCTTTTCTAGCACATCGATCGTATTAATATTTCAAAATAAAGGTGTTTATGATTGATAATTGATTTTCCTTAAACCTTCGTTGTATTGCAAAAACAATTTATAATGAGCAAGATACCCATTGTTTTTCAAATCTCTTTTCATCAATCATTGAATCTCAATTACCGGTTCACCACTGTGTTGTCTTTGAGATGTTCCTATTGAGAACCGCCAGAGCAAACGCGAAACCCTGCCAAGGAATTTCTTCTAATTATACCTAATCACAGCAAGATTTGTAATCGATCAACGGGAATCGTGGGCGTGTACTCAATTCAACGAAGTGATCAAAGACACTTTCGCGCGCTTTATTGCTAACTTTGTATGCGGGTACATCCGACGCTTGCGCTAATCGTAATCGAGAGGTCAATCCATTGTCGCATGCTCACACAACACATTCACTTCAAAATCATGATAAGTGCATCAACAACTCGATATTTACACTCCATGCTTCGCTACCGCCGCAAATATCATGAATCAACTAAAGCTTTACGCTACTCCGATGAAAAGAAATCATGATTCGTAATGCGAGCATGTCGGTCCACCGTCACATCATCATATAATGTCAACACTACAAAGGAAGAGTCGAGATTTATGCAAGTCGATGATCTCAAAGTCGGCTCAAAACTCATCATCACGTGGATCGCTTAAAGACCGCACTTGAATTATCCAAACATGCAAAACATGAAGAATCAAAGACTACGGACCATCGAGCAATGAACTTAAACAAGAATCCAAAACAATCTTAATGTAATATCTGCTTGTATTCGTAATTTGAGGTGACCTCCTTAAGGGAGATTGTTAGGATTTAGAAAATCCAACATTAAAGTGTCGGTCACCTCAAGTATATGTAATCGTTAGAAATCTCATAGTCGTGGTCATTTAATATTAGTTATTATTTAGTTAAGTAAGACCGTGGAGGACTGGACGGTCTTTACCCATCAGATGCCCGATCCACGTTCCGTAGGAGGCTAGTCTTGTAAGAAAACTATAAATACCCTCTTCCTACCAAGGAAGAGGGTTGAGCTTTCAATACCATTTTTCTTTGTTTCACATAGTTCCCAACTCTCTTCCCTTTCTCTCTCTAGAACTTTCTCTCTCTAAACCTTGTATACCATATGATCATGGTGTGATGTGTTTGTGAAATCCTATAAATTACAACTTGTTTAGACATGTATACACTGATGGTAAAATATTTCCAAGTTAATTTCAAATTATGATAGACATGTAAATCCGTGCAAAAGTAAGGTAAAAAATGAGCCTAACGAAGATACAGCAAGATACCCATTTAGGGATACCGATGCTGTGTTGGAAGCAATTACCATGAAAAAGAGTATGGGTGTGTTTGGATAAACTTTTTTCTCAGACTTATGGCGTTGTTTCATTTGAGGAACTCCCTGCTCCTTATTGCAGCTATAGTCATGCCCTACGTGAAGCTGTATTGGTCACCTGATGCCGCTCATATTCCCACTGGCCTTTGAAAAAAATGCAACTAATATTCACCACCCACATTACACCATTTAAATGGAGCACATTATAGAAACAGTTAGCGCATCAGACCTTGATTAACGGTTGGCCTTGCATGATTCGTATGAACATTTACATCACCAACGATAGATGTATCAGTCACCCGATGATGTGTTTCAGATTCCCGTTGGCCTGTGATAAGATGCAAACGATATTTAGCAATGACACACTCGCATTAAAATGGCCCACATGAAAATGACATTTACCAAGCCATGAAAATGGGCAACATTATAGAAACATAAATCAAGCAATAACGCAAAAACGATGAAAAAAAAAATTTTCTTGAAATTTTGTTCGAAACAACACCTAACTGACAAACCCGAAACGGCAGCACTACCTGCAGCTGCATTGGGTACCTGATTTCGCTCATATTCCCGTTGTCCTGTGATAAAAAATGCAAATGATATTACCAACCATATTACACCATTAAAATGGAGCACATTATAGAAACAGGCAGCGCGTTAGACCTTGATTAATGTATGTCCTTGCACACTTCCTATGAACATTTACATCACCAACGACAGATGTATTAGTCACCTGATGATGTGTTTCAGATTCCCGTTCGCCTGTGATAAAGATGTAAACGATATTTAGCAATCGCACACTCGCACTAAAATGGGCCACATGAAATGATATTTACCAAGGCATTAAACGGCAACATTATAGAAACATAAATCAAGTAATAATGCAAAAGATTCTTGTAGTTTTTTCAAATAGTACCGACAAACCCGGCAAGCAAGCTACTTGCACCGTATTAGCCACCGATGTCGCTCATATTCCTGCTTTCTTGTGGTAAAAATGCAAATTATATTTACCAGCTACACGACACGATTAAAATGGACCGCATTATTCAAACAACTACCGCGTGATACCTTGATTAATGGTTGTCCTCGCACGCTTCCCCCAAACATTTACATGAACCTGAGCATCACTACAACCTGTAAAACATCAAAATAGTCGTGATAAGTAAGTGAAACCACGTTTTACATCAACAACCATACACCATCAGTAAATGCAAGAAATCAAACTTAACATACTCTCAGGTCCCCGCCTCCTTTTAATGGACAATGGGTTTGGGCCTCCTTTACGTAGGTCAGGGTAAGCCGAACTCTGACCCACAGGCCAGGCCACTCCAACTTTAAAATCCAAGACAATAGCATTTCTCGCCAACTCTGCAATGGATGTGGTAAAAATGACACATCAGTTACGACGACATAAGAGCATAACATTGTCACATAAAATGAGGCATACACGCACCTGTAGGTATCTCGAGAGTAACCTGAGCAGTTACAGTTGAGCCCGGCCAAACATAATATTCAGGTCTACGGTAATACGGCCTCACACACCTTTCATCAACCATTTCAAGTTGGACTTATAAACTTAGATAAGCAATAAGCTCAGGTGGCTAAGCACATAAGGAATTAACTTATAAGTTTTTCAAATTTTCAATAAGCTGATAAGGCAAGACAATCACCAATTCAGTTTTTAGACATTATAAAGACTTAAATCATTGACCAAAAGTTTTTAAGATGGGATCTATTTAACATTTCAAAGGCTAAAGTCCTTGACCCAATGTTTAAAGCTCCGATCTTTTTGACATGCTGATCTTTTCAGTTTTAAAGCTTTAATATAATTACGATTCGATGATTTGGTGTGTGAATCAAAAACCCACATCACTAATTACAATTTACAACTCGTGAAAGTCCTTTGTTGTCCTTTAGTGAAAGTCCTTTAGTGTCACTGGTAGTTTACTCTGTAATTTAGAAAGGCAAAGAATTGTTGTGAATAAGTCCTATTTCCTTGGAAAACTTGAAGCCAAACTAAAACAAAATGCGACTGGAAAGTACATTGATTCAACACATTCCAACAAAATTATATCATTGATATAAGTCTCGACCGCCGAGTATCGATTGTACATGCGATACTTATTTGGCTTCTATACCATATCGTATACCTTTACCTTTCATACGATGGCATTATCTATCGATAAAGTCTCTTTAAGCTAAACAAACACTACCTCCTTTCCCAACTAAGGAAACAAGTTACATTTTAACGTTAAATCTGATATTAAGGCCATTATCTAGTGAGAACTCTGTTATGAAGTTTAGTATAGTTATCAACTACTTCCTGAAACTCCAAATCCACAAATAATAAACTTGAAGGTTTAGATTTCTCATCAAGAGTGTAAATGCACAACCTAAATTAAGAGGAGAGGGTCTATATTTCTTTTAAAGATCATATTTAATTAAAAATTTACAATGCACTCAAATGACATGGTCCCAAACTAATCTGTTATAACTCTTAAATTTTCATAACTCAATAAAGAATCCCAAAAGATATTTAAATATAAACTACTTACCCCACAATAACTTAAAACAATATCGTGGCTCGTTAACTTTTAAATCACCTAAATCCATTCTATAATCTTAAGCTTGGTGTTTAGAATATAATGGCAACACGCATTTAGCTTTCGAATTCTATTTAAAGGATCCTAGTTATAATAACATCATAAACGCGCAAACAACAATCGCATTATCATTTGAAAATTCACAAACTCCTAACCCTAACTAAACATTTCTATAGTACCTCCATGAATAAGTTTGGCAAACTGAGAAGAGGTCCCGGAAGAGAAATTATCACGCTCAACCAATCCAACGCTCAAACCTCTAGTAACAGCATCAAGCGCCACACCACAACCAGTAGCACCACCACCAACCACAAATTTATGGATTGCCGAGTTAGGTTTCCAACCAGTAGCACCACCACCAACCAAAAATGTGTGGGAATCCATAAATTCACCCAACTTAAACCTAAAAAGTAGCCCCAAATTGGAAACCCAGCTGTTACGATTCGATGATTTGGTGTGTGAATCAAAAACCCACTTCACCAATTACAATTTACAACAAACTCATATCAAAGAAAATCAATGAGATTAGTGTTTTGATAGGTCGTAAATTGTTTGGATCTCATTGATAGGTCGTGGATTTTTTTCTAGGGGGTTGTGATATTCCGCGACACCCACATAATCAAATCATTTAAACTACTCAAAACCGTAAAAATTATACCTTTAAACACGCATGATAAACCAAAAGCTCAAGTCTGCAAACCCTAATCTACTTACAATTGAATCAATTAAAACCCTAGATCAAACATCAATAACATATCAACATGCAAAAAAAAGAAAACACAATAAGGAATCCAAACCTTATCACAGCAGCGATGTTTTTTTTTTTTTTTCACCACAAAATGAAACAAATATCACTTTATCAGATCACCCAACCCAAATATGTGGCTGTAAATGGAGTTCTAGATGCAACCACAACACATGGCCAATTGAGAACCACAAAAGGAATAAAAAATAATGTCATTGTTGGTCTCGAATCGGGTAAGCATCAACGGACGCTGGATTTGTTGGTCGGAGCTGGAGATTTCAGATCCAAAAGGTAAACGAGGATTGTGAGGAGAAGTGTACAGGGACGGGTCACTTATATTACCCGAGCTAAAAGAAAGAAGTCTGTCGGGTCGGGTCCGAAAAATAAAATCCCAATTATGCACTGTTCATTAGTCCCCCCAACAAATGTAAAGTAGAATAATGTGTGTCTTCTTGGTCTTGCTAAGCGTGCAGAGTGCGGCTAGGTTTCATCATCGTTACACCAGTTTTAAGTCATAAAGTTATATCTCCCCAACTCTTTCTTATCACATTCCCGCAACTTCAGCACCTTCTTTCTCATCTTTTACTAGACGAGTACCCGTGCATAGCAACGGAGGTTCCTAGCGGCAGACAATTAACGATATGCGATATTGTGGTAAGTGTTTCGTATAACGTTAAAAATAAACGTGAAAAGATCAAAATGTAATTTGCAAACGGTTGTACCTGTTCATAGCAACGGAATTTTTCAATGGATTTACTTAGTTTTTATAGATTTCATTTGAAAGTATAAGGGGTATTAAAGGGGTAAATTATACAATCAACTTTAATTTTAAAATAATTAAGTTTTCAAAAAATCAGGTATATGCAGTTATTATGATAGTCGTTTATGTGTGTATGCTTACATGTTCTTTTATGTTTTAAATATATCAATACAACAATTGTAAAATTATTTGTGGTTCTCATTTGATTGATAGGTTAAGTTAACATTCTGCGTTTTAGACGCTTTGATTAACTTTTTTTTCTTTTTTTTTAAACACAGCATGTTTAACGTTTGTTTGTTTATATTCATGTTTTAGGTCGAAACAATAATGTTTGTATTTAGGTCAATTATTAAGGTTTTCATTAATAAAATCATCAAATAAGTTACTTTCTAAAAACAAAAACAAATCAAACGCTTTTAATTCTTTCCAAATTTTAGATGGTAAAAAATTCAAACACTGTTACAAATTTTCAAATTTAAAAACTTTTAAACTTTTGGATACTAAAAAAATACTGCCGCAAGAGTCAAGAGCCAAGATTCGTAGTAGTTTTCTTATTCATCAATTAATGGTTCCAGCGTTTGTACTTTTGTGTGTATATATATATATATATATATATATATATATATATATATATGGGCCTTAACTCTATTGGTCTACTCTAACATTTATACAAATTGGTAGTTTTGGTACCATTGTATTCGGATAATGACAAACCCATATATACTATAATATAAGTTTGCAACTTTGGGTGGACCCTATTTTTTTGTGGCCTTGTGCCACCGCACGTGTCGCACGTCTTAATAGCCGGCCCTGGTCCCAGTCCACAAACCTTATCCAATCGGTAAGTTTTTTCTATTCTTTTCCATTGATGTGTTTATGATCCAAATACTAAGTTAATAATAACATGGTATGAATCGCTTTCTAAGAACCTGAACATGTATTTCTTGAATAATAATCATGTTGATGCATGTGATAGTTTAATGTTACACTAACTGTTGGATGGGAAATTTTTCAAGTGCAGGATCTGGTTTTGAATGCTTGTTTTTTATATGGGTTTTGTTAAATTAATTTTAGTTTATGATCTGTAAATGTTTTTTTCTATTACTATTTTGTTTTTTTAGTAGTTGTGTTCTATTTGATGCCAAAATAAAAATAGGTAGACTGCTAAGACATTAACGAAACCATAAACTATTATTAGTCAAGAAAGAAAGACACATTTTACTTAGTAAGATTACAAAACATCTTAAAGACTAGAAATTGAAAAACAGTTATGAAGTAGTTAGTTTTTTCTTCTGATAATGCGAATTGAAATACGAAATAACACTTCTTTGTAAACGACGTTTGTTGTGGAGTTCTAATAGTTTCCTTCTTTATCACAACAAATAACCTTCAATCCTTTCTTGCTCTTGACACCACCACATATAGTTGTCCGTGTGAGAATTCCAGCTTTTGTAGAAACAAACAAACCTGCGACAATGTTTGGCCTTGACTTTTGTTAATCGTCATAGCGAAACAAACCCGAAGAGGAAACCGCTTGGTTCAATTTGAAAGGCATCTTAGTGTTTGAAGGGCTAATGACCATACGCGAATAGCGCAATTCTACCAACCCGCCACCGGATATGATCTTAGCTTCAATTATGTTGATCCCCATCCTTAATACACGAAGCCTAGTTCCGCTGTATAGTCCCTTTTGATCAATGTTCAGCATCAACATTACAAGAGTACCTATCTTTAACTTTAAGTTATGTCGGGGATCAGCTGACATCCTTATACCGTTAAGGAATTCTGTGGTGTATATCGAGTAATCAAAATTCGAATCAGAATCAGCCAAACAAACAGAGTCTGTAGATTTGTATAACTTCTCGTCTCCTTGAATTAAAGAAAGCATCCATTCATTTATAACATCAACCATTTCGTGTGTTGGCGCAAGAATGGCTTTTTCTTGGAAAACCAAAGGGTTTCATAGGTTTTTTAGCAGTTGCGGGTAGGCTTACTCTATAATTGCACCAACATCATCATCGGACTCTGGAATCAGCATGTTATCTTGAAAAATGACAGTAGACTCACCATCATTCTTACCATCAATTTTCCATCACCGATATCTAAAATCCAATCCGCAAACTCTTGTATTTCCTTTTTTCGGTTTCTGTTGTTCCAGAACCTAACCTCATGTTTACTGTTAGGTTCATCACTGTGCAGTGTTCCCACAGATACGAAGCGTTAATTGTGGCATGAACTACATCCTGTCAGGTGCCATTAGGAATGACAGGGAGTGTAATACCTGAATTTTTAAAATTCACAAAAAGACCAAAATACCCTCACAATCAAAAAATATGAATAATTAAATTTAAAGAGTACCAAATAAGCTATGTAAATTCAGAAAATTATTAAGAAATATCACATATGATCCAAATAAATTTTAAAGACTTTGTAACGTTAATTTTTATAGTTTATAATTTTATAAAATCAGTTTTGTGTTTTATACATATGGCCGAATATATTTATTTAGTTTTATAAAAGAATAAAATTAATAAAAGCCCAATACAAATTTATAAAATTAAGATCCCATTTATTATAAGTCCAATACATTATATAGCCCATATAAAAATTATAAAACCATATATAAACACATTATACGGTTTATATTTTATCCCTAACAACCCTAAAAACCGATTATACCAAACCGACCTAAGAAAACCCTAAATAATTCGACATCTGGTTTTCAAGGCTTAGAGCTATTTTTCTTGGACGAGTTTGAAGGTAAAGAAGGTTTTAAAAATCTGGTTCGAGGTCCTAAGGTGCTGGTTTGGTCGTGATTAGTTTCTGGGTCGATTAGGGTTTCGCCGAGTGGAGTTTTTGTGTTCTTTTGTTCTAACGTTCAAATCTCATCAAGGGTATGTTTCTAATATTATTTTCAGTCCTAAAAATCATATAGAACCTGTAAAAATTATTCATGCATATTTAACAAGTCGTATGGAATTGTTTTGTATTAAAACCCTAAAAGCGTATAAAAATAGCGAACGAGCATATAATAATTTTTGGGACCATGATCTGATTTTTCTGGAAGCTCTTATATGTCATACGACCTGAATAAAATATATGTTCATGAATTCGAAGCTTGTGTGAATTGTTAAGGGTTTAAGTGTTCGATCGCGTATAAATAAGGAAAGAAAATAAAAGGGACGATTAGGGTTTAAAGAACTAGGGTTTGCTTGTTATAATTAGCGGTAATTAATGCAGTGGTAATGATGAATTAATGATGGGTTAAACCTAGGTTTAGGGTTTGTTCTTGAATTATGCATTATTCGGTTTTAATTAAAGGTTTTGGGTTGGTTTTGTAAATTATGAAACTTAAAGGTTATTTCTGTAAACAGTAAAATAAAGGTACTAAACGTATAAAAATAAGTATGAGGGTTAAACGTGTAATTTTGGATATTTAGAGGGCCATTCGAATTGTTATTAACTTAAAAGGGTATGTTTTGTAAATTCTAAAACCTTTGGGCTAAAATTGTAAAATCTGATGATATAAGGTTAGATCGTATAATTAAAGATGTTAAAGGTGTAATATGTAATTCTGAATAATTATGGGTCGACAAGTGTGAGTTAGTTGTGTAAAGGCATGCATGAGTTTTGAGGTAACTTCAGTTTGTTTTTCATATACGTTCTAGGTCAAGGTGGAAATCATTAAAAGAAGTAACATGTAAATTAAATGCGTAATAAATGATATTAAAAGTATGAGAAACCCTAGAACCTAAATAGGAAGTTGATTAGGGTTAAAAGCTAAGTGTGTAAATTCGTTATTTCATGTGAGAATGGTAAGTCTTGGAGTCGTTAGTAACTATTGATTAAGAGTATAATGAGCTAGCACTAAGTGTGTCGTAAACATGCGTGAGTTATGATCTTATGTAAGAAGTCACATAACATGAATTAAAGTATTGCATGCATGGTCTCATTAAGGTTTGCATTCGAATAATGTTACGTGTGAGTTTTGGTTAATCATGTAAGTTATAAAGGCTTGTGTAAACTATTTTGAAAGAGAATCCTAAAATCCGTCTTTGACATTTATAAACCCTATACTTTGAAAGATGATCATATAAGCTCTCAAATAAGATAATTATCATATTAAGCCCTTAAGTTTACCGTTTGTCATTTGCAACCCGTAAGTTTGGCTAATTAATGACTAATACTCTAAAATGTTGGAATTCCGTCCGTCACTAAAAATGAGAATATCTTGACAACTCTAAAGGTATTAATGAGATTAATCCGTTATGACAGTAATGATACTAATAAGTATTAAATAAATCATAATCCGTGTAGATTCGTTGGAGGAGACGCGACGTTACATCTTCATATTCCTACATTCGTTTGCTTTCCTCTCATTTGCTTTAAGGTACAGATATTCTGACCTTTTCAGTAAAGGTCCCTCATGTTTTCCTTCTTGGTCATTTCTTTCATGTCTATTAGGATTCCCTATGCCATTGCTATGAACCCTTTCTAAATGTTTGATCTGTTACTTATCTGAACTTATGTTTTAGTGAACTATGCAATATCTGATGTGAACTTATGTTAGGAAGATTTTGATATGCACAATCGTTGAATCTTGCTATGGTTGATTATGAACTTCTGCTTATGAATGTATGATATGCCACTGTGATATGACTTCTGACTTCTGAATATCTGAATATGAACCTTATGATATGAACTATCTGCTGTGTTATCTGTTTGACCTTTATGAGGAATTATGACCTGTGTCATGTATGAAAATTTGTTTGACCTGAGTTAGATGTTATCTGAGCCAAATATTTCACTAGTCATGGGGGTTCCATGTCCGTATCAGTAATGCACCTCTGATATGACTCTAGGGTAGTAGAGTGATGTCCTGCCACGTCTCTGGATGGTGAAGCATATTTTGAATATGTAGGAAGGGCGTATGGATGCATCCTAGATCCGATCCGTTATCCGATATGTTTTCGGTGAATGATGTCGGTAATACGCGTCTTCACCAAATTCTGGGAGCTAGCTACTCTAAATTATTTTCTGAGGTTACCTTTTGAAGAAGAAAGATATTTCTGATATGATATGTTCTGGGCTCGTGGTAGCTGACTAAATCTTTATCTGTTATTTCTGTGTTAATTATTCTGATTATGATTCGGTATGTTCAAGTGTTTATAATTAGGAGCTAGGCTTATTATATGTTATCATATGTTTTTATGCTTTTGTATGTTTATGTGACTACCGTCTGCTATGCTAGGATAGGATTAATACGTTAAAACATGATTCGTATATCTGATATTATGATTTGTTATCGTTACGTGAATGCGTTGATCTGCGAGATGAATGTGCTAGTGTATAATTGAGTGTTTTGAAGGTTAATATGTATGATGGTTCAGTTAAATTTGTAAACCTTGTCTATTGGTTAATTATCTGTTTGCATATGTGACCTGCCATATTAAAACTCTGCTAAGTTTAGGATTTGATCTGAGAACTGGTTTAGCTATTATGTCTGCCATGACTTGTCTGCTAGTTCCGCTGCTACAATATTGAATTAAGTGTGTTAAATGTAGATTAATCGATTTGTGTGAATGCCATGTTTATTTTCTGGTAACTGTTTCCGTTAGTTTTGAGACTTTTCGTTTGGCTTATATGTAATCTGTTATTCTTGATATGTTAAGTGTTTGGTTGTTCTGATGTGTTTGTGTTTGTGTCATTAAACTGTTATGTGATGGTTTGGATTTCTGTATATTTGTGCTTCCGCGGAATCCTAAAAGATCCCTCATTATTTCATTGTGATTTCGTTATTCGTATTTATGTTCTGTTTAGCTTTCGTTTCGTTATATCTGTTCACTGGGCTTTGTAAGCTCAGCCGCATTTTCTTTTCCTGCGGCAGGTATTTAGCATTCAAGATGAGCTTTTGGGATAGCTGATCTGGGTTGAGAGTAGAGCTGAGAGCAAGATTTGACCATAGAGATCTTAGATTTATTTTGATTATTAAGTTATTTATGTTTTCTTTTGTAAGTTTTGTAAAGGCTTCCGCTATTGTATAGTACTTAAAGTTCTGATATGAAACCGTATTGTGATATCTTTACCCTTGTCGGGTCGGGGTGTTACAGGGAGAATTTGACGGAAATCGCCACCAAACAAAACCACTTTTCCGCCAAAAACCTGATTAGAAGATAGCACCGGGTCTGACCTAAAAATATCTCTCAAGGTCCTATCAAATGCCTCATAACAATGTTTTTTTACCATTGGAGCCTCGTCCCATATTATCAGCTTTGCTTGGCGTATTAAATCAGCGAGGTCGCTATCTAAAGCTATGTTGCACATTGAATCTTCAACTACATTGATTGGGATTGCAAACCGAGAATGTGTTGTCCTTCCGTCGTCCAACAAAAGTGCAGCAACACCGCTTGATGCCACATTCAAGACTATTTCACCTTTTGACCGTAATGCAGCCGACATTGTCTTGTAGAGGTATGTCTTTCCAGTGCCACCATAACCATACACAAATAACATGCCACCTTTATTTTTGTCAACAGCGTAAATACCTTTCTGTTTGGATGTCAAACTACTGTACAGTCTTTCATGTTGGTCCCTTAGTTCATCTTTGTTGTAAGCTGTCTCATCATATATCAATCTGTTATACCCTTCCATCGTGTAATCTTGATTCGGATACGGCATGTTTTGTATAGATTTTAAACTCTTATTGTTACAAAGTAGCATATGTTCAATATAAGTGAGACAAATGTTCATCCTCTGTATGTCTAAAAGCTTCAATTCTGCATTTAAAATGATTTGCAAAATAATTAAAAAAAAATCATGTGAATTGTTTTTGGTATATGTAATGCATGTGGTATCACATATTATGCTTACTCTCAAGTTAACTTAACAATGAATTATATGATACTTAGGGGGTGTTTGTTCAAACTTATATGTAGCTTATAAGCTTATTTGTGTTTTGGCTTATATTTCATATTTTTTTTGGCTCATTGATATTAGTTGTGGGCTTATATTTATTATGATATGATAAACTTATATAAACCCATAAATCTCATAATAAGCCTAAAAATTGGTGCACATGAAATATAATCCAAAATTAAACAAGCTCATAAGGCCATATATAATATTAAACAAACACACCCTTATTTAAATTGCTGAAAAAATGGACAAAATACCTGGGTCATTCCGCTTTATGCGCTCCACATGCAACATATCCGCGGCCATAACATGCCAAGTCTTTTCCCATAAGATCTCCGGCCGAGACATATTATATGTCATGAGGAGCATGACAAAGAAAGAACGCAAATAATCGCCCATTCCCCATTGACTGGCCTCAAGTAGACCACTAATGTACTCCTTATCATCCTGCAAAAGTACGCGCGTATAGCAAGCGTCTCTAAATGTGGGATATACAACATGGTCAAAGGTCTTGAGGTGGTCCCATCCCTCCGGACCTCTGACCTTGTTTAGAAATACACGTAAGTAATAAAGTTCGCCCCAAGAAGGAGGCACTTGATGTATACGGCCTAGAGTAACACCTCTCTGAAGCGGTGTCCAAATTCTTAGTTTCGTATCCATACATAAAATTTAGGGATCTCAACATAAAGCAATGATCGTGCAAATGCATCAGTCTTGTTTAGTTCCATGCATGCTACAAATTTGGTCTCATTAACCGATGACTTGTCTAATGCGTAATCAATGCTTTCGGTTTCGTCAAATATGATGGATTGTTCATCCTTCAAATGAAAAGGTAACCGTTCAACATAGAGCGTCCTATAATGAATGTCGAAGCCATTAATACGCCAAGCTGCTTCACAAGCTGTAAGACATCTACAATTATAGAAATCTTGAATATTGTCAACCTCTTCATCGCCTAAAGCAATAGTAACCCTATCCGGACCCTTGTTTATATACTTGAACAAATATTTTATGGACCCAACCTGGTTGCAACATTCAACATTTATATGTGACTGGTATCGCCTGAGCAATCCTGGGTTGTATGGAACCACGTAACCGTTATGCAAATTTGTTCCACTTTTCTTGATAGTATTGCCATCATTTCATCTTCTATATATTGCATAACCATTGTCATCAATGATTGTGGTTTTGTTGAATTGTTTAGGAAAATTCTTGGTACATTCGAAATCAACCGTGTAAGGACAACTTGGATGTTCAGGACTGCATGGGCCATGCATCATGTGATCTGTCACAATCTGATACAGATCAGGATCCTCATCCTTATCGGGTATTTCCGCAAATATATACTCATCTTTCTTTACTGTATTGGTTAACTTATCTTCAGTTTCAAGCCATAGTACTGTGTGGCAATTGCGGAAGTCCTCTTTTTTGAAACTCAATGGTGTAAACGACCGCCAATTAAAATAAAAAGGATGCGATTAAGTAATAAGGTAAAAAATCAAACCAAAGCAGAAGTGAATAAAATGAGATCGATGTGTATGGTGATTACCTCCTTTAACACGTCCAAATGTACATTGATCCTCTAATTCCTTCATGAGATTGTCAAGCTTAATTTTAAATACTTTTGTTATTACAAGTGAAGGTTATGAATAAGTCCGGGTAACCATAAAACTTAAAAATAGTCATGGCATCTAATAGTTCTGTATCATATACCTTGGACTTCCTGTAAATGAGGACGGCAAAATCACCTTTCTACCACGTAATTTAACTCCAGAGACTGATGACTCTGGTAATTTTACCAACTTAGAATATGTTTCACTCCTCAGTTCCTTTTGTTGTTTACAATTAAATTTGATCCTTTCAGCTTCCACCATTGTGTATGCTCTACCAGAAATTGCTGAAACAATCATCTTCCATTTAGCATCATTGAGAATTCATTTGGCATGTCTTGTATGCAATATGCAAACCACTCTTTCATTGTAACGCGTGTTCCTCTATTGTTTCATCATATTCGGTTACGCCTTCATGGTGAATATCAGTACGATAGCCATCCTCGGCGTACGGGAATAATAAAGGGTATTGCAATGCAAGATATGAGGGGTGCAACTCACTGATTCTCTTAAGATCGCCATCTTGTGTATGCAGAATAATATATCTCTTATGTTTTGTTGAGTCAAATCTCCAACAATTAAATCATCCACCTCCAAAGCAGTTGGTAGATTATAGTTTCTTCTATCTCACTGCCTTGTACCAATAAGTCGAAGCTTTAAATTTGGAGACTCATCTAAAGACATCAGACGTTCACCAGCCATGTGAAAGTTACTAACCAATGGATTTATTGAATCAAGCAGGTCGCGTATAGTGGAAGCTGGTAGTCTAATTCCATGTTTCTTGAAGAGGTTGATTCTCCACTGCTATTTCAAAAAATTATAAGAGTTAGGAAAAAATAGGGAAGATTTCATTAAGTTTTGTTTATGTAATATAGGGTTTGTTTTATACCTGACAGAAGCCATTCTGTTGTGAACCTCATTATCAGTATCAAAGATATACAGTTGGGCAAACTTCGGAGTCTTTCCAGTTTTGGGCAACAAAGAACCTGCTAAATGGTAATTCTCACAATGTAGTTCTGTAGCAATAGGGACCACGTCCAGTGTTAACAGACGTTTCTTGTCCACCACCCATAGAAGTAAAGTAAAACATTGAATTATACTGCCGAATATTATCTATATATGACGCTCTCTTAGGGTGTTCTTTGGTAATAAGGTCTTTCAACAATTAAGGTGCTTCCACTAGTTCATTGGTTAGCTTAACCTTACCCCTACCACAACAAAGTGAGTATGACTCAAAAGATGTGTTGTTTGCTCCTCGGATACTCTTGGCATACCATAGCATTGCACCACATGATGAACATGAATAATCGGGATCTCCATTATCAATGTAATCTGATTAATGACAATCTGTGAGAAATTTGATTAATATTGTGATAAGTGTTGATTTTTTTATTGCATACCGTTTGAAATTCAAACAAATGCATTCATATGTGCTTCACTTTCAAATTCATGTTCAGGTTCCGTAAAGTTAATACGACGTGATGATTGCCTGGAAAGCATTTTCCATTTAAGTTTCTGCTGGTTAGATGGAAGCATAGGAGATGTACAACGGCATAGTGTATCCTTTTTAGAAGATGTAGAACCTGTTGCATATTAGATTATTACATTAGTTTCGTGTTCTAAGGTATTCAGCGTTGATACAAAATTGCAAATCTGCTAAACCATAAAATAATTAAATGATGGCTTCATAATCTAAATCTCTACCTATATTAAACTTCACTGGTGTCTGGTTCCGAAACCTCAAAAAATTGTTCTTCCTTGTAAATGTATCTGTAAGTAATCAAATATTGTAAGTAGTAAGTAAACAAATTGTATATGTGATTGGTAAAAATTGAGGTTTCTGCTTATGGAAGTTTTTGAATGTTGGGTTTGCTAGGGGTTGTCCAGACAAGTGTTTGTCTTTGTTAGGGGTTGTCCTAATTTAGCCCTCGCTATGACTATTTGTCAGCTTTGGTGGATTGGTTCAAGTATTTGGCGATATTGTACGGTCTTTCATTATGGTGTTGTTTTACTTTTCAAGATTGGTTTTAGTGCTTATGTATAGAAATCATGTATTGACCTTATGTATCTAACAAAGGCATATTATATGTACATACGTAAGGCATAAAACATGTATTGATTACCTAAATATTTATATAACGTAATGGCAAGCTTGTTCAAAAAACAATGTGATTCCCAATTTTCAGGTAGTATTTACACATTCAGATGGAACAGAGAACCTGAATCCAGGACCTCCATTCCGGATCAATATTCCTAGAAATCTGAAAGGGATTTCTCATGCTCTCCTTGTAAATGATAAATCACCACAGATTCAGTCGATGTTACCAAGAAAGATGTTTTTGATATTAAGAGAGAAAAGCTTATTGTTGAGGCCTATATGTCGCCAGATCCTGGTCCATACCCTCAAGATCAGCCAAAACAGAACTCTGTTAGATTTACCCTCACACAGCTATGTCATCTCTTCGGTATTTTATGTGTGTGTGTGCATCATTAGTATTTAATCTATATATTCTATCTTATTTCAATCTATGGTCAATCGGCTGTGAAAGGTCTAACTTCCTCGACAAGAAGGCGCCTGCCTAATATATAAAATAGTGAATCATAGTTTATGTAAGGCCTTTGACAGTGTCCTAGGAGAATGGTAAATATATGTTTAAGATATATAATTTTTATTCGATAACACTTATTAAAGGCTTACATAATTTACAAATTTACATTAAGAATTAACTGGAACTACAGAGCTCAAAAAAGTATATTAAAAGGCATCAAAAGTTGTCAATTGTGGCAATTAACTTTATTACTTTTAGAGGCACACAATGTTTGTTTCTTTAGGTGCATTAAGGCTGTTAAGAACATTAGCATACAAACACCTGTTTTTTTTGTTGTTGTCTCGCTATACACAACGCCATGAACTGAACCATTAAGTATCATATATTTAGAAGTTATTGAACCAAGAGGAGTGTCGTTTTGATCAGGCGTACCTAATGCAAATAGCATCGGGATATAAATAATTAATTATCTTACTTTATTTTGTTACGTAAACATTTTGTGATGTTATATCTGCATAATAACAATTACATAACATGTTGAATACAGAATGTGTCTTACGGGTTGAAATGTTACTAATGCGCGGACGTCCCCTTGACCGAGGTGTAAAAGTCGATAGTCCACTGTCAGAGCCAGCACCATTAGCAGCTTGACTTGCTTTAGGAGTTAATTGTGTAGGTGTTCTTGGCCTTGAAACAAAACATATTCTTAGTAGATTAAGAATATATAGTCTTATTATCAATGTGTTAAAATAAAAAGTTGTGTTATAGAGTTTTATGATAGGTGTGCAACATTACTTTTAGAAGTACTGTTGTTCGAGACAGTCTTTTGGTCTGCAATGGAAACAAAAAAATAAGTTTACAACGTCATATAATATGCAAAAATTTATAACTATAAATACACAGTGGCAAAAATTTATGGCTGGATTTAAATATAGTATTGTTATTTGATAAAATCATATCACTGTGTCAAGATTATGTAATGTAGTAGAATAAAATGTACTTTATGATATTGATCTAACAAAAAAACCTACTATGTGTAATATCATTATGTGGTTGTCTCCGTGCAGGTCTTCCAGCAGGTTCTTTTAGCAATATCAAGTAACGGCACACCAGTATTTAAAGGTATATTTCTTTCCGGTAATGCAGTTTTCTTTTTCTCTCCTTTAGTGATACCAATTTTTTGAGTAACTGGATTTTCATTGGCTTTCCTCTTATTCGTAGCGCGTTCCACAACATGAGGAACACTAATAGGTATGTTAGAGTGGTTCGTGTTTGTTATAGCATTTAGTCAAGGTCTTCCCCTACGACGTAGTGCATATGATTCACGGTTACCTATAATTTTCAACAATGATACCAGATCATATAAAAAATGGTTGGATGATTTGATTTAAACAAAGGCATATTATATGTACATACGTAAGGCATAAAACATGTATTGACAATCAAAAGATTTATATAACAGTATAATAAAAGTATATAAATCATACGGTTTATGTTGATGAACTAACGTTTGGTATTGCATTGTTCTCTTTTTCTGGCAGTTTTTTTCCATAGACATGAGATACTTGATTATTTTGGTGAAGTTCTTGGTTTGCAGACAGTCTTATTTTGATGAAAGCTTTAACACTAATTATTTAGAATTTTCTAAAATGATATGCCTTATTGGTTGTAACTTTGTAGTTTCCTAAAAACATGGAAGTCAATCATCTTCCAATTTTAGATCCTATTAATTTGCATGGCTCATTGATACATATAGATATTTGTATGATGTTATGTAAAGATTGTCATTTAATTTGCATGAATACAATGTTTTTGCTTTGAATTCTAGCGACCACTATTTTTGTTACGTTGGTATCTTTGTATATAATAGATGCGTTCTTGAATAATGCAAAAGGTTCGTCAATAACTCAATATTATGTATTTAATTTCTAACCAGATATATTAAGAACCTATTAATGTACGGTTTTTATTATTTTACTTTTAATATGACAGAGGGAGCATCTTGCTTTACGGAGTAGAATTGATAAGAAAGATGCTTATCTGAAAGAACTACATGATCAGGTGAGAAGTTTTACTATTAAGTTGATTTCAAAATTTGACACTGGTTTGTTTTAGTGTCTTTTATTGGTAACTTTTTTTCTTTTATGATGTACATAGCATGTAGGCCTTCAGAATCTGGTACAACGGAATGAATACTATATGCGCAGACGGGAGATGCTCCAAATGGTGGAGTGACTTTGCCTTTTATACTCAAGCGTGTACGTTAATCTTTAGCACTATCTTCTATTGAAAAAGTACAATGTTCTCATTAGTAATTAAATTTTCAGTCCAATATCATTAGCATTCTGTTACAAAAGTTATGATAGTTGTTTGACTGTCGAAGTGGAATTATCAAAAGAACGATGCACTAAAAAATTTCCTGCGAAAACCATTTTGTCATGCGGATTATGCTTACACAATTTGACGTTTGTTGAGCAAATGTAAACTTTAACTATTCGAGTCAAGGGCAAACCTAATATTTACACATCATATGTTTTTCTTATGTTGTTACTTTGGCCCAAGTATAGTAATATTTCAAAGTTTGATAGGAATATTTCGTAATTGTAGACTCGGCCTCATGCGACTGTCGAAGTGGAAATATAAGAAAATATGCAGCTCGTTCATTTCGACTTCAACATAAGAAAAACATATGATACAAGTGTCGAAGAACCAAACCATTTGGTTAGGCGAAATGTTACCGATGCTGGTTTTGCTGATACATAGCTGCAGAAAACGGATGCAAACGGAAGTGAATGTAAAATTGGCAAGATCTTGTCATTTGGCCACATGCTTATTACAGATAATGCCTTGACCGTTGTTCTTGTGCGTTTGTAAGGAATCCAAATAAATGTCCATTAGAAGTTGTTGATACAAGTGTCGAAGAACCAAACCAGTTGGTTAGGGACATTTAAACCCAAGGGACACAAATGTTACCGATGTTGGTTTGGTTGATACATAGCTGTAGAAAACGGATGTAAAGGGAAGTGAATGAAAAATTGGCAAGACCTTGTCATTTGGCCACATGCTTATTATTAATGCCTTGACCAGCGTTGCTGATTCTTTTGTAAGGAATCTAAAGAAATGTCCATTAGAAGTTGTTTGAATGTTACAGAATAAGCCATGAAGACCTTGGCTATAAAGGGAGGACACCAAGGTGAAAATACACTTCTTTATAGGCTTAAGAAGCCTTACTTTTGTGGTTTACTATGGATTGGATTGGAGAAATTGGTGTGATTCATGTATGAGATGCTTAGATAGCTGAAATTAACAGGGAAAGAATATTGCTGACAGATGGAAATATTATTACTTTTGAATTTGAATCATAGCATTTCACGTTAATTGGTTGTGAACAATTATTTTTAGTGTTAGCTGTTCCAGTATACTTTGTAACTTCTCCTTTTAGACTTTGGTTTTGTAAGAATAATGATATGCCTAGCAAGTCTTGGATGATTAACTTAAACAGATGTGGTTCTCCAATATTAGTAAACATTTTTCAAATCATCATTTTAGTGTTTGGCAAAAATAATAAATTATCTGGACTTGCAGATACTATATTTCTGATGCAGCAAAAGTATCAGTCCAAGTTAGTGGTAATATGTTATTGATAATTTTAAAGTTACTGTATTCATTGATTGTATCTTTCTCAAGTCTACTAAAAAGTCCAAGTAAGATATGATTGAAGCAATAGTTTAACAACATTTACTTAAATCAACACTACATGATGCAACTGTTGTTATAAGGTCAAGTCATTCCATAGTGCAATATCCATGAAGTTTTCTTCTGGTCTTTATAATCAGTTGGTTGTTTGAGTAAAGTAAAGCATTACATTAGAGCAAAAGAAGGATAACAAAAAAGGCAGAATTAGTTTTACCACCACTTCTGCAGGTGATATTTGAAAAACTGGCTTCTCCACACCTCCAAACATTTGGCGATAAATGCCGCCTAAAAGATAACTTCAAAAGGATAGAACAGCTTCTACCCATGATCCAAGCTCTTGTCGAAAATGCTGAAAAGCGACAGAATCTGAAAAAGTATCCAAGAATTTGGATTTCTCACCTCAAAAAGACAGTTGACCAAGCATATGACTTTCTTAAAGACTTCACAAACAAAGCATATCCTTCCAGTTTTTGAAAGAAAACATGATATTCCTTCTAGATGGCTGTCACTTAGATCCAAACAGAAGAAAGGCAAAGAAACCTTCCAGCAGTCTCTATCTTGGATGATTAATTCATGATGATAAATCCAAATATACACATAAGAATAGTAGACCCATAATCAAAAACTAAGAATAAGTAATCAACCTAAAAGACATTCATTAAAAAGCCATTAATTAGGCTAAATTGTTTAACTGTAATACCATCTCCATGGTAAAAAAAACTATAACCAATGCTCCTGACCAAAGCCAACTTATTGGGGATATAATAAAAAGTACGAAAAAGATAGTGTTTGATGCAAGACAAACTTGGCAAGGTAAAGCAACTAATAAAGAAAAACCATGGAGATGTTTGCCGCCATCTATTCTTCCTTCTCCATTTTAACTTGGACCAGTTTTTGAATCTTTGAATTGCTTCCTTCATCTTCTGGTTCAGATTCAATATCAGCTAGATCGATAAACACGCGTTTCTTTTCACCAACGGAACTTTGAGCACTTCCTGCATTATCCTCTCCTTGTTCTTTAGTTTCTGACGTATCCACACCTTTGCCTTTACTTCCTGACGCATTCACTACCTTGTTTGGTGTATTCAAATCAAGTACACAGCTGCTGCTGGTTTGTTGAAAGTTGGTTGACTTGATCAGACTGGCAGGGGTGGTAAACTCTTGGTCATCCTGATTTTGTGACAAAATATATGTTACATATAAATCTTTAAATGTGCGAATAAAGTAAAAAACATGAAACGACACTATACCTCATCTTCTAGAAGATGAAAAGGCATCACACCTGTAAATGTGATGGTTGTTATTTACGTTAAAGTCTGAAAGAAAAATCTTGAACAGAAGCTTCTTTCCAATGAGTTTATCCAAGTAATCTGGCCAGTATTCATCGACAGCCATTCCATGTTTTTCCATTAACTGCCAAGCAGCGTAATCAGACAGCTTATGGAAATTTGAGTTGAAAAACAAAATAGATGTTGAGCCTAATTGATCAATTATCCTCATGATAACTTTGAATCTATTGCAATAAACGACAAAAAGTTACTACCAATTTGACCTACATGTATGAATAAACATTAGATGATTGTGCATAATGAATAAGTAAAAGTCACCTAAAGCAACTGGGACTTGACCATGATCTTCACAATAGAAGGCGAGCTTGTGATTTTTGGAAGATGAGGGTCCTTTACTTTCTAGGATGTCAACCTTCTTATTACAGTCCTTACAGGCAGTGTATGCCAATCCCATTTCTGTGTGAAATTTATGAATTGTTGCAAGGACGATACAGTGTGATTTCTGAGATAAAGAAATCTATAAAAAATATTGGTGCGCGTTCAAGATATGTGAAAGATGTAAATGTAAAAAGTATGGATAAAAACCAACCTGCTCACACTCACGAATTCCTCCAACCATTTTTTTCACCGCACCTTGGAAAAAATCTACTATTGTAACCACGGGTTTGACAGGTGTGAATAACTCAATCTTAAATTGAGTTTCATCATAGCCATCACGTTATTGTACTCTGAAAGACCTATTACAATTTGCAATTATATAATTTTGAATATCAATTTTTGAGCAAAGATATGCAAAGACATGAATAATAGACTTTTAATAATATGAAGTCGATACAAACCTAGTCTTGAATGAAGTGATCTCAGGTATGTCTCGGTTGATGTAAATCTTACTGCCAAATAGTGCATTGTGAACAGCAGGAGTACCTGCATTTTTTTGCCAGTTAGTAAGAAATGCGTATCGCTAAATTTATCATCAGTATATATATTAATAAATTTGAAATCAAAATTTTTAAAAATAATAAAAACTACATACCGTCCCAATATTTAACCTTCCCTAGTTGTAGTACGAAAACCACGTGTCCCATAGTCTTAAACTTACTCGCATAATGTTGGGAATTGCCGATTTGAAGAATACAAAACCACGAGCAGAAATGAAGAAAAAAAAACAATGAGGGCCTATTATGTAATAGTTAGCTTAGCTTTTCTAGTAAGTTAAGATTAGGGTTTCCATGTAACCTCCCTCTCCTATATAAAGAGGGTTGGCGTCTAGGTTACACTCATCCTTTCATTTTTCATTTCATAGTAGACTTCTCCAATGAGAGTCTAATTAATGCATAGAGCGTGTAGTAGTTATAGTAGTTAGTAGTTTTTATATTTATAATCAATAAAGAAAACCTTATTAGTATGTTGATTGTGTCATTATTATTCCGTTGTGCATTCAATCAATCAATGTGACTCATACCCTATTTGAGTTCGGATCTTGGATTCAACAATTGGTATCAGAGCCTCGTGGCTCTCGATCTAGGGTTTATAAGGTTTTCCTATAATTAGGTTTTATACCCTAATTGTTAAGTAGCAGCAGGTTTGAAAAGGGTAGCAGTGACAAAGCGGATCCAGGGTTTTATTACCGACAAAAGCAGCTTTGTTATGTATTTGTGTTGCTGCTGATGGTCGCGTGATACTGCTGGTCTCGTGTGGGTATAATACTGGTATTTTATTTCTGCCCAAGTCTCAGTTGATGGTCACGTGTGGTATTAAGTAATTTCATATTGGAACAAATAAATTGATACTGATTGCGTATCATCTGCTGGGACCCACTTGAGATATCACAATTTATACTCGCTAGTCCTCACTCGCTGGTATCACATGATTATAATGGGATGGGACATATTTGATGGACGGTAATTTGAGGTACTGTGAACGAATCTATCTCTATTATTTTATTGGGTTTATTATGTTCAAGTACTATTATTTTTGGTCAAACGTGGGTATATTGATGCTAGTTGTGATCACGTGGTTCCATTTTCTTGTTGATTTTCGAGTACTGACTATTTCACACGAATGGTGAATTGATCAAGGTAATGTTGACACTTGTCCCATCTCGTTCACTACTGGTCGATTCATGGTTAAATGGCAGCGTGGAAACTTAAATCTGGTTGTCTAAATTTTATACTGTTCATGATCGGTTGTTGTACATGCTAATCCTGGTCTTGAAAGTTTATGCTGGTCTTCTAATGTTTTACTAGTCTTGGTGAGTTGAATTTTTATTCAACGATGAACCCTAGTACTTAACAAATTTTCGGCTTGATTCGATGTTTCTTATGGCTGCATATTTTTTATTCGTTTCTACTGGTTGATTTCTCCTGGCTGGTTCCTGCTGATCCATTCATACTGATATTTGGTTCTATTGGTTTTTGCTGATTGTTTCTGCTGGTCGGATTCTGCTGTTGTGCTTCTTTGTTTAAAAAAAATGTATTCCTGCTGATCAGTTTCAGCTGACAGCATAGTTTCAGTTGATCGGTTGTTGCGGGTTGGTTTCTGCTGATATAGTATTCTAGGTCCGAAGACGCCCTTGGATCTTGGACGATGTGATGCTTATGGCTTGGGTACTTTCATTCATTTGGTTTGGTGTTTATAAGTCGTTTAGAACATAACATAATGATGTGGTGCGATGGCTGGGACCACACACATTATTATATTTTGATTTGGTCTGGGAGGGATCAATGGGCAGTTATGTTGTGCGATGGCCGAGACCACACCGATAACTGAGGTGTTTTAAACATGTCTTGTTTGCACTAAATCAGGTAAGGATATTGTGAAGACCTTGGATGCATTAGCTTTTGAATCAATTGTGTAACAAGTTCAACCTTTTTTCCGGTATCAATAAGGTTTGTGGTAGATCGTCGGGGAACCGATCAACAGTTACATGAGAGTGGAGGATGTTCTTGCACTTGGATTTCATTTATACCTTCTATTTCAATCCAATTAAAGTCCGAGATTCATGAAGATGGTTAGTATATTTTTAAGGGGAAGCATATTGTTTATATACTTACCATCTACATGCATCACTTGAGGGGAAGCGTCTACGAGTTGCACAAGACCCCTATTAGATGACTACAAAAAGGGGAAGAAGATTTATGATGTGCAGCTTATTATTTGTGATGACATGTTTTAGCATTGTTTCTTCATATAGGTTGTTTTGTAATATCAAGAAACTGGAACTTAACCTAGTCAAATTCCAGTTTAGGGGAAGATTGTTCGAAATTGCCGATTTGAAGAATACAAAACCACGAGCAGAAATGAAGAAAGAAGAAACAATGAAGTCCTATTATGTAATAGTTACCTTAGCTTTTCTAGTAAGCTAAGATTAGGGTTTTCATGTAACCTCCCTCCTATATAAAGAGGGTTGGCGTCTAGGTTACACTTATCCTTTCATTTTTCATTTCATAGTAGACTTCTCTAATGAGAGTCTAATTAACGCATAGAGCGTGTAGTAGTTATAGACTTATAGTAGTTGGTAGTTTTTATATTTATATTCAATAAAGAAAACCTTATTAGTATGTTATTGTGTCATTATTATTCCGATGTGCATTCAATAAATCAATGTTACTCATACCCTAGTTGAGTCCGGATCTTGGATTCTACACATATTCATCCCACAATTTGGCCAGTTGTCCCAGAAGGTACACTCCAAGCGAATTCCCCTGAAATATAGTTATAGTTATTTGACATAGTATACTTAAATTATGTATAATATCTATTTTATATAATATTAGCATACTTACTCAACATCCTCAATTACAACAGTTCTACCTATTTTTGGACCAACAGCAGATACTGAACCGGGACAATATCCCCAATCGCGATCACAGAACCCATGACATCTGTTACAAAAAATGGTAGTAAATAATTGGAGTTATGCATTAAATTAAATTGTAAAATAAAATGTTTTTTTAAAACACATACCAACCGCCTCATGTTCATCGTATTCACGGTTGCCGTCCAATAAGCTATTGAGTGGCTCAAGTATCAAGCCATTTACATTCTCATCAAAAGGGTCAACTCTAGTTACTTGGGTCCCTTTGAAAAAACTAAGCTTATACTTGTGTGGCAACAAGGGTAGCCTAACACTGTTTTCTGTAATACCAAAATTAGAAATAACGTAGCATTGACCCTCTTCAAACAGAGGTTCAAATCGAAACATTAAATCTTTCTTGATATATATCTGAATCCTGTCATTTTGAAATAAAATTTATAGTTTATATTAGTACACAATAATTTAAATCAATAAAGTTAAATTAAGAAAACAGTGTGTACATAATTGGGCATCCTGCAGGACCAGATCCAGACTATAAGGATTGTGCTTTTCATTAAGCTTATGGCTATGCCAAATAGAAATACATCTCCTTTGAACGAAAATGTTATCAAGCATTGGATCAATTTCGCTGATCAAAGTAATTTGCTAGTCCTTTTGAAAGGTTGTAACATTGAGAATATTTATATGTAAGCCATAGTATAAAGTTTAATTTTGGATCAAAAGTAAAATAACTATCAATAAGGTATCATAACACCATATTTGTATAGTTCAAAACACATCAATCTATACATCAGCCATATCACTTAACGTGGCACATGTAGTACCATATCACATAACAAATACTCAATCAAACCCCCAAACATATAATGTAGTACCATATCACATAACAAATACTCAATCAATCATGCATATCAGTTAACAAATATTTTTTCATTATGTAGAAAACTTTTCAGTCATAACAAAGTAAATATCAACATTGTGTATGATAAAACATATTACATGAATTAACAAATCATTTTAACCATTAAAAGATAAAATTGAATAAAAAATACGAAAACCAAAGACTCAAACATGGCGAATTGGGTGATTTCTGGTAACCCATTTTGGAACCAACTGCTACCTGGAGTAATGGGTGATTTCTGATAACCCATCTTGGAACCCTTAGGATACTTTTGCATTTTGCTTCGATTAACTTTATGTTACAAAATACAAATTGTAAGTGTGATTTAGGTTTATTTTGTAGTTGGTATTTACAGATAGATAGTAGGGTTTTGAAAGGCAGATTGAATTTCCGGGATATGATTTGAACATTATGATTCTGAAATTCAAATACTCCGTGATTTGCTGTCATAATTTTGAAAATCATACAATCAAACCCCGAAAAAACAGTAAATAAAGATGGTATTGATTTGATGAATATTTTGTTTTGATAAGATTTTAGAATAAGCGATTGAAAATGGGAGGTTAGGATGAACATTTGATTGGCATTGAATTTTAAGTGTAAATGTTGGAGATAGTATATTGAAAGAAGAATATTACTTTGGAAGTAGAAGATAAAACACCAATATGTGGATTGCCTCAGTGGTTGAGGCGTTTGGCTTTGAACCTCTAAACCCATGTTCGAATCTTGCATGCTACAATTTTTTTTTTTTTTTTATGGTAACCGGATGTAGTGCCATGGTGGCATTTCCACCTCATCATAGGATGCGCCATGTCAACATTAAAATGCATAGTAAGTATTAATGTTGTGGCATATGTAGTGCATGATGGCATTTCCACCTCATCATAGATCTAAATATAGCAAGTCTAGATCAAAAAAAAATAAAAAATAAAAAAATAAAACCTTGTAGATTTACTATAAAAACTCAAAATACCTTTAAACTTAAAACTTTTTGTTGGTGGTTTCTCTCGTGGTAGTGCTACTCAGGTGGTGGTGGGATGATGGGGGAGGGTGGATTTAGGTCGTGGAGTTCGGTGGTGTTTCCGTCAGGTGGTGGTGGCCTCAGGTGGTGATGGTGTCGGGCGGTGATGGTACAGAGAGTGTTTGTTTGTGTGTTTTTGTGAAAGTGTTTTGTGTATGTGTTTTTACTACAATAACTAACATTTCCAGCTTTTCAATCTTTGCCTTTTAATTACAATATTTCTTTATTTAAGTTTTTTAACATAGTGACTTTTCAACATTCAACAATTTCACTTTGACTATACACCTTTTATAGATAGTATAGATAACTTTTTTTATATATATATATATATATATATATATATATATATATATATATATATATATATATATATATATATATATATATATATATATATATATATATTTTATTATTAAATATACCCTAAAACACACACATTTATACAAAAAATAATAAAATGTCATTTCTCTTTCTCTTTTTTTAGACTATAGTGTTGATGCTCAAAAATATTTATTCGTACTCTCTCTTTCTCTTTTTTCAGGGTTTTTTTTTACCACCTTTTCTCGCATATTTTCACGCTACGCACCCTGAAACCTAAAGCAAATATGAGCTAAGAACATGCATCTTTTTCGCATTGTCGTCACCCTCAAACAAGTCAACAATCTTTATCTAAAGATCAAACACCTTGTGTTTGTCGTTTCTTGCCATTCCCCTTGGAACTGAAAGGTATGTATTCATCAAGATAGCGTTATAGAGGTTAAGGGTTACCCTACACTTTTAATTTCACAACCAACGTTGATGAACAATTACATTTACAAATATTAGATGGACACATTTCTAACTCGGCACGATCACTTATATTTCGAAAATCAATTCATCCTGTACACAATAAAATAAAATACTCAACGACTATACCACAAAAGAATTAGCATTTCGGTTCATAAAAACACACTACGAGTTTGACATGGTCTTAAAGTTAGAGTTGAAATCAAACCTTAGCAAAGCATTTCAAACTTACACTACACACACTATTTCCTTCTAAACTTTTGACTTAGAAAAGACAAACGAAAAAAAACAACTAATTTCAACCAAATAATAAAAAGGATAAATTCCAACTTCACAAAAAACCAAAATAAACAAAACAAACACGTCACACATATATCTATCTTCCTAACTTTATCTCTCACCAAATCAAAAGAAGTACCATTACGACCACACTCGTTGACTTCTTCACCACTATCCTGTTTTAATTAGTAGTAACCACTTATTAAGTTATTAGCAACCACTTTAGTTATTAGCAACCAGAATTTGACTTTATTTGATTCACATTTATACATCATCATCAAATTCAACTACTTAAGTAAATTCATTTCTGATCAACACAGAGACAAAATGGCGACAAATCTTAAGAAACTTGGTTCGATACTAACGAAACAATCCAATCTTGTCAGAAGACTGTCGTCGTCACCGTCGCCAGTTAGTGACGGTGCAAATGGGAAATCCATAAATTTGTATACTGCGATTAATCAAGCTCTTCAAATTGCTTTGGATTCTGATCCTCGGTATTATCTCCACCTGCCCTTTTATTATTTATTGTTATTATAAGTTTTATAATTATGTTTGTGAATCTTGGTATATTCTTTTGTGTGTTTTTTGAGTTGCATGATATATTTTGGTGGTTTCGGTTGATTCTGTTTAGGATTTTGGATATGTGGACCTATAGATAAAGCATAAATCCAGATAAAAAATACCTTCTCATGTGATCACTTTTTAATCTTAAATTAAAGTTTTATTTTTTAAAGGTACTGTAAGAGAGAAATAAATAATTGTTTTTTTGTGAGAAGACAATTATTTTAAGATGTAAGGAGTAAAAGTTAATTAAACTTAAGCAACTCATCTAACCATTTTGGACTTTTTTTTTTTTTTTTTTTTTAAAAACATATATAATTCAAAACTATGTTGCATGATTCATATATTAGCATGTTTATTGTTCTTGCTACTTTTTCCGATGACTTTTTATTGGCAAAATTTATGAAGTATCTATAAGATTATTTGTGAACGTTACCGGGTTGTGGGTTCACATATGAATTCTAGTCTTCTAACGGCCTCGAAATGAATTGTTAGAAAGTATTTAAATTTTGCTATAGCTAATCTTTTTTACTTGGGTAAATGTGTTTGCTGAGTATGTTTTCAATCACTTCACAGCTCTTATGTGTTTGGGGAAGATGTGGGATTTGGTGGTGTATTCCGCTGCACGACTGGATTGGCTGATCAATTTGGCAAACACAGGGTTTTCAACACCCCTCTATGCGAACAGGTACTTTAACCACCATGCTCAAATATAAAAATTGGACTTACAAGCTACCAAAGTTTTACATGTATTTGACAATCACTATATATATAAAAGATGGTGTTTTTTTCAGATTCTTTCCTTTTGCAGTTTCATTATTCTGATGCTAGATTTTTATGATTAATTGTGGGTTGCTTTTTTATAATTTATTCTTCGAATAGTTTATTTCAACTTCAAACTAATGCTTATTTACAACAGGGAATTGTTGGATTTGGTATTGGTCTAGCTGCAATGGTAAGTTCTGAATAATGTTATTGCCAAATCTTTGGTGCTTCTTTTCATATACTTGCAGCTTGTGGCTTATCATCCTTGCTTTTGTAACAGGGGAATCGAGCTATAGCAGAAATTCAATTTGCAGATTACATATTTCCTGCCTTTGATCAGGCATGTATCTCTACTATGCTAATAGATCTCACATCCAAACAGTCAATTTTCATTTTATGACTTTTCTTTCTTGTAGATTGTTAATGAAGCTGCTAAATTCAGATATCGAAGTGGTAACGAGTTTAACTGTGGAGGTAACTTGCACTTCATTTATTACAATGAAACATTTTCTCAAGTATCTATATTTTTCTTTTTCTTTATCATAATGTTTCTTTGTGGTTTGCTAGGTTTAACTGTAAGAGCACCTTATGGAGCTGTGGGTCACGGTGGGCATTATCATTCACAATCTCCTGAAGCCTTTTTTTGCCATGTTCCCGGCATAAAGGTATCGAGTCATTCATAAATTTTATATGTCCAACCCATTCATAGTCTCATGGTTATCTCTTACATTAATCTCTTCTAGGTGGTTATACCTCGAAGTCCAAAGGAAGCAAAAGGACTGTTGCTAGCCAGTATCCGTGATCCAAATCCTGTTGTGTTTTTCGAACCAAAGGTAATTGCTTTCTTTGCTTGAGTACAAGATCTTGTATGAGTTAATTGCGTAAAAAGTCAAAGAGACCCACGTCCCGTTGCGTTGACCTGAAAACACTTTTTTGTTCATTTGTCATATTTTCAAAATAAGTACTTTTTATTACACTAAAATAAATTACAAGACATGCAGAATCTTTGGATATGATGATTTACAAGATTAGATGCAACTATGCATTAAAAATAGATTTTGGATGACTTTCAAGTTTCAACCGGTTCAACCCGTTTGACCCTTTCCCCTTTTAGCTAAATTATTTGATTTGACCCATTTGGATATGACACAACTTTCTTTAGTAAATGGGACGAAATTGCTACCGTCAGTCATCATCAATTCATCATTTTTTAGTTATTTTATTCTTGCTTTTGTTTTCTGTGACCTATTCATCTGAACTAAAAAATTTAAACTTTTGGCAATTTAGTGGCTATACCGCTTGGCTGTAGAGGAGGTTCCAGAAGGGGATTACACATTGCCTCTATCTCAGGCAGAGGTATTGTAACACTCTTAAATTCCTGTTTTACTCATTCGTGGTTCCAACACCTTTTTCTTGATGATTTTCTTGCTTAAACTTTAGGTTATTCGAGAAGGTAGTGACATAACGCTTGTTGGTTGGGGAGCTCAGCTCGCTGTCATGGAACAAGCTTGTATTGATGCTGAAAAGGCAAGGAACTCGTTTGACTTCTAAAGTCGAAGTCTTCATGTCTAAATGGAGACAAGATCTAACTGTATGATATATTTTACAGGAAGGTATTTCTTGTGAACTTATTGATCTAAGAACTCTAATACCATGGGACAAAGAGACGGTAGAAGCCTCAGTAAGGAAAACAGGAAGGCTACTGGTACGAGATTTATATTCCTCATTAGACTTTTAAACTTGACTAGCCATTTGCATCTCATGCTCGATGACCACTTTGTTTCTTTATCGCATCTGTAGATTAGTCATGAAGCTCCGGTTACAGGAGGATTTGGTGCGGAGATCTCTGCATCAATAGTTGAACGTTGCTTCTTGAGGGTATGTCCTAGAATTTAAGAGTATATTACTTATAGTTTACTGTCCAATCATTCGAACACCGATCTTTAAATATATCAACAATCATTCGAATCCTTAATTAAAATTTCATATTAAAGGAAATATGCTCAATAAATTTTCCGGAATGCTAAAAAATTGAAAATTTGCAGCTGGAAGCACCAGTAGCTAGAGTTTGTGGTCTGGACACACCATTCCCCCTAGTTTTTGAGCCCTTCTACATGCCCACAAAGAACAAGGTTAGAATGCTCTTACTTTCTATGCTATACATGTGCTAATTAGTAATTACGGTTTGTAGATAGTTTCTGAGACTGATGATGAAATTCTGGTGCAGATACTTGATGCAATCAAAGACACTGTGAATTTCTAACATGATCGTACTTTATTCTTCGATTCAGTCTCCTTGGTGTCAATTGTCTTCAAGAACCGGCAATTTATAAAAAGAAATATGAGCATGTTGTAGTAATTAATTACTTGCAACTCACAGTTTGTAAACCTTTAAATTTGAATACAAATATCTTCTTTAGCGAAAAGATAAAACACTGTCATTGTCCATACTACATCTTGTTGCTGATTTTATCTTAGCTGGAGATCAATACATTAATCAACTAACAAAATGCAGTGAAACAAAGGACCTGGCTAAAAAAATACATCCCAAATCCTGCCCTCTCCCCTGTATAGTAAGAAATCCCATTACCACTTGTGGGATGAGCATGAATAGACTTACCGTGTAAAGCACCATTTTTGCATTAACCAATATCGAAGATGGGATTTCTTAACTTTCAGCAAATGGGCAAATCATTCTTTTAGTTAGGGTGGTTTTTCGAAAGGTCCATTTATAGAGCTAAACCGTATCCGGTGCCTGGCTGAGGGCTCTAATCCTTCCTCTCATTCTTTAGTTTAGGCTTGTTTTGTTAAACGGCATTGTTTCGTTTGGCGGAATAATGGTATATATACAATTGTAACGACTTCAATTACAAAACTGAGGATATGTAAAGACACTGCATGGTCGGTTCTTGAAAACCCATGGAGAAGCCTTTAGTCCGCTGAACCTTTGAGAGGTAACTGAATTTATTGTTCCAAAAACATGAACCATTCTTCTGCTGCAACTATGTTGAAGTAAAAAGCTGTTGCCCGGCTTCCACTCGTGTTAAGCCTTCGTACTGATGTACTCCACGTCTTTGAGGTTTCCTACACAATGAATAGACACGTGTTAGCCTCGCCCCGGGTGTGTTCCTAGGACCAAGCTCTGGCGTAAGAATAAGTGTGTGTGAAGCCGGAAGGGAAAGTAATAAATGTGAGAGTAGATGTATGTGTGTTTGTTGGTTGTGAACAATAAATGAGATGGGGGTATTTATGCTACCCCAACCTCGATACCTGTTCAATCTTGGGAACAGGTTTCGCCGACCTAGGCCTAGTCTACTTGATAGGTGTCAGGTTACGTGCGAGGCATAATCACGTGAAATCCGGATTGGCAGCAGGCGCGGTTCATTGCTTTGTCCAAGGGGTAAAGGGATTCCCTGGATAAAAGGAAATACTTGTCTGGTATTGTTCGGACGAGACGTGTCATCCGGCAACATAGTGTACCATACCATTCGGCACGTGTCGTCCAGACACATACGGCAACAAACTATCACAAATATTTTGTTTATATGCGACTAGTTTCATACATCTTTTATAAAAGGCATAACTATTCATAATTTATTTGGTTACATGCGACTAGTTTTCATACATCTTTTTCCAAAAGCATAACTATTTGAATATGTAACTAACTTGTCACATTTTCGAGTGTTATATGCTCAGCTTTAATTTTTGCTATTAGAACACCCAAGTTTTCAATTCAGATATTTGGTGTACTTGTGCTCATTTTCCACTTACATTATTTTTACCGCCATATTAACACGAAAGAAAAAATGATCATTGTACATGAACAAAATACACATAAAAGTCCGAATTCAAAACTTTTTATGTTATAAAGCAAAAATAAAAGACAATTGTATAGAACTTGAAAAAGTGTCAAGATATAATTTTAGATACATTTTTATATAATTATCATTTTTCTAAACTAGTAAACTATTTCACATTTGTGACCAGTTTTCAAACACAAATGGAAGAAGATTGTCTTAAGTTGTAAAACAACTTAAGTCCGATTAGGGAAGTGTGTGGCGATTGGATTTAATCAAATGACCAAATCAAAAAACTTCTTTTGATTTGAGCCATCGGATCAAATCGAATGACTTACAAACACCTAACTTGACAAGTTGTTTTTACAACTTGAGACAATCTCCCTCCAACACAAATACTTTGGTTATATGGTTCCCCCAACAAGAAAGGTTATCATGTCCCAATGGCTATGTCAGGTAGGAATGGCAATGTAACCATTGGAGGTTTTTCCGGAAGCATTCTCATTATTGTAGTTGAGGAACGACAATCTAAATCCTATCTCATACATATCTTGCTTCAGATAGATCGAGTATTGTAATAGAGATGGAAACGGGCAAGAAAAAGTACATAACCCGCGGGTACCCGCACCATGGTTGGTGAGAAAACCCGTCATTTTATTACTTGCGGGGGGGTGGGTGAAAAATAAACACACCAATGGGCGGGGCGGCGAAACCGCACCGCAATCCGCAATCGCAAAAACCGCAAAATCCGCATCGCAAAAACCGATTCACAACAAAACCGACGGTGCGGTTCTTGAAAATAGAACCGCATTTTGCGGTGCGGGTTGGGTTTTCACCGAAAACCGCACCAATATAACCGCACCGCACCACTATGTTATATTCATATATATTTTTTAATTTTTTAGAATAACACACTAAAAATTATAACTTTTTATGACTTTTGTTTATACTTTTATAATAAATTATTTCAAACACATTTTAATGGTAAATTATCATCTTAGTTTTAGTTAATATAACTTTATTTTTCATCATCGAAGTTTAAAAAATTCTTCATCTCATTTCACTTTTACTATTATATTGATTTATAATTTCATACTAATACACACCATTTTGTATATATGTTTCACCATATCATGCAACATTATAATATATTTATTCTATAATAAATATATACAAAAAATTATAATTTTAAAAAAAATAAATAAAGAAAAAACTTTGAACAAAAAAACCGCAAAAACCCGCAAAACCGCATAAACCGCAAAAACCAACCCGCAAAACCGCGCGGATGTGGATTCTCTTTTTTTAAAAACCGCAATTGCGGATGTGGGTTGGTTTTTACCAAAAACCGCACCAACCCGCACCACGCTCACCCCTACCAATGGGTGCTAGGTAAAGTATACCCATAGTCAGGAGTGAGCAGAAACCGCATCGCAATCCGCAAACCGCAAAAAAAGGCAAAATCCGCACCGCAAAAACCGATCCGCAACAAAAACCGATGGTGCGGTTCTTGAAAATAGAAAACCCGCATTTTGCGGTGCGGGTTGGGTTTTCACCGAAAAACCGCACCAAAATAACCGCACCGCACCACTCCCATCATATTCAAAATATTTTATTTTATTTTCTAGAATAAGAAACTAAAATTTATAACTTTTTTATGATAAAATGCTTTTTTTTATACTTTTATAATAAATTATTTCAAACACATTTTAATGGTTAATTATTATCTGAGTTTTTTAGGTAATATAAACTTTATTTTTCGTTCAATTTATCATCGAAGTTTATAAAATTTTTCATCTCATTCGACTTTTATTATTGTATAGATTTATAATTTCATACTAATACACAACATTTTGTATATATGTTTCAACACGTCATATAACATTGTAATATATTTATTCTATAATAAATATATACCTAAAATTATAATTTGAAAAGAAAAAAGAAAAACAAAAAACTTTTACCCAAAAACCCGCAAAAACCCGCAAAACCGCATAAACCGCAAAAACTGAAACCGCAAAATCACGCGAATGTGGATTCTCATTTTTTAAAAACCGCAATTGCTGATGCGGGTTGGTTTTTACCAAAAATCGCACCATGCTCACCCCTGGCCATCGTGAATAAACATGTACACCTGATGTATTTAACATGATATATTTAACTTATTAAAAACAGAACATACTAAAAGTCCATTTTGAGATCCAAGACTAATCAAAGTATCAAATATGTATACATAATTTCTTAATTCTCTGCTCAAGTTCGTATATACTTGCGATTTTAATGCAACAAGACTAGTAAAAGTCATAAAATAACAACGTACTTTTCAAAAAAAAATCGACTTAAAACACTTAGTAGTGCTTAGTTGGAGAAATACTCCATTTTTCCGGAAAATTTTTCATATGAAAGGAAAAGCAAAAATCAGTTTAGTCGACTTTTTCTAATAATTTTCCAAAATACGAAATTCGTTTTCCAATTTTTAATAGAAAAATGAAAATAACATTACATCATTCTCATTTTTCGTTTCCAAAAATAACACCATTTTCTTTCACCCTACACTTTTATCATCCTCTTCCATCCTCCATCCTCCACCTTCAACTAAACAACTTTTCATTTAACAAAAGGAAAAATATAACTCCAACTAAACGGATTTTTAAAATTTTCAACTCTCTCTCAGGGAGAAAAATCATTCCTCCTCTAGAATTTAGAACGGAAAAATAGGAAAATTTTCACCAACCAAACTACTTACCTTTTTAACACCTTACTTGATGAGGCTTTCAAAATTGTTAAAACACCCATATGACCCGTTTATATTAAAATAATAACTAAAAAGACTAAATTACCCTTGTAAATGTCCGCCACTGGTCTTTGCAAATGTATAGCAATTGTTTATGAATAATTGCTTGTTTGTACTACTGTATAAGATTTGGTAGTTGCGTTTCAAGTTGTGGGTTTGGATAAGTTTTCTAGAGTGTCTTAGAAAACAGGTTCACCAGTATAAGAAGACCCTCGGGAGAGAGGCATAGAACAAACGACCATGTCAGCTTGCTCAAAGCACTCTCCCAGCAAGGACCAGTCGCAAATAGAAAAAGCAAATGAGGTTAAGAGGTTCTCAAGGTTCAGTCATATGTTACAAACTATCATTCGTTGGCCTCAGAGATCTTGGGGGATAAAAGATCATCAAATGAAATTTATATCTCATCAAGAGTAGCAAATATTATCTTTACATCACTGGGCAATCAAAACAAAGAAAATTAAAATCAAATTTTGTTTTAAACACTTGTAATAACATATGATGACAATGATTTGTTTTATCAACATTCTCTAGTCATGTTCACCAATCAGTATTTCAAATGCAACAGTCACATTTGAAGACATATTGTAAGTAACACTTAACCTGAAAAATCATTTTCCAAACAACAATTACAAAAAATAATTAAAGGGGGAAAAGGCCTCAGAGATCTTGGTGGATAAAGAATCATCAAATGAGATTTATATCTCATCAAGAGTAGCAAATATTATCCTTACATCACTGGCCATTCAAAATAAAAAAAAATAAAAAAATTAATATGATGATGATAAATGAGTCAGAAATGGAAGATGTTAAGATCACATTCCTCTTCAAATAAAAACTATTATAAAGAGAAAATTCATTGGGAATCCGAATGATTTTTTTCATCATACTCATATATCATCAGTAAAACTTACTTTATAAAAACAAATGTATCTACCTCGTCACCGGAATCCTGTAGCAAAGAGGATTCAGGAGCTAAAGGTAGCCACATATAGAATTCAAAATATATGTGACCGAAGTATTTAGTTTTGCCTAACGATAGATCCCTTAATCTACCGAAAACAATCAAGGGATTTGCAATATTAGGCTTAAACTATCTTAACAGAAATATTAATGACTACAAAAAAAGAAGCATCGTTGAGATGAAAGAAAATATACACCAGGCGGTGGTTTAATTGTTGTTTAAGGTTTAGAGTGCGTATGTTTTTATAAGACTGGATACAAACCCTAGAGTTACTGCGGTGTTGTGGGCTTATTGTTCTTATTTTATAATGGGCTGGGCTTCTTTTAAAAGGCTAGGGATGCAATTAGTTTCAAGAAATTAGTTTTTGTTTATGCAAAACCTTATAACGAAGATTTTTGTATGGATGCAATTATTTATTTATTTTTTAACCATGGTTTTCAACTTTTGGCTGACCAATTCACGAGATTTGAATTCACCGTCACATAAACTTAAATCGGTTGTCGTGGCTACTAAAAAATTGTTTGCATCTAGCAATAATTGAACTTAAAACCTCACAAGTTTATGGATGCAATTCTCTATTATTGCTAGAGTAAATTGCAAAAATCGTCCCTAAAGTTTGGCCAAACCGCCAATTTTCATATTATTATTTAATCAGAAAACTTGAAATATTACTTTTCAAACATTTACGAACTTATCTAACTAAAAAACAAGAAGTTATCTCGCTTACTGTAAAAAACGAGCTCAAACGCGTATTGACATCAAACTAGCTATTGTTCACATAAAATTAATACATTACAACATCATTAAACTTATTTTTAGAATATTTGCATACGCTTACAAATTTTGTTTTCACATACGTGTGCATGAAAACACGTTGTTTAAAATGCTTAAAAATATGGTGGATGAAGTAGGAGAGGAGAATGTGATTCAAGTTGTAACAGACAATGCTTCAAACTATGTTAAGGCTGGTAGGATGTTGGAAGCTACGAGACCACATTTATATTGGACTCCATGTGTAACTCATTGCATTGATCTTATGTTGGAGGATATAGGAAATCTTGAAAGAGTTAAGTGTTTTTTGTAAAAGGCGATCTTCATGAATGGTTACATATATAACCATGTTGGAGTTGTTAATATGATGAGAAGGTTCACTAATCAAAGAAACTTGCATAGACATGCAATCACTAGATTTGCAACATCTTTCATTACTCTTGCATAACTACACAAGCAAAGAAACAATTTGCAAAGGATGATCACATATGATGATTGGATTAATAGAAAATGGTCAAAGGAGCCGGCGGGGAAGGAAAATGATGAGAACTATTCTAAGTGATAAGTTTTGGAGAAATGTTGCATATGCGTTAACAAGACCTCTTGTAAATGTTCTTAGAATCGTTAATGGGGATAAAAAGCATGCCATGGGATATATCTATGAGGCCATAGATAGGCTTAAAGAGACCATTAACGCTTGTTTTGCAAATAAAGAATTGCATTATAAGAAAGCATTTGAGATAATTGACAAAAGGTGGGATTTTCAACTCGACAGGCCTTTGCATGCATATGGACATTTCTTAATTCCTCAATGGTTTTATGGCGAGTCAAAACAAGTAGACTGTGAAGAGATAAGGATTGTTTTAAATGCTTGCATCCGTTGATTGTTTCCGGATTAAAGAATTCAAGATTCTATTATGTACGATTTGGATTTATAAAAAAAGAAGTGAGGATGTTTGGAGATCCCATGGCAATACGATACAGGAGTACAAAAGCTCCAGCGAACTAGTGGGTTGCATATGGATCTTCAGGTCCAAACTTTCAAAAGTTTGATATTCGTGTTGTGAGCCTCACGTGTAGTCATATACAATTGTGCTTTGGTTCGTCGATACAAAAGAATTGACATAACTGATCCTATTCTTTTGAAAGATATTGATGAAAGTAATGAATGGTTTGGTGGGGCATATGGATGGTGAAGAACAACCTACTACTAACTTTGTGTATTATGATGATAATTTAACTTGGGCTGCTATTGATATAGCTTTTAGGGCATCTGAGCCGACTTATCCTACTAGAGCTTCGACATCTAGATGTAACGTACATGATTCATCAAGCGCTCGAAAGGGGAAAGGGGTTGCTCATACCTCCACCTCTAGTTATAAAGCATATCCAGATAGATGAAGATTATGAAGAGGATATTGGACTTTCTGAAGATGACGGGGTCAATGAGGAGCTCGAGATTGATGTTGATGATGAAGAGGATTATGAATTAGTTTAGAGACATAAACCTTTCCATGGATGCTTTTGATTTGCTTTTAATTGTTAAAAAACGATAGGACTTCAGATCATAGGTTTCAACTATTTATATATTTTAGTGATATAAAATCGTGAACTATAAAAATGCATGGTATATTTTGATATTAAATGTGGTATAAATGCGTTATTAATCTGTTTTGTTTAATACATATAATTTGCAAGTATTCTTTTATAAAATCGTCGCATCGGGTACGTGATGCATGCTTTTGCCTCGGCTTTTTTACCGTCATTGCAACGACACGCATCACGCTTTCTAGAAACTAGATTTTGGGAATGTCCCAAATACATTATAAAGTAGTATAGATATAAATTATCCATTTTAGCTATATAATCACTTTTTGCCTCATTTGGTTGCTTTTTTGTGGGTCATTTAGAAGAACATAGTTGCTCACTTGTGGACTAGAAATAGCCGGCAAAAGGCATTAAGAGATATTGTGGAAAAGAAACAAGTTTTGACATTTCTTGCAGCACTGATGTGACTCAGTGTAACCTTTTACGACGTGATTCTCTCAAGTTATAAATAATATTTTTCAAGATTCAACCATTGAATTAAATGCAATGGCTCAAATCAAAAAAACATGAGATGATTTGAGCCATTGGATTTAATCCAATGGTTGATACTTGCAAAAGTTATTTATAACTTGAGAGAATCCTCTCCCTTAAATATTTCCCTTACGTATGGCCTTGTGGCTGAGATAGAAGCAATGAGAATATATCCAAACTCGGTGCAAATAGTAGACCATGATATCAACATAAATTATACATTCTAAATACAAAATACAGGTTCTTTGAAACATCAGGATGTCCAGTTCCAAGCTAAAAACAATTATCATACACAATTATATCATAATATGAACATTACTTCAGCAACCACAAACTGCAGTAGATTCACAACACCCTTTGGGATACATGAACCGAGTAAAACCTTCTCCCTTTGGGAGGTAGGCTTGGCCACTTCAGGGTTGTTTGTACCAAGTAAGATCGAACTTGAGACCTATCACATTTTGGTGATGATAGTCACAAACTTTACACCACTTGGCCACCCCTGAATAGTTTCGTCCGGCAATTTGTAAGAGCTAGAAATGTATCAACTGTTCAACTAGTGTTAAACGCTTACCACAAGATTAATTTACTGTAAACCAACTTTGGAGGGGCTGAAAGGACTTCTGCCTCTGAAATATATAAAACTAAAATTATTCAAAGCCGTGTAAGGTATTCACCATAAAAAGTAAAAGCAAGTTGCAGAATTGTGCAATGCTAAAGATAGTACAAAGTGCAAGGTGTGAAGAATTATCAAGTGCATCAAGTATTACCAACTTCGGAGGCCTTCTCATCTATTCGCATAAGCTCATCAGCTTCTTCATTTGTCCCGGTTTTAACAGGAGGTCCTCCGAAGCTCATGTGATTGTATTCCATCAATGCTTCCTTATCAAATTTAGTAACTGTCATTAAGAGAACCTTAACCAATCAGAGAAAATTTATGTTTTCTTGAACCAGAAAACGCACACACACATAAACACCAAAATGAATACTTAGAAGCACATTGGAAGAAGAATCATGAGAACTGCCTAAACCCCCTAAACAGATCTTTGTCATTCCTAGTTCGATAACCTTTTTATCATCCTCATTTCTTCAGATTTTAAGGGGTTGTTTCATGTTAGATCGTGCATTTCGAAAGTCATTATTACGTACCAAACCATGATCAAATAATTAAATAGACAGTTTATCAAAGTTCAAGATAAACATATAATCTCCATATCAATTCCAAACTTACAATAATTTCGTATCTAATAACCTAGAATATCATGATCATTAACACTTTTACTCAAATGTCCCGATAATCAATTTAATCTAAATCAAATTTTAATACATTAACAGTATCACTTCTTACAAGACAATTAACATATAATATAACCTAAATCAAAACAAAAATACATAAAATGCTACTGTAATAAGGAAATTCACAATTTAAACATGCTCACCTCTTCTAGCATTAATTCGCCTCTCGAACAACCGCACAGGATCCGAACCTTCTAAACAAGCAGCATATATAATTGACCAATCATACATAAAAAAAATCTAGTTATTCCAAACACAGCATTAACCATAACAAATTGAAATAAGCAGAGTTTCAACGTAAAGTGCAAGCTCCCTAGCAGCTCTAGGCCTACAAAACCTACCACTTTTATCAACTTTCGGCATCTGTTCTTTAGAAACCGACACCGAGCCATCCAAACCCGATTTCTCCAAAATTTCTCCAACCGCGAGAGCCGACGTGTGGAAAAGACAAGTTTGTGGTAATGAGAGAAGTACAGTGGGTGCTGGTGGCCTCAGAGATCTCGGTGGATAAAAGATCATCAAATGAGAAAATCTCATCAAGAGTAGCAAATATTATCCTTACATCACTGGCCACTAATATTAAAAAACATATTTGCAGGTCATATTTAAGTCTACAAATTAATCTACAAATCATTTTACAAACCACAAATACTAAAATAAATTAACATAGTACTAAATATGGTCAAGGAAAAAAATAAGTAAAAAAATAATTAAAGGGGGAAAAGGCCTCAGAGATCTTGGTGGATAAAGAATCATCAAATGAGATTTATATCTCATCAAGAGTAGCAAATATTATCCTTACATCACTGGCCATTCAAAATAAATAAAAAAATAATTAATATGATGATGATAAATAATGAGTCAGAAATGGAAGATGTTAAGATCACATTCCTCTTCAAATAAAAACTATTATAAAGAGAAAATTCATTGGGAATCCGAATGATTTTTTTCATCATACTCATATATCATCAGTAAAACTTACTTTATAAAAACAAATGTATCTACCTCGTCACCGGAATCCTGTAGCAAAGAGGATTCAGGAGCTAAAAATAGCCACATATAAATTCAAAATATATGTGACCGAAGTATTTAGTTTTGCCTAACGATAGATCCCTTAATCTACCGAAAACAATCAAGGATTTGCAATATTAGGCTTAAACTATCTTAACAAAAAAAAAAAAAAAAAAAAAAAAAAAAAAAAAAAAAAAAAGAAGCAACTATGCTGCTGCGGTGTTGTGGATAAAACCCTATGCTGCTGCGTATGTTTTTATAAGGGTGGATAAAACCCTATGCTGCTGCGGTGTTGTGGACTTATTGTTGTTACTTTATAATGGGCTGGGCTTCTTTTAAAAGGCTAGGGATGCAATTAGTTTTGCTTATGCAAAAACTTAAAATAAATATTTTTGTATGGATGCGATTTTTTTTAAGCGTTTTTGACGTTTTGGCCGATAATTCACGAGGTTTGAACTCACTCACATTACATGAAAAAGGATGCTCGAAAATGTCAACACATAATTGGTGAGTACGCATGTCTTATTTAGTTTTAGGTTCGCCGCTAGTCAAGCATATGTGTTGGAATCGTTTAAGATGAGTTGCTTGTTTGTACTATAAGATATGGTAGTTACTTTCTAAGTTGTTGTAGCAAGGTTTAGAAAAGGTAGTGTTGTGGACGGAATCATGGTACAAGACATGGTAAAATCTTGTCAAATACGTAGTATTTTTTTTATGAAATGCGGTTGGTCCATATCTTTTTGTTACAAGTTTTCTTTTAATAAAGTGCACCTCGTGACTTTTAGTCTTAGGTCCGCCTGTCTTTGCAAATATATTGCAATTGTTTATGATTAGGTGCTTGTTTGTACTACTGTATAAGATTTGGTAGTTACTTTTCAAATTGCGGGTTTGGATAAGTTGCCTTGTAGACGGAGTCATGGTAAAAGACATGGTGTTTCACACGTTATGGTTTATTATGCATTTTCGCTATACCACCACTTATGCTCCCTGTTTGCCTCATGTGGTTGCTCACTTGTGGATTAGAAAAAGGCGTTACGAGATATTGCAAATGATGGGGTATGATGACTTTGTGACTTCTTTGATGAAGCCATACCATGATGTGATTCGGTCAAGTGTAACCTTTTGTTAGAATTATATAACATGACATTCAAATAAATAACCACAAAATATCAAAGTATTCAAGCGGAAGCGTATAGGAAAGATTAACGAATAATTAATTAACATAAGAAGAATATGTGTACCTTTCTTGATTCTAGCCGAACAAGAATCAAATCCACAAAACTAGCAATTGGATGAACCCTAATTAGGGTTTATAGGATTATGTGAATTACCCCTTACCGTTTTATAATTCAATCCAAGAATACTAACAATAATGTGTTAGTACTGCGTTCTTATACACACGCATCTTAAACCAAATTAAAGTAATGCTAGTTTTATTAAACCAAATAACTTGTTTTGGAAAAAATGTTGAGGATCGACACCCCAAAGGAGTGGCCGATCTGTTTGAGCCTAAAACACACAAACGTTTTAGGGTTTTAGCATGAGTACAAGAGATGCCAAATCAAAGACCCCTGGCAGATATATACTAAACTAAACTTGGTGGACAAGTTAGAGTTTAATATGGGTTGGGTTTGGGTTCCCTATGGCCGATCGGTTCTAAGCCTCACCAAGGGGATCCGGAACCTTCCCAAACTTTGCATTCTAGTTCTTTTCCAAATACATTTAACGCCCATTAATCCATTACATTAATTACTTAACGTCCGTTAGTTATTTCGTTTAATAAATAAATAAATACAACGTTTATATTTAATTATTTAACTTTAATTCTCATACGTAAAATGTTCAATCTCGTGGTCTCGAGTTCGATCCTAACTCACGTCTACTAATTTATATCCATAAAGCTAACAACTCCCACTTGGATATATCTTAATAGAGTGATCACATCGGTTAGCGTCTAGCAACACTTCGATGCCTCTAGTACAACTCGAGTAAGGTCTCCTGGAAAAACCTTTTAATGATTTCTCATTATTATTATCCTTTTGTTTCTAATACCATGTTAAATAAAGATATGGAATTAAGTCATTCTTTATTCAACTATTTTGTTTCTCGTTATTAGTGATTGAACAAGATTACAAATCTTCTAAACATATTTAGGGAGATTTTGGGTGTGGCACACAAACATCTTGTCAACCATAGAGGGGCCCAGTGATATTAAACTCCAAATAAATTTGAAGGAACAAATTCTATCTTGACTACGAGAGTAACCCACAAACTTTGTAACATTTAAAAACAACCCTTATGACTACCGATTCACGTATAGCGTTAAGTTGTTCCACGTAGTGCACTACATTCATGACACTTATCCGGTATCTCAAGTCGAGGATAACTATTCATAATTTACTTAACAACAATATCCATAAAGTAAATTATGTTCTTTGGGATAAGTCCTATATTCAATTCATTGAATATCATCGAAATTGTATGCATTCTCATCAATATACTTTCAAGTATATTCCACCATATCTCTCATATTTGTCTTAGTTTAATGATACTCCCATATCATTAATTGACAACGACGATTTAGAATAAATAAATTTATTCACGGATTAAACATGCAAATATAGGATACAATATATTATAAAATCAAACATACCAAGTATTTGATTTATTATAACAATTGTTTAACATCCCTTATCCAAATACCAAATAGATCAATGCATGAAAATTCCAGTTTATGAATTATGCCTCAAGTAATGACAATCATACTTGTTGACAAGGCATAAATCAACCAACTTGATCTATCGTAATTTTGAGAATACTTATTTCAAGAATTCAATTAATGAAGTCCTTGTATGTGTGCATTCACCAATCCACATAATAATTCATAAATTGTGTGACATCCTCTATCACCAATTTATGACAATTTAAACTTTCAAACATTTTAAAGTTTAAAGTATTCTTATTCTTTTAATGTATAATGCAACTACGCTCTTAGTAGCACAACTAGTTCTCATGGCTATTAACAAGGATGAAATCCTACCATGACTAGTATTGAGTGTCATCTCAATTAAACCAGCATCATTATATACAAACAACAATATACTCATTAAAACTTTGTAAACTTTAATATCTTATTGTGTAATGTTTGATATCTTCCAAACTTTCAAGTTTGAAGCTGATGACAATTTGCACAACAATTGACATATTGTTCATCCAAAGAATCTAGGAGCAATTTCAGGCTGAGGATGTAATTCTTTTAGAATATTCATTACACAAGTTATCTAATAACTTTTAATTAGATATCAATGTTGTCAAATCACTTCTTATTCAAGAATGATACAACAATTTTAATATAGACAACATGATGTACATGATGAATCTACATGTCAAACTTAGAATTCATTCATGTTCTATCTTGTCAAAAGATATTTATCCATTTCTCAAATGATATATCATGTTTTATTAGAATCATTTATTTTACTGCACATGTTTATTAACAATAAACGTATATTCCAAGGTTATATGTTTTAATTCTTAAATCTTACAAGTGAAGTTTCATTCCAATCTAAGACTTAACATTTAGCTTACAAGGAATGTTACTTCCTATATGTTATACAACATATAAGATTTAAAACCTTAACATAATACTCCCACTAGCTTTCAGGAATACTTAAAATTTATCTTATTTCAATTATAAATCAAAACTATAATTTAATAATTAAACATAAGAATAATTTCATAGATGCATGCATTTATCCATTCATGAATTATTGCACTTCGTACACTTCCAAAGATTATATGAATTCAAAAAACCTTTCGATTACTTACCGTCCTCGCTCAAGTAATTTCTCAAGAAAGAGTTTTAATATTCCATTGTCATATTTCATATTAATGAAAACAAGTATGACAATTATCATCTTTATATATTTAATTTATCTAGAAAGAAATATTCAATCATAATTAATTGCTTAAGTGTGATCAATAATCTTGTCATGCATTAAATATGTGTACAATATTGTTCATATGATTTGTACATAGAAATTCAAACCACTAGGGTTTTTCATCTCTTTGAAGAAACTCATTTCCATTCTCTAGTCTAACTATTAAGATAAACCAAATTTCCAAAATTGATTATCTTTATGGACAACATCTTTAACATTCATAGTATGAGTAATTTTCCCAATTCAATATTTGGTAATCCATCATAATGATTATCAGGTTTACTATAATCCTGTAACTCATATTTCTCAGCATATAAGTCAAATATCTGAGATATCTTTGCAGATCTATGAATGAAAATTCCATCATCATGAGGTCTATCATTTATATGTCTAACCTCAACATGATATTTAATAGTGTGTTTTAGAAGATTATGTATCTTGTAATTTTATCTTTCAAGATAAAAAAACTCCCACTTGCCTTTTGTAATATATAGACTATCTATATATACTTAGCAGTTAGAGCAAAACTACATTGTTCTCTTTTGGGACATTACAAATACACATTGATAATTCCTGACTTAAGTTTGTTAATAACCTATTCATAATCTCCTGAAGCCTTTTTTTGTGGTTTGCTAGGTTTAACTGTAAGAGCACCTTATGGAGCTGTGGGTCACGGTGGGCATTATCATTCACAATCTCCTGAAGCCTTTTTTTGCCATGTTCCCGGCATAAAGGTATCGAGTCATTCATAAATTTTATATGTCCAACCCATTCATAGTCTCATGGTTATCTCTTACATTAATCTCTTCTAGGTGGTTATACCTCGAAGTCCAAAGGAAGCAAAAGGATCATTGTTAGCCGATGTCAAGTGATCCAAATCTGTTGTGTTTTTCAACCAAAGGTAATTGCTTTCTTTGCTTGAGTACAAGATCTTGTATGAGTTAATTGCGTAAAAGTCAAAGAGACCCACGTCCGTTCGTTGACACGAAAACACTTTTTGTTCATTTGTCATATTTTCAAAATAAGTACTTTTATTACACTAAAATAAATTACAAGACATGCGAATCTTTGGATATGATGATTTACAAGATTAGATGCAACTATGCATTAAAAATAGATTTTGGATGACTTTCAAGTTTCAACCGGTTCAACCTGTTTGACCACTTTCCCCTTTAGCTAAATTATTTGATTTGACCCATTTGGATATGACACAACTTTCTTTAGTAAATGGGACGAAATTACTACTGTCGATCATCATCAATTCATCATTTTTAGTTATTTTATTCTTGCTTTTGTTTTCTGTGACCTATTCATCGAACTAAAAATTTAAACTTTTGGCAATTTAGTGGCTATACCGCTTGGTCAGTAGAGGAGGTTCGGAAGGGATTACATTGCCTCTATCTCAGTGGAGGTATTGTAACACTCTTAAATTCTGTTTTACTCATTCGTGGTTCCAACACCTTTTTCTTGATGATTTTCTTGCTTAAACTTTAGGTTATTCGAGAAGGTAGTGACATAACGCTTGTTGGTTGGGAGCTCACTCGTTGTCATGGAACAAGCTTGTATTGATCTTTGAAAAGGCAAGGAACTCGTTTGACTTCTAAAGTCGAAGTCTTCATGTCTAAATGGAGACAAGATCTAATCTGTATGATATATTTTACAGGAAGGTATTTCTTGTGAACTTATTGATCTAAGAACTCTAATACCATGGGACAAAGAGGCGGTAGAAGCCTCGATGAAGGAAAGCAGGAAGGCTCTTGATGCGTAGATTTATATTCCTCATTAGACTTTTAAACTTGACTAGCCATTTGCATCTCATGCTCGATGACCACTTTGTTTCTTTATCGCATCTCGTAGATTAGTCATGAAGCTCCTACATTCTGGGAGGATTTGGTGCGGAGATCTCGCATCAATAGTTGAGCGTTGCTTCGAGGTATGTCCTAGAATTTAAGAGTATATTACTTATAGTTTCTTTGTCCAATCATTCGAACACCGATCTTTAAATATATCAACAATCATTCGAATCCTTAATTAAAATTTCATATTAAAGGAAATATGCTCAATAAATTTTCGAATGCTAAAAATTGAAAATTTGCATTGGAAGCACCGATAGCTAGAGTTTGTGGTGCGGACACACCATTCCCCTAGTTTTGAGCCCTTCTACATGCCCACAAAGAACAAGGTTAGAATGCTCTTACTTTCTATGCTATACATGTGCTAATTAGTAATTACGGTTTGTAGATAGTTTACGAGGCGATGATGAAATTGCAGTGCGAGATACTTGATGCAATCAAAGACACGTGAATTTCTAACATGATCGTACTTTATTCTTGATTCGGTCTCCTTGGTGTCAATTGTCTTCAAGAACCAATTTATAAAAGAAATATGAGCATGTTGTAGTAATTAATTACTTGCAACTCACGGTTTGTAAACCTTTAAATTTGAATACAAATATCTTCTTTAGCGAAAAGATAAAACACTTGTCATTGTCCATACTACATCTTGTTCTTTGATTTTATCTTAGGCGGAGATCAATACATTAATCAACTAACAAAATGCGGTGAAACAAAGGACACGGCTAAAAATACATCCCAAATCGCCTCTCCTCAGATAGTAAGAAATCCCATTACCACTTGTGGGATGAGCATGAATAGACTTACCGTGTAAAGCACCATTTTGCATTAACCAATATCGAAGATGGGATTTCTTAACTTTAGCAAATGGGCAAATCATTCTTTTAGTTAGGGTGGTTTTGAAGGTCCATTTATAGAGCTAAACCGTATCCGGTGCCTGGTGAGGGCTCTAATCCTTCCTCTCATTCTTTAGTTTAGGCTTGTTTTGTTAAGCGGCATTGTTTCGTTTATGCGGAATAATGGTATATATACAATTGTAACGACTTCAATTACAAAACGAGGATATGTAAAGACCTTGCATGGTGGGTTCTTGAAAACCCATGGAGAAGCCTTTAGTCATTGAACCTTTGAGAGGTAATGAATTTATTGTTCCAAAACATGAACCATTCTTCTGCTGCAACTATGTTGAAGTAAAAAAGCATGTTCGGCTTCCACTCGTGTTAAGCCTTCGTACTGATGTACTCCACGTCTTTGAGGTTTCCTACACAATGAATAGACACGTGTTAGCCTCGCCCCGGGTGTGTTCCTAGGACCAAGCTCTGGCGTAAGAATAAGTGTGTGTGAAGCCGGAAGGGAAAGTAATAAATGTGAGAGTAGATGTATGTGTGTTTGTTGGTTGTGAACAATAAATGAGATGGGGGTATTTATGCTACCCCAACCTCGATACCTGTTCAATCTTAGGAGCAGTTTCGCCGACCTAGGCCTAGTCTACTTGATAGGTGTCGGGGTTACGTGCGAGGCATAATCACGTGAAATCCGGATTAGCGGCAGCGCGGTTCATTGCTTTGTCCAGGGTAAAGGGATTCCACGGATAAAAGAAATACTTGTGCGGTATTGTTCGGACGAGGCGTGTCATCCGCAACATAGTGTACCATACCATTCGACGCGTGTCGTCTGAACACATCTGCAACAAACTATCACAAATATTTTGTTTATATGCGACTAGTTTCATACATCTTTTATAAAAGGCATAACTATTCATAATTTATTTGGTTACATGCGACTAGTTTTCATACATCTTTTCCAAAAGCATAACTATTTGAATATGTAACTAACTTGTCACATTTTCGAGTGTTATATGCTCAGCTTTAATTTTTGCTATTAGAACACCCAAGTTTTCAATTCAGATATTTGGTGTACTTGTGCTCATTTTCCACTTACATTATTTTTACCGCCATATTAACACGAAGGAAAAAATGATCATTGTACATGAACAAAATACACATAAAAGTCCGAATTCAAAACTTTTTATGTTATAAAGCAAAAATAAAAGACAATTGTATAGAACTTGAAAAAGTGTCAAGATATAATTTTAGATACATTTTTATATAATTATCATTTTTCTAAACTAGTAAACTATTTCACATTTGTGACCAGTTTTCAAACACAAATGGAAGAAGATTGTCTTAAGTTGTAAAAACAACTTAAGTCCAGTTAGGGAAGTGTGTGAGCGATTAGATTTAATCAAATGGCTCAAATCAAAAAAACTTCTTTTGATTTGAGCCATCGGATCAAATCAAATGACTTACAAACACCCAACTTGACAAGTTGTTTTTACAACTTGAGACAATCTCCCTCCAACACAAATACTTTGGTTATATGGTTCCCCCAACAAGAAAGGTTATCATGTCCCAATGGCTATGTCAGGTAGGAATGGCAATGTAACCATTGGAGGTTTTTCCGGAAGCATTCTCATTATTGTAGTTGAGGAACGACAATCTAAATCCTATCTCATACATATCTTGCTTCAGATAGATCGAGTATTGTAATAGAGATGGAAACGGGCAAGAAAAAGTACATAACCCGCGGGTACCCGCACCATGGTTGGTGAGAAAACCCGTCATTTTATTACTTGCAGGGGGGGTCGTGGGTGAAAAATAAACACACCAATGGGCAGGGGTGAGCAGAAACCGCACCGCAATCCGCAATTCGCAAAAAAACCGCAAAATCCGCATCGCAAAAACCGATTCACAACAAAAACCGACGGTGCGGTTCTTGAAAATAGAAAAACCGCATTTTGCGGTGCGGGTTGGGTTTTCACCGAAAAACCGCACCAATATAACCGCACCGCACCACTATGTTATATTCATATATATTTTTTTATTTTTTAGAATAACACACTAAAAATTATAACTTTTTATGACTTTTGTTTATACTTTTATAATAAATTATTTCAAACACATTTTAATGGTAAATTATCATCTTAGTTTTTAGTTAATATAACTTTATTTTTCATCATCGAAGTTTAAAAAATTCTTCATCTCATTTCACTTTTACTATTATATTGATTTATAATTTCATACTAATACACACCATTTTGTATATATGTTTCACCATATCATGCAACATTATAATATATTTATTCTATAATAAATATATACAAAAAATTATAATTTTAAAAAAAATAAATAAAGAAAAAACTTTGAACAAAAACCAAAAACCAAAAAACCGCATAAACCGCAAAAACCAACCCGCAAAACCGCGCGGATGTGGATTCTCTTTTTAAAACCGCAATTGCGGATGTGGGTTGGTTTTACCAAAACCGCACCAACCCGCACACGCCACCCCTACCAATGGGTGCTAGGTAAA
>CM040245.1:176150342-176350342 GCA_022545495.1 Chrysanthemum lavandulifolium | reverse complement strand
TCAGCCGGCTTAGAGTGATTAAAATAATGTTAGTGGGTACTTAGTGGGTTAGATAGTGGATTTTCTTAGGTGACACTTAATTAATAGGGTTCATTACATTGTACACATGTTTTCCATTGTCGTTTAGTTTACCACTCAGATCTTAGGGCTGGCTGCATGTTGTACACCTATTTTTCATTATATCGATGCTAAAATCACTTACAAATGTCAATACCGGTTTATTTTTTTTTCCCTAATTTCTTTTTCTAAGCACACACGGTGGTTGCTGTTGATTTACATTTGGGAGCACGGTGAGTGTTTAGGGTTTCGGTGTTTCAAGAATTGCTAGCGACGTTTCGTTGTCGCCCGATTCGTTAATATAAGGTATTTTAGGTTTCTTTCTTTAGTCTGTAGATTTTATATATATATATATATATATATATATATATATATATATATATATATATATATATATATATATATATATATATATATGTGTGTGTGTGTGTGTGTGTGTGTGTCTTTGCTTAATCTTTGCGGCAATTTTGATATGGGATAATAAGTGCTGATTTTATATGCTTTGTTAAAAGTGCGTTTTATTTGGTTGTGATAACGAGTGTTGATTTTACAATGTAGTCGTGCTTAGCACCCAAAATGGTATCTGAGTCAAGCCATAAATAATTTTTCGATTATTAATAAATTGTTCTCTTTTGTATTCCGAACATGCAAGATATGTTTGAGTGAGTAGGATGGAAGAAATCAATATTAAGTTTTGTTGATGTATGCTACTTATTTCTTTTGTGAAAAAAAGGGTTTGGTTGTTTAAGCTTTTGTCTTTGTTTTGGTGTTTGGGTGTTTGATGTTTTAGGATATTTTACGAATTTATGTCTATTAATTGTGTTTGTGAAATATAAAACAAGTATGAATTGATGAAATGGCCCTTCCAGCTAACAAGAAATGCTAACGACCGTTAGCAAAAAAACGGACGGTTGCGTAATTTATGAAAATTTTGGGACTAAAAATGCGATTTTTGAGAAAAAGGACCAAATGTGTGAATTGTGTAGAGTTTGAGGACTAGCGGTGTAATTTACTCTAAATATAATATTCATTTCTTATTTACTAAGGAGTAAACTGTAAAAATTTTCCCAGTATAGCAAAAATGCATGTTTAGCCACCAAAAGGATAAATCTACAAATTATGCTAATGTTGTGGATGTTTTTCTGCAAATCGTGCCTCTCGGCCTAACGATCGTTAGAAAATCTCGTTAGTTACTGTTCCAAGTAGGGTTATTTTAGTTATTTCATGTTTTCGCCAATTTACTCACCCACATAACTGCTTAAACTCCCGATGCGGCCCTAGTTACAGGGACATAACTTACAACAATGAATATAACTCTTGTATATCATACTCTGATTCATAATCCTATCAAACAACGTTCCAATTTCCTAAAATCTGTCAACTTCGATTCCTTACTAGTTTTTAAATCAACCCAGTGATCTTCAACACCACCCATAAAATTTTTATAACCCTAATTACACTTTTGCAACACCACCCATAATTTTTTTCCTATTTCCTAAGTACACTTTTGCAAATGGTTGCTACGCGCGATCAAGTGTTTTAGAATGGCAGAGTTTGTAACCAGACTTCTTAGTAGAGAAGACGAAAGCGACAAGCAACGTAAGGAAAAATTAAAACAACTATGCCTCAAACTCACCACAGCCATAAAAGCTAGGCAACAATCAATTGAAGTACTAGAAACATCACGTGGTCGTGTGGCATGTTCAACCGTTCGTCATATGAATGATATGAAAAAAGTGATGTTAAACAGAAATGTCATTTCAGATTCAGGTGTTAGAATCTAACTTAAGTTCCCGTGAAAAGAAATACTTCTTGGGTAAAATGGAACTAGGAATCTTAGGTTAGGTTAGGGTTTGTTTTGATGGTATGTTATATATGTTTTGTTGATCCTATGTTTTTGTAGCCATGAATCTATGTTAATGAATTTTGTTTTGTTTGATCTTCTTTAAGGATTAATTAAGTTTTTTTTTTCTTTTTTTTTTATTGATTATTGATGTTTTTACTTAGTTGATCATTTATCTATAGATTGCTATATGAATTGACAAATTTTGACTGAAGCGGTTATTTGGTCAATACAAGTGTGTACATACCAATGCTACACATCATCCCAAAATATTGTACTTTAAATTACATTGTCATTGTTTTCAAATGCTACACATCATCCCAAAATATTGTACTTAAAATTACATTTTAAACATACTAGTGATGAACAACTATTTGATGAATATAGGACTCCAAAAGTTGGATGAACCAAAAACTCCACAACCTACTGGACCTGCAAATCATAATCAAAAGTTATCAGGTTCACAAACACACCAAAAATGATATTCAAATCAATAACAAAATGGGAAAATAATGAATTATATGTAACCTCACCATTACACACTTGTCCACAACATCAGTTCTTGCCCCTTTTTTGATTGTTGAACTTTGTATCCAATGGCTCTTAATCTAAGCATAATAAACCTGCTTCTAACACCCCTTTCTGCTTCCACATTCATCACTTGACTGTCTTTAATCACCACACCTCCACTTGTTACTAATGATTTTCTTTTCCCATTTCTAACACACACATCTTCAATCATTTTCCCCTTTCCATTTTCAACACACATACCTTCAATCATCTTCCCCTTACACTCATCAACACCCTTGACTTTTTTCTTACAACAACTTCCTTTTAGACCTAGTCCTAAGCGGTGTTGAACTTAAGTAACGTAGCTAGCATCCTCCTCAATCCACCCATAACCTCATCATTAGACCCATCGACACCTATGTATTTTAAATACTCAATCGGTCCCATAATTATAGTCAACTGTTGAATTTTGAAGTCTTTAGTTTTCAACTTTGACCTTAAATATTTTTATTTGTGTTATATATTACTTGATGAAAAATATATGATTGGATTAAGTTTCAAATGTATTTTTCATTGGTATAAATTTTATCAAGTATTATATAACACAATAAGATCAAAGTTGCAAAATGAAGACTTAAAAAGTCAAAGTGGACTATAATTATGAGACGGAGGGAGAAGTAAATGGATAACTATTGTGGCTTATGTGCAACAAACAAATCTATTGAGCCATGTATTTCTGCCGACTCAAACATGACATGAACATCATTGTTGGTACAAATTAACTTCAACTCGTTTTCTAAAGACTTTGTAGGTATACAGAAGAAAATGCTCATTTTTTTGCCTAATACTATCCAATTATATTATCTAGGCTAGAAATAAAAAATGCCTATCACATGTAAATGCGTAAATATTTGTAACAAACCCTTCAAAATTTCTTAGCGGACTGGATGCAAATAAATCATCTTTGTGTATTTTGAAAACCACTTTATCATTGCAATCCATTATGCCTACAACAATTATGGTGTTATAGATATTTGATCAGGTGTATTTAAAGTGTGGTAGATACACTTTTTTGACTAAATTGCAAAAAATGTCCTTTTGGTAAAGTTTTTAAGCCCATTTATACCAATTGACAATCTTTGACTTTTTAGTGACCCATTATTGAACCATTTTCACCCCAAAAACAACCATGTCTTTTTCTTCATCTAACGTTGTATCTAATCAAACATGCCACTGTGACCTCCTTTCAAATGTGTTAACTTCTTGGAAGCCCAATAATCTAGCTAGGAGATTTCTTGTTTTCCATAATCGATACAAACCAGGTAAGAAGAAATGTGAGATGTGGGAATGGTTTGATCGAGTTAGAGGAGGATTGGTACATGGATCAATTGTACGAGATGTACAACCTCTAAACCCTAATAAAAAATGTGAATTGCGCAGAGAGATGAGTCGTCAACAAAGGATAAGGAGCTTGAAGTTGAATTGAATCAAAATGGTACTGATTTGCAGAAGTGTGCAACTTCGTTGACATTTGGAAGTCAACATTTCTTGTGTTTGCTATTTTTGTTTCTATAGTGTTTGCAATGAAATATAGTACATCTATGTAGTCAACAAGTGTTTAGGTTTTTGTTGTAGAAGTGTTGTTGTAAGTTAAGTGGTAGTTTGTCAATGTAATGTAGAAGATGTCTTTTGTATCAGTGTTTTGAATGAATGAAATAATTAGCCATTCCCTCTAAATCTTGTACTTGTTTATGTTTTGATGAAGGTTTCCTTGAATCATTTCATATTTCATTTATAAAGTGGGTTAACTAAGTCTTGTATATGGAGGGACCAAAACACAGTCACCAACTCCAAGTGAGAGCAGACAATAAACACATACAACTAAAATTTGTCAAATGTTTGTCTTCCACACCAGTTGATTCAAATTGGTTTACTTTTCCAAGTCAATTAAACAATAAACAAAAATAGCTAGACATTGTTCATTCAAATTTTAACAACAGAAACAATAAACACAAACAAGTAGAACCAAAACGTAACAAAAGATATCAACATACAACCATTCAAACAATTGCCTCTTTACCATCCCTTCTTTGACTTACTTCTCATTACCCTTGACTACAACAACTTGTAAACCACGTAAACAATTACTTCTCTTTACCATCCATTCTTTGTTACATTTGTCAACAATAAAGGTTTTACGACTGTCATAATAGCTTGCTTACCTTTTGCTGCCACATTAGTTTCTTCACTTGGTCCTTCGATCAATTGGTAATAGTGCTACAAATTAAATCTTCTAACTCTCATAAGTCAACTTAGAAAGGTGGATTTCCTTACCATCATGAATGATTACATCATCTACAAAAGATTGTATCAGAACAAAGTAAAACATATAACAATAATGAACACTACCATATATGAAACTAACCTTTAACCATTTTGAAATCAAACTGAAGGCAATGAAACTATTGAGATAAGAATAAAATGAAAGTATTAATCCAAGCACTCTATTGTGATAGTGTTTGAGCAGGTGTATCTATGTCAGGGTAGATACACAAACTGTTACACCCATGACAAATAATGAATACATAAACCAAAATATGCCTACGATATAGGCTATCATAAGTTAGATAAACTTATTGTTTTACACCCATCCTACTAGGATGATAATCACAAAGCATAACATAAAATCCATGACAAACCATAAACGTGTTCACATATTACATCAGAAACCATAATAAAAGAACTAAACAACCATCACCATTGGAATATCAGTTTGATTCAACCTCCTCCTCCTCTTGTCCAGTGTTAGTTGGTGACAATCTTCTCCTCTTGCCCTCTCCTCAAACTCTCAGCTGCAAACTCTCTTTTCCTCTTCTTAGCTCTTGATACCTCCTCACCAGCTTCATGGTCAACCCTTTTCAAACTTTTTGCAACACTTGGAGCTTCATCATCAAGAATTGGAGCAACATCAGCTAGTCTTGGTCCAACAATAACTGGAGCAACACCAATAGGTGCTCGAGTAACATCAACTACATCAAATGGTTCTAACACATCTTTTCTTAAGTCACAGTTTAAGATGTCCACTTCATGAAATATTCGTTCTAACTCGACATACAACACTTCAGTCTCGACCTGTTCATCGACCTCCTCCCGTTCATCAACTTGATGGTGTGGGTCTTCTGGCCAATCAACTTCAATTTCTTGTTCAGCTACATCATCATCTGACATCCAAGTAGGCAAATCCCCCTCCAAATCACTAATACTAAGATCATCCTCGATATCATAGATAACATGCAATTCCTCAAACTCAGGTTCATCTCTACCTTGTTCATCATCACCATGACTAAGGTTTTCTATAATAGTGTCAAATGTTAAATTCATAGTTGCCACAACCTCTTCTTAGCTAACACTTTCTTGGTTAAGCTTCTCCTTCATTTTCTCATAGCTATCATCTACTATAAGATCAATCTCTAACAACATTTTTCTGAACCCGTACTCATCACTCAACTTTTGTGCCCTTTTCTTGTTCTTTTTCTCATCAGACCATTGTGTTGGAATAACAAGCTCACCATCAAAATCTGGGAAAACTCATTCTCATCATTGCAACAACCAACCTCACTAGATGAAGCATGATCAGTCGAATGCTTAACCTGCTTATCCTCTTTAACCACTTTTCCTGTTTCAGTAGCACCCTCTAACAAAAACACCTATCCATCTTTCACATCTTCCATAACAACACCCTTTCCATCTTTCTCAGCTTCATTAAGAACATCATTTTCATCTTCATCCTCTATCTTTTAAATGAACACACCCTTACCAAGCATACTCCTCATCTCCATCAAATGTTGCTCAACCGTTGAAACATCAGTTTCAGTGTAAACCTTTATTTCCTTAAACGAGACACGTATTTCAACGTCACAACATCTTCCTTACTCATCAATGGGACCAACCCATCATCCAAAGCTCTCCAGGGATCCTAAAATATGTGAACAATTTTGTATCTATCCCTAATCCTAGCTCGTCTAACATGCTTACAAACTGTTAAATCGAGAATAAGTGACAATCAATGAGGACAACATAGTCTATATCTCCAAACCGATATCTTCGGTTTGGTAGGATTGTAAAGTAACCATCGTGGTGGATTTTGATCGTGAACAGAGTTTCATTAGAATTTGGTGATAAACAAAATAAATAACAACTTACAAGCTTGAATTTAAGAAAACATAGTATTTACACACGCATGTTCGAAGAAGAATCTGGGAAAAATAAAACAAGTTAAAACAATATGAATCAATGCTTACGGTGAGGAACACCAAGCTCATGGGTCGGGTAATTGGGTGTTCGAATATGCCAAAGTGAATGCCCAAAATATCATGTTTGATTGATAGCGTGGATTGATTGTTTGTGTTGGAACATTGTTTGATCGAAATTATGAATCAGAGTATGATATACAAGAGTTGTATTTATTGTTGCAAGTTATGTCCTTGTGATTAGGGTCGCATCGGAGTGTAACCAGTTGTTTGGGTGAGTAAATTGGAGGGAAACATGAAATGACTAAAATATCCCTACGTAGAACAGTAACTATCGAGATTTTCTAACAATTGTTAGGCCGAGGTACACGATTTGCAGACAAACATCCACAGTAGTGGCATAATTTGCAGATTTATTTTTTCGGTGGCCAAAACATGCATTTTTGTCTATACCGAGAGATATTTTTTTGCAGTTTACGAGTACAGAGTAGCAATATTCAAATAACTCGAACAATAGAGATTATTGCATTAGTTTGATCATATTCTTTTCAGCAATACTTTATGCGTTTGTATGAACGTTGGGTAATCGCTGAGAATTTCAGTCAAGCATTTCATCGAACACTTTTGATACACATAAAAACTCGAAAGATACAATAACAAAGCAAGTCACATCAAACATCTAGAACACTACAATGAAAAACTATCAATGTAACCGTTTTTGGTCGTAAATTTAACTAGTAGAGTGTAAACTAGCTTGAAATGAATCATCAACGGTGATACCAATAGTTGCAGTATCAACACACACAACTAATGGACTTCTAACTGTATGAAACCCATCAGACCAAACGATTTCGCCATAATCATATCTCCCTTGTGACACTTTTTGCGGTTTGAGCGTCACATAGTAGTCGTTTATGTCACTAAAATATGAGAAAAATAAGATTCTAGGCCAAACTGTAACTTCAACCCCATGAGGACTAACAATGCTAGCAATGTATATGGCGGTTTTCGTTGGACCCACGTTTCGTACTGTTCTTTTGATAGTGATGGTTGTTTGGAGACTCAAGACTGTGATGGATGGATAGTTTAGGTTAGTGTTGGTTGTGTGTTCTTTTGGGCAGTTTATGGTTGTTCCAGGAGTAGGTGTGATGATTCTTTCGATTTGGTCTTTTGTGTAGCCGTTGTTGCATAGGAAGAGAATGTAATCGTTGGGTTTCATGTCGTAGATGAGGCCAGGGTCCATGGCTTTAACCGGGTTTAAGTGGCCAGATCCTATGTCGAATGGAGTGGATTCTTCGTTTGTTCCTCCGGATAATATGGTATCATGATTTTTGTCCTTGTTGTACGCTGTCAACATATACGTTTGATAATGTTTATAACATGTTTGTTGAAATAATGCTGTTGTTCGTTTTGTTATTTTAAACTGTTTCGTGCCTACGTGTTGTTCAACTTTTTTCATTAGCATCACCCAGCAACTGAAACTACTTTGTAGGCTACCAAATTGAAGCATATATCTAGTTTCGTTCATACCAAAAACATGTTTAAGGACGAAAGGTTTCTTCGGTTTTTTCGACATTTTTAATGCTTTTTTCTTAACATAATAAGAAACCAAACGTATTAACATTTTTAGTCTTTTTAAGGTTATGTCCGTCATCATGTTTTTGTTGATTTGGTTAAAAGGACCAATCACATCTTTTGGTGGCGTATAAAGCAGTTTCAATAGTTTATCCCTAATTAATTATCAAAAAATCTTATTAATTACCTGTTGTCATCAGAGCAGATCTAATGGCTGCTGGAGACCAATCAGGATGAACTGATTTGATGAGAGCAACGGCACCAGATACATGTGGGCATGACATTGATGTTCCTGATTGGAAATTCCATTCTGTGAATCGTTGATCAATAGGAGTTGAAGTTGGTGATATTCCGGGAGGCCATGCTGCTAATATGCTGATTCCGGGTGCACTTATATCTGGCTGGTGAATTAAAAATTTCCTTGTTAAGTCTTATTTTGTTTTGAACTTAAGTAATAAATACTGAATGTGGATTTAAAGTACCTTGAGTATATCTGGTGAAATGGAGTTTGGGCCTCTTGATGAAAATTCTGCAACAACAGGTGCTGCTGACTTTTTGATTACCGTCTTACTTGGAAATATATGCACTTTAGTGACGTTCATCCTTCATTTCGCAACAAAATGGTTCCATTATATACAGCTATCTAATCTTTCTGCTGATAAATAAGTAAATTCTTACATGCTTTGAGACAGATAATGGTAAATTTTAGTGCCTTGAATCATGTCAACACGGATGGTTGGAATTATATCCACATCCACATACTGACGAGTAGGTGAGTTTACAAAGATCAATCCAGCGGCTTTTGCTATCCAAGCTGCTACTTCTGCCTCTTCAATTTGTACTGTTCCTTGGGTTGCAAAGCACAAGATCACTGCCCCGACTGCACTAATGTTTCTCCACCTATTCGGTCGGCATATCCTGTAAGTACGTTCACTTTTGATATAAGACTATTTCATAGCATTAGATACTCATGTGATCGTAGTCATATTGTCTCATCATCATACATTTAATAAATTTCATTATTTCTATTAATTATTAGCCGTCGGCTTTGACATATACGCTAATTTGACCTTTTAAAACAGCACAATATTAATGTACATACGCATTTGCATGTATGTATGTATGTGCATATATGTGTTTCTTAAGAGAGGTATAGTGAGAGAGTAGGCACCCTCCACGGAAATAAGTGCGAGCTCCAACCATATTTGCTTGTATGTGTTTAGTGTTGAAGCTTTCTCCCTGCACATAACAAGTTAACAATGAAGTTAATATTATTAGTATCATGTTTCGTATTCTTCTAACTTTGTTATTAATTTACATAGTAGAAACTTTGTGAGTCTGCACTTTATTAAAAAAAAAAAAAAAAACTGATTAAAGAAAGCAACAAGTTAGTTACCGTGAAAGAGAGACAATTATCCAATAATATCTTAGTTGGAAAATTCCGATCAATAGATGATGCGCCAACACATGTACTCCAAGGTGCAACATTTAGGACAAGCGATGGATCTGGTCCATTATTTCCTGCTGAGAAAACAACACTAATACCTTTCTGCATAGCATGGAAAGACCCGATATCAGAACTCGAGTCGAATAGAGGAACCAGTGGTGGTGGTGTGCCAAAAGAGGCTGATATCACATTAACCCCATCATGAATTGCTTCATCAAAAGCTGCTAAAACATCAGCATCACTACATTTCCCATCTTCCCAACACACTTTGTACACTGCTAGCCTTCCTCTAGGTGCTCCTCCTCTAGCAGTCCCCTGTCCAAACCCAAAAAAGCTTGCCATTTTGACTGTAGACCCCACTGCAGTGGAAGCCGTGTGAGTCCCATGCCCGTTAGCATCACGTGGTGATCGATATTCTGAGGCTCCACTTGTATTCAGTGTTCCGTGTTCTTGCTCGTATCCTTTGAGGTAATAACGGGCCCCTATGAGCTTAAGGTTACAAGCTGTGCATGGGTCAAAATTTTGTCCATGGACACACTTGCCTCTCCAAGTTTTCGGAATTTGACACATGTTAGGCTCTTCATGGAAACTTTTAGATTCTGGCCAGACACCTGATTCATTAAATATGCTACTTGTAAAATCACAAAAATAGTAATATTCTATTGCTATTGAGTATTTCCTATGCTACATATGCTTATCTGCTGTACCAGTATCAAATAAGCCGACGATCGTATCGTCTCCATAAGTTAGTTGCAGTGCAGTTGCTTGACCAGCAGTGGGGTCTAATTTGAGACCCATAAAATCCCAGGTTCTAGTTGTGTGCAACCGTAGTATCTGGCTCTTGAAAACTGATATCACATTTTCCGTCCCTATAATATAATTTCTCATACATTTATTAATTATAAAAATTCAAACTAACATATTCTGATTTAGTAGTCTTTCACATACCGGCTAAGGTGGCTGCTTGTGTCGAATTAATTTTTGCAGAAAATCCCGAAAAACTATGTTTGTAGCTATAAAGCATTGACTGCCTTGCATCTTCATGGCTATGAGTAAAAAATAGTAATAAATGTAGTTTCAAGATAGATAAACATAACGGGAACTAATGGTTTTTCAAAAGTCACCTTAAAAATACACTCGATAGGAGGTGAAGATGATAACTGGAAGTGAGAATAGGATCTTGATTATTGTTAAGTCCTAAATAGACAATGTAAACCTGTTTTAAAATATAACAACAAAGGAATATGACAGATGTGAGAGTTACATCAAAGAAGGGACCAAAACACAAAAAAGTTATAAGCACTTTTAGTGGTAAAGTTACATCTGAGGTGGATGCTGAGTGAATAAAATAAAGTGATATAAAGGCCAGGACCATAAAGGAGTGGTAAGCACTGCTCATCGTTACTGATATGAAATAAAAACCTACAGTGCGAGTCAAGCTTAAATACCAAAGTAAATGATGAACTGTTATTTTTTAAAGAAGGTGGGTGCTAAGAGAGTCGATTGTTGAGGAAGTGCTTGCAGCTAAAGATTCTAGCTCCATCATTGACACTATGAATTACCAAATAGTAGTGCAAGTGCTCATCATCATTCTTGGAGTTAATAAAGTAGAAAGTCATATTTTATCTATCTTCTGGTTCATAGTATTGATGAATACACTAAATAGCTGCATTTCAGTAATACAAGCCCAGGATTAAAAAGTCACATTAGGCTTGCTTTATTCCCTGTTAGACCCTATACTTCAAGGATATACAGCTCTTAAGCATGTGAGGATGCACTAAAGGTCTACATTGTATTAGATCATAAGATGTTATCATGCAGTTTCAGTTAATACTCTGTAATATATAATTAATACATGATATTAGTTATTAGAGTAGAGTACATTATAACCTAAATAATATAATTCTACCTTTCTACTTCGATAATGAAGTCTAAGTGACTTAATTAAATAGCAGAAACTTAAATCTGTTTGTAAGGAATTGTTATATTTCGAAGGCTAAGTGTGAACTATGCTTTCTAAAGACCTAGTGCTCAATATAGCTTTGTAGTAGATTTGGAGGACCATTCTAAGGTACAGAGATGGTTGAGCTAATAATATAATGATTATGTTATGAACAGAATCATTGCTTAAGAGTCCTGCGCAACAACAGTTGCGTAACATACGGTCAATTATCTTGCGTGAAATTGCAGGATCATTAACAAGAACTTGCAGCTTACGGAGGACACAAAATGGGTATCCAATAAAAGATTGAATGATGAAGCACTGTACACATGCTTGGTTGTCTGATATCTTATATCTATCATAGACTCATAGCAAGAATCATACCTCCATGCATCATTATATGCATTGAGCTTAAGCAATCTGTATACTTTGCTAAGCAGAAACATAAACTTATACGAAAAAAGTTGTATATAGACAATCTACACTTGTTCCTTGAGTTACTAGTATTCATATGGTAGAGATTTACAGCTAGAAAGTTTTATTGAATGTTGATGATCTAAAATTTCCCATTACTTTAGTGGAAATGAAACAAGGAGGTTGCATTGGAAATGTGAATGACAGGTTTGGGACTTGGATGATTACCCACTTTAACCCCCTCCTTCTCCGTAGCTTAATTAACACGTTCTGAAGGAACTGTTGGTATACTAAAAGCGATATTAAATGAAAATAAGAAGTAACTCATTAGTATGATTAGCATGGAAAAGTATTTATTCACTCTATTAAAGAAATGATTTTCAATAAAAGATTAATAATATATTGATCTGTTGTTCAGTAATTAGCACAATGAAGTGTAGTTCTGATTTCTAAAACTTTTGCTATTCTGCATTTACATATATGCTAACAATGTGGCAGCATACTATGGAGGGCGGGAGCTATAGTGAGACACGGTCTCTATGTGGTGCGAGAAATGATTAGATGATAATGTTAGTCTAATTAAAAATTAGTGAAAGATATAAGGGGTTAGGCCCATGGTCTGGACAGATAATTTAGTTGTATGAAACTTTAACCTGTTTCAGAAATGCTCCTTCTACGGCCCATTAAGGAAATAGACTAAAAATATTATACCAAGTATCAACTAAAAGTGGGTCATTAAGCCTGATCCAGTATGGTTACCGTCTTTCCTATCATTAAGATAACCCACTATGTAATACTTGTGATTATCTGTCCTTTATCATAAGAAAGAGAGACAAAAATATGCATAAGTACTATTTAAATCTACAATTTATGCATTTGTAAGATGATGGGCACTAAATCTTGTCTGGTACTTTATATTTTCAACACAAACCACTTAGGAGAAGATTATGTTGTCCCTGGATAATCATGGATTGGTTGAATGCAATTTCCATGAAAACGTGTCATAAATAGTTTTATTCTCATCAAACTCAAGAGTGATCATCACTATTTACATAGTCATTTTCATGGTAACACGCATTTTTTTTTTTGGAAAGGCTTATCGATGTCAATTACACATTAGATAAACATGTACAAATTTGCATTACCATGATATTTCATGCTTTTTTTGTGTAACAGGACTAGTCAGTGGTTGAAGCACTTTCATCATGTTCACATTGCCTTCAATCAATTCTCATACCTGCACGGGTTCTATAAAGTCACAGATGCCTTGAGGTCCACTTCAATATGAACAAATTTGATGATAGCATGTGGCTTTCCAAGTAGATTATCATTGTTATTTGGTGATGCTGGCCCTTTTGAATGAATATCATGACTTTAAAGAGATAATGATTTTTTTTTCGCATTTTAAAAGCTAACTTGTGACACACATTAAGATATATAACTAAACTCTTGAAATAATCATTCGGAAAAAAAAGCTATGAGACTTGCATCACAACACGCAACATTATGACAGATTATCTCATCACTAACTAGAATATTGTTATTTCTTCATATTGGCATTATGATAAATGATCCATATGCATGTATATGATACAAAACTAATTGTGAAACTTCAAAATTATATATTACTAAGCGCTGGTATCGGAATAACTTGGGTTTTCGGAATAAGTAATAGAAAATAGCTGGTAGTAAGGTAAACTGGTCCATTTGCTCATACTAGATAAAAACACTAATACTAGTCCTGATGAATATTAGTATCTAGCATTAAAAGCCCATAGTTTAAGTTATTCTATAGGTACAGTAATCCTAACAATATTAGGCATAAATTAATTAGCTTTTGTTTTTCAGGTTTAGTTTTCTTTTTGTCTCTAAGGCGCCTCATTGTATCTGTAGGTATATGCTTTATTAGTAGAGACGGCAAGATGGGTATGTTGGGAAACATGTCAAAACAGGCCGGCTTGGGTTGACCCGCTGATACTTATTAATAATATAAATCTTTGGGTAAAAAATCTAAGAGGCTGTATGTATTTGTATTGACTTCTTGTTGCTGTCAACCCGCCACATTCCCCTATTAGCCAATTTTTGATTATTTGACCCATTTAAGATAAAACACAGCGCAAAGAAACCAATTCATAAGTCAATGGGTCGAAAAACGGCCTCTAAGTTTAAGTGTTATGGACTGATCAGCTAATTGACCCATTATTAGATGCCACGAAACAAATCGAACAAGTGATCAGTATAGAAATATTGTTACAAAAGTGATTTTGAGGTTCTTCAATGCAAGTACAATCGTAATGCCGTATATTACATCTTATTAAACAATGGTTTAGTATCACGCCATTTGGATATACAAGTCGCAATCTTTAATATGCTAGTTATTGTTGTGGCCAAAAAGTTAAGTGCACTGATGCTGAAGAAACCTGAATGAAGTGTGAACATATTGGAAAAAAAGGTCTAAGCAAGCATATATATAGGCTTAGGCTGAATAAAAGGAATGTTCTGAATAAGATAGACAAGGACTGGTAGCTACTAAAATGCACCAGGGGCGCACTACCACATTTAAGTCCAAACAATAAAAAGAAACAGCACATACAAGCACAAATTTTTAGTTTTCAAACCAAAGCATATCATCATGCCTATGAAAACAGCCCCCACCACTTTCACACTCCACTTCATAATTAGCCTCAACAAAGATGGTTGGTTCTCACATATTTCTTTCTTAGCAATAAAAGATTCAGTCTTCCAAGAGTGCTCTTGATCTTTTCCACTTTTAGTTTTCTTGGTTTTTTTTTTTCCTTGTGTTATTGAGTGAAAGATAGTTTCTATTTTTGGTGTATGATGGGTAGCTGCTGGTGTAAGTGGAAACCATCTATATACAGAGTTTCATCCAACACAAAATCAGGTTGGTTTTCTTATAACTTTCTTGATTTTAGTACTTGTATATGGATTTTATTCATTTTCTTCAAATGGGCTTCTTTCCTTTTTTAGAAAGTTATAGTTTTAAGGAAAAGACTGATTAAAATAGCACATAGGGATCATCATAGTCTGTTTTCTTTTACTTTGTTGGTTGGAGATGCATCTTTTTAGGCATGTTCCTAATTTGTCTTCTTGTATTTTGATGAAAAGAAAGAGAAAAGGTGGTGTTTCTGAATATGCTTTAATCCAAAAAAAAATATTTGTTTTGCTTTTACCCCTATTGTTGAATTCTTGGCAACTAGTATATTCTAGAGTTTCATGTTACCTTAATCAGTTTTGTTTGTTTCTACTAAGAATAGAACATTCATTTAACAGAAATAAGCCAATATCACCCTTCCATCCTTAAAGCTTTAGTCCAATTTTTCCCTTTTGTGTTTAGGAACCGTTATGGGTAATTTAGTGAGCTGATATCAGAACGACACACACACAAATATATATACACTTGTCCCTAATTCAACTTGGCCACAACCTACTCGTTGGTGGGCCACATCATACCGGGTTATTAGGCCAAAAACTTGTTAATAAAGTGGAATGCAGTTTTAGTTTAAGGAAGGATAAAAATATTTTGGTGTAATATACATAGGAATGAAAGTAGATTGTCATTTGTTGCACTTAACCCTAGATCTTTGTATATAACAATTAGCGAAAAGTTACAAGCATATGAAGTATATAATAACTCTTGCTTCATCGGTGGGGCGTGATTTCATTTACAGAGTTGCCAAAAGATGAAGATTCAATGGCTAAAAGAAAGAAGGAAGAAAGTAAGCTGCCATCAAATCCTGAAGAAGTAGAAGACTTTCGTCGCAGTTCAGCTACTAATCCATTAATTGTCTTCACATTTGATGAGCTACGAAAGATAACTGGTAATTTTAGACAGGATCACATGCTAGGTGGAGGTGGTTTTGGTAGTGTATACAAAGGCTTTCTTTATGATGATGAGCTAAAAGAGAAGGTTCCGCCTGTTCCAGTTGCCGTAAAAGTTCACGATGGTGATAATAGTTATCAAGGCCATAGAGAATGGCTGGTAACTAAAACTTCAATCTCTATATATACAAACATACATATAAGTATGTATGTAATATTTCAGTTTAGGGTTAATGCATGATATAAACCAACTGTCACTTTGAAGCTAATTTGGGTAACATACTAGTTATTAATAGGTCTATGAACTATTACTTTTCTCTATTTTGTTCATTAAAGGATCATTTTCAGTATGTAGGTCAATGAACGATAATTTTTTCTATGTTGGTCATTGTGAGAACTTGCATGGCAACCAAATGATAGTTCAGTGACATTTACATATAAAAATAATGGTAGTTCAAAACCTACATAGCAAAAAATATAAATAAAACAGCAGTTTGTTACACAAAATAGCTAAAAAGTGCTAGTTGGCTGCTATACGCTGCAATTTACCCTTTAGAATATTGTTTTCAGTCATATGATAGCTCTTTTGTTGTAGGCCGAGGTTATATTTTTGGGGCAGCTCTCTCATCCAAATTTAGTGAAACTTATTGGATACTGCTGCGAAGATGAGCACAGAGTTCTCATATATGAGTATATGGCACGTGGAAGCGTGGAGAATAACTTATTTTCAAGTAAGTAATTCTGCAACCTCGCTTGCAAAATGTAGTCATTACATAGTTTATTCATCCAATATTCCCCTGCTTTTGGATAGGCACAAATTGCTACTTAGGGGCAGCATCAACAACATATAATTTATTAGTTTTCAGGATATATTGAGACCTAAGTTGAACTTTATAGCAATAATTTTACTTCAGGGGTGTTACTTCCTCTTCCATGGTCAACGAGAATGAGGATTGCTTTTGGTGCTGCAAAAGGGCTTGCCTTCCTCCATGATGCAGAAAAGCCTGTTATATATCGTGATTTCAAAACTTCAAATATATTACTAGACCCGGTTAGTCCACAAACTTAAACACATGTTACATCATTTTACTGCCTTTTCTTTATTATTTGAGAAGCTTAATACTTTGAGCTCTATTGATAAAAGTTGGTCATTAGATCATTCACCATGTTCATTTATATATATGTTATGAGACCATGTCGGTCCGTATATATCAAGTGAAATGGCCAAAGGAAAAAAGTAGAGGTAGCAAGATGGGCAGGCTGGGTAAAGGGTCAAAATGGGATTGGGTTAAAACATGTCATTGAAATAGATTAGATCAGGTTTGGTTGACCACTTTACCTGCAATAATTTTCTCCGGTTTTTTATAAATAATTAATGGTAAAATCTGCTACAGAAATGATCTAACGCTGAATATGACAATTTAGGAGGCTGTGTACATTTAAAACAACTTTAGGCAACTTTAAATCCGGTCTATTGACCCGTTCCCCTTTTATCTAGCTTTTTATTTCGACTTGTTTGACCTGTTCAAGATTATAATAATAATACAAAGTGAACCATTCATAAGTAATTGGGTCCAAATTGTTATCAAAAGAAAACAATGTTGATGACAGATGTTGTAGTAGCTGTCTTGACTTGCTGTTTCATGGGCAGGACTACAACGCAAAACTTTCCGACTTTGGACTAGCTAAAGATGGCCCGGTGGGTGATAAATCTCATGTTTCTACTCGCATAATGGGAACATATGGGTATGCAGCACCCGAGTATATTATGACAGGTTTGTTCATTCCCCACTTCATATTTTTTTCCGTATTACCACAACATAGAGACCTCAGTTTTGCCCAATTTACTTATGAATGGACCGCGTTAGGTTGTGTTTTATAAGGTCAAATTGGTCAAATGAATTCTTCTGGCTAAAATGGAATTGGTCAAACAGGTTGAAAGACTCCCAAAGTTTACTTTTAATGTATGAAACATCCTGGTTTGTTTTAAGAACGAAATTTAAACCATTATTTCAACAATATGTTTTTTGTAATCCCGATAGTTTATTCATAACATTAAAAGTGGACAAAAGAGTGTTTGCATGTTAATCTAATCTAGAGTGTTTTCGACCCATACTTGAAATTGATTTATTTTAACCGCAGCCTGTTTTGACCCTTTACCATCCTGCCCATCTTACCACCTATGCTGCAATAATACTAAGTCATTGGTCTCGAGTTGATGCCATCTTAGCTAATATAAATCTCCCTCATTTTAGGCCATCTTACACCACGAAGTGATGTTTATAGCTACGGTATTGTTCTTCTTGAACTTTTAACCGGAAGAAAATCATTGGACAAATCAAGACCAGCCCGAGAACAAAACCTTGCTGATTGGGCTCTTCCTTTGCTTAAAGAAAAGAAGAAGTTGCTAGCCATTGCAGATCCTCGGCTAGGAGATTATCCGGTAAAAGGGTTCCACAAGGCGGCTATGTTAGCTTACCATTGCTTGAACCGTAATCCTAAAGCCAGACCACTTATGCGCGATATAGTAGATTCTTTGGAGCCACTACAGATTGAGCCCGAGGTTATGCCTGAGAGAACTACCTTGACTTTGATTTCTGATAAGTGAACTTCTAGAGCTACATGCAAAGTTGCGAACTGTTTTTCAGAAAATAGCAATACTTTTCGTGTTTACTGACGATAGTAATGTCCTATGAAAATTCTCAATAACAGTAAAGTATTTGCATCTTGTTACGAACTTTAGTATTGTATATGCATTTTGTTAATAATAACAACATACTATCATTTTTTGGTTGCTATAACTGGTAAACGAATATATATTGCCATTGAATAGTAAATTTCAAGCTTACCCTGATCATAGATTCATAGTATTTGGAATTTGAAATGCAAGTGCTTGTCTAATGTTACGAACCCAAAAGTTCAGTACGTGCCCAAAATAGAGAGAGATTGCAAAATGGTACAAAATCTATAAAATCACCAAAATACCCAAGAATCTCTCGACATGGAGTTGAAGATGTCAAGGACTGACCGCTTTTCCTCTACAACTCTACAAGGCGTCAAGAGGATGTAGAGGAGGGTCGCTTCCTCTACATGGAGTCAAGGATGTCGAGGAGGGTACTTTTCCTTTACATGGTGGCGAGGATGTCGAGAAAGAACAAATCAGTTTCAGGTTCTACCAGGTTGATGAAGTCATCCGCGAAGTGGGTCTTAGAATGCTGAATTTCCGTTGTAAAGGTCTTCAACAATCGGCAAAAAGGGTAAAAAAGAAACTGATTTGTAAAGGTCTTAGAATGCTGGATTTCCGTTGTAAAGGTCTTCAGCCTTCTAGCAGATAACCTTTAAACTAAGGCCATATGAGAACTTGACTCATAATGCTTATACTAAGAAAATAAGTTTCTGATTTGTAAAGGTCTTAGAATGCTGGATTTCCTTTGTAAAGGTCTTCCGCCTTCTAGCAGATAACCTTTAAACTAAGGCCATATGAGAACTTGACTCATAATGCTTATACTATGAAAATAAGTTTATGAGAATGGTATAATGACTAAGGGCATCTCAAATGTGATCACTAAATGTAGTTTTTTACATTATAATAGTGTTAAATTGCACAAATTATCCTCCAATGTTAGCACTAAAACTTGCACTATTTTAATGTGTGAATAGCAAATGGGAAAAAACACTAAATATAGTGCTATACTATTCATCACACTAAAACACTATTCATCCTTTTAAAACTCAACATTTTTACCATATATATGCTATTAGCTTATAAGACCCGTGGGATCCACGGGTATTTAGAAGAGATATTGCATAAAAATGAAAAATTAGTGTCTAAACAAAATAAGGAAAAGAACGAAAGTAAACAGGGTGAATCAATTATTCGAAAGTAATATGAAGTAATAAGTCAATTATAGTATAGAGTAAATGCTTGTAAGTAATAATGTAATAAACGTCCATGCACGTGAGATCCAATCTTGACCGCCTTTAAAAAGCAAGTGTATATAATGGGAAGTTGATGAAGTGATAAGCCAATAAACATTTATTGACAGCCTAATAAAGTATAAAAATAAGGTGTAAGAAAAACATTTGTGTGACTGATAAAACATGTAAAAAACAAAGGCATATCACATGATATGAATATTCGTACATACCTCTTGAAACTTGATCAAAGACCGTAAAGAACCTCTTTGTAGACTACATTTGTAGTAGTCTTTGATAAATTACCATCGGCATCAGAAACAACAACCTTCAAACCGTTTTTGCTTTTGACGCGTGAAAGAGCCACGTATAATTGTCCATGTGTGAAAACATGACGTGGTAGGTATAAACTAACTTTCGAAAGTGATTGGCCTTGGCTCTTGTTTATCGTCATGGCAAATGAAACTAACACATGAATTGTTTGCGCACGATCTTGAGTGGTAAACGTTTATCCGATGGAGTAATTTTCAATCTTGGAAGATTAACCGTATTCCCAAAATGTGTTCCGTTGATTATTTTGGCTTGAATAGAAGTTCGTGTTAATTTAGTGACTTGAAGCCTTGTCCCATTACATAAACCTTGTGATTGATTAATGTTTCTTAGCAACATTATTGGGACACCCACCTTCAATCAAGCCTATGGTTTGGAACACCCGAAAATTTTAATCCGTTGATAAATTCCGGTGAAAAATGGATTGATCTATAGCACCACCACATTCAGTTTTATCTATGTTGTCACAACTAAGATAAACCAGTTACTCACCAGGAGAGGTCTTAAGCAAATGATCCTTAATAATATCAACCACTTCATTGGTTGGAGCAAGAATAGCATTTTCCTGGAAGTAGGACGGATCATGTATGTTATTCAAAAGGTTTGGGTAAGTGAAATGAATAACAGATTGTACCAGATCATCAGTTTCATGTATTAGAATATCTTCGGGTATATCTATCAAAACCTCTTCGTCGTGTGGTCCTCCAATCTCTCCATCTCCTACTTTCAATATCCAATCCGTGAATTCTTTTATCTCTGTTACATCTTCAGGGCGTGATCCAACCGTTAGGCGCATGTTGGCGGTTAATTATAAGACTTTGTAGTAATCCCACAAGTACGATTGTTTTAAAGATGCACTTACAATGTCTTGCCAGGAACCTTTAGAATAACGGGAAGCACCTGCCTAAAATCACCGCCAAATACTACAGTCATTTTACCAAATGGCGTATCACAAGTGTCGTACCTGCTCTTACGCAAGACATCTCTCAAAGACCTATCTAAAGCCTCAAACCACAGCTTATTTGTCATATCTTAAAGACCCGTGGATTCACAGGATTTTTAAAGAAATATGAAAATGAGATAATAAGAAAATGACGAACGTAAACATGTTCTATTAATATATGAAAGAAACAATGAGATAATACATGAATTATTCGATAATCAATTGAGTTTGTAACAATTAAAATAATAAACGTCCATGTGTTGTAGTTTTCAAATTTGACGGTCTTGAATAGCAAATGACGTATGTGAGCGCTAATCAATTTAATAACAATTGTCCATCCCGGGAACACTTAATAGTCAATAGAAAATGTAAGCAAAAGTAGGTTTTGATACATAGTCTATTATAATTTAAAATATAATAAAAAAACATGTGATATGTACTTCTTGAACCCTGTTCATAAACCTTGAAGTACTTCTTTGTAAATGGTTCGTGTAGTAGTTTAAGAGATATTACCATCCTGATCACAAATGACAACCTTCAAACCTCTTTTGCTTTTAACTCTTAAAACAACAACGTAAAGTTTTCCATGTACGAAAACAGGACGTGGAAAGTAACTGAATGGGACTTAATTAGGCTATACTGTTTGTGCTAGTCACTACCCTTTTGGTGCACCCTGTAATGACGTGTCACAGTGCCATGGGCTGCTTCAGCTTCAATGGTCTTCCCATCAGGACCACCTAAACCACATGTTTGGTATAAAGTAATTAGATATATACACATTATAAACACACACAATAGTTCTGGTTCATTTGTATTAACATGATATAGATGATAGCCTTTGGTTATCAAAACTTAAAAGCATGGCTTAATCAAGAAAAAGTAAAAGCATATTACCAATATTGGTGTCATTAATCTAAAATATCCAACCTTGTCAATTTAAGGGAAAATAAAGTCATCAAAAACTATAATTCTTTGTGAAAGAGGCCTCAACGAATATGCATTTATTATAAAATTACAGAAAAACTAAAGATGTTCACCAAAATCCTTTAAACACATACCTTGTGCTAACATATGAGTTTGCACAACCGCATCATAGTTTTTGCATGCCCGTACATAACCTCCGTCAATCATGGTTTACATCATAAACATAAAAAATGAGCAATAATATAAACCAAATTGATTCAACACAATTAAAAACTTACCGATATTATTGGGTGGATTTCAAGATCATCCATGGTGATTTTGAAACTGGTTGATTCAATTATGTGTTTTTTTGAATCGGTGATTTAGAAACTGAATTGAAACTTGATTTATTTTGATTCTGAAACCCAATTTGCAGTATAAAGAAGATTGTGATGATTTTGAAACGCAAATGGGGAGCGTATATGATTGATATGTTTTGACTTTTGATCTGAAATTAGGAGTATGGTAACTGATTGGGAAATTGAATGTGTTAATTAGTTACCTAAATTATGATTGAAAGTGCATAAATGACCGGTTAAATATAATTGTGCATTGTGGGTGTTGTACAAAAGAGTTAAATAAGGAAGGACACATAAGGCCATTTAATTTTAATAAGCTTAATGGGGTGGTACAAAACTGTCATATATTAGATAACATAGATATATATTAAAAACTAAATATAAATTTGTATAAAATATAAATCTATAAGCTCCTCTTCAATACTTTCAAAACAAGTTCAATATCAATATATATTACATTAGATATATTTTCTATTTATTTCATTATCATATTTATTTTAATGATAAAAAATGAATTAGTGTTAAATTTTAATGCACACATTGGAGTAAAAACTATTTAGTGTTAAAATATGACACAAAGATTCCTAATTTGCACTATCTTAGTGTTTTATTTTAGTGTGCACATTGGAGATGCTCTAACGGGTGTTTCTTTTTAATGTTAATGAGTCTTAGTGGGCAGATAGTGGTGGGGTCACACATATATTAATTTTCTTTATATGTTAAATGGACTGTATGGTCAAAAAATGCAAATGATGCTCCTCCCCAATAAGTGAAAGTAACATAACTCACTTAATTCATAAAATAAAAGAAACACCCCCTTAAGTTCATGATCCTGAGCCTTCACCCTAAATCAAGGAGATATTTGTTTAAACTTACATGGTTATTTTATAAGCATCTTACAACTAGGATGACAATAGACATAATTCACCCGATTCAATCTATTTATAATGGATACGGATGTTTTATTAGTGGGTCTTATATAAATAACATTTTATCATTCATATGTCACCCATTTACCACCCAAATATGATATATGTACATACATCTTTAAAATTTCAATATATATCACTTCATATGATGTGTTTAACTGATAATAAAATTCTCATGAAATGCAATTATAATTTTTAGTTTAGTCTTTCTTTCTTACAAAACTTTTGTGTATAAGGTTTATATTTAAATGAGTCAAAGTTACAAATAACTTTACAATACAAAAATAAACATTAAACTATGAAAGGGAAATCTCATTTATTATAATTTAGTATTTAAATTATACTTGTTTAAATAACATTTTTTTGTTGTATTTTGATTAGAAATCATTTTTGTATGAGTCGATTACAAAATTTCTTTAAAAATGAGAGTCTCCATTATGTTGTTATGAAACATTGATCAAGCCAATGGATTATGTAATGGGACAAGACTACAAGTTCTTAAATTAACGAGAACTTCTATTCACGCAAAAATCATTAACGGAACCAATTTTGGAAAAACGATAATCATACCAAGGCTGAGAATCATTCCTTCTGATAAGCGTTTACCGCTTAAGATTTTCATAAAACAACTTCCTTTTTCACTTTCATTTGTAATGACAATTAACAAAAGCCATGGTCAATCGTTATCAAAAGTTGGTTTGTATCTCCCCCGACTTGTTTTCACACATGGACAACTATATGCTGTTGTCTCAAGAGTTAAAAGCAAACGTGGTTTGAAGGTTTTCGTTTGTGATCAAGATGAAAATTTGTGTAAAACTACTACCAATGTCGTGTATAAAGAAGTACTTGTAGGCCTATGAACAAGGTCGAAGAGGTATGTGGAATATACATGTTATAAGTTTTTTTTTTACCATATTTTAAATTATAATGCATTATAAATCATGTATGAACTGATTTTACTTAAATTGTCTATGCATTGTTAGGTGTGCATGGACTTGACATTTCCTATCAAATTGGTGTTTGCTCACAATCCTCACATATGTCATTTGCTATTCAAAACCGTCAAATTTTAAGACGACAACAACATTGATGTTTATTATTTTAATTGTTAGTAACTCAACATTAATTCATGCAGGCCCGGTTTTGAGCAGGGGCAACCTGGGCTGTTGCACAGGGCCCAAGTGTTTTGAAGGGCATCATTTTTTTTGAAAAGTCCATTGTATATATACTGATGAATACCTTTTTTGGCCCAACACTAAACAAAATTAAGATTCATTCATTAGTTTTTGGTGTTTGATCCATTCTATCTACCAATGCTTAACTGCTTAATTGAGTATGTAGGGCATACAATGGGAAAAAAAGAAACCTTAATAACCATATCATTTGAGGTAACACTTAACTTTTAATTGAGATTCTTTATTTTGATAGGGTTTATCTTTGATCATATAAATAAATAATCATTTATTTGCTTACTAGTTACCAATCTACTTAAAATACACAAGTCCCCTTTACGGAGAATTGTGGGGGGCGACGCGATGCATGACGCCCAGGCAGACGTGCCCTCGGCCAAAAGGCTTCGGGCGCAACTTGCGTTCAAAAACTCGATGGTTCACGGGATTCTGCAATTCACACCAAGTATCGCATTTTGCTACGTTCTTCATCGATGCGTGAGCCGAGATATCCGTTGCCGAGAGTCGTTTGTGATTATAAAGCCGCATCCCATGAGCACACCGCGAACGGGGCATCATAAACGAGCCTTCTTGAGTTTAGTTTTCCTTGGCACACGTTGTGTCGGGGGTTGTTAATGCGCCAATGACACATTCACAAGGTCCAAAAGGACTCGAGTAAATGCGCATCGAAAAAGCATCGAGAGGATCAAACAGGAGCTTGGTCCACTCAACACTCGGTTGTTTTTACGTGTTCACGGGTCGTTCTGCTTTGCAGGGTTCGACAATGATCCTTCCGCAAGTTCAACTACGGAAACCTTGTTACGACTTCTCCTTCCTCTAAATGATAAGGTTCAGTGGAATTCTCGCGACGTCGCAGGCAGCGAACCGCCCACGTCGCCGCGATCCTAACACTTCACCGGACCATTTAATCGGTGGGCGACGGCGGTGTGTACAAAGGGCGGGGCGTGGTCAACGCGGTGATGACTCGCTACTAGGAATTCCTCGTTTAAGACCAACAATTGCAATGATCTATCCCGTCACGATGAAATTTCAAAGATTTCTCGGCCCTGTCGACCAGGCTATATACTTGTTGAATACATCGATTAGCGCGCGTGCCCGAACATCTAAGGGCATCACGGTCCTACCTAGAGGTGGCAAAGCAGGCGGGCAAGGCGGGCTAGAATAGAATGAGCACCGCTTAAACGGCAAGCGGGCATAGCAACAGGCACCGTTATACAAATCGCTTAATAAAAGACCTAAACGCATTTAAATAAATTTCTTAAACGCAATATCTTACTTATATTAAAAACTTAAATATATTATATAAAAAATTTCTTTAAAACCGATCGTAATGTTCTACAATTGAGAAAAAAATGTTAAGATTAGTGCCTATTTAAGTTTTAATGGGCGATATGTCCATTTCAAAAAATGAAGAAATGTGCCCAAAATCTTTTAAAACTTGCCCATTTAAGATATTTTTTTTTTTAGACATTTCTTACCTCTAGTCCTACCATTTATTTACCACATATTTTCTTTATTGATATTTTGGCTGAAGCTCTTAGATTGCTTTGTAAAGTCGTTATGCTGAGTCTTTATTTATTTACTTTTTTATTATATTATTATTATTTTTACGTGATTCCTTTAGTTTGATTGTACTTATACTAGTTGTGTCTTTTTGGCCATGCTAAGCACGGCCCAGTTGGTCCAAATTCGCAATTGAAATTTGCGAAAAAAGTTATATCAAAATTATTTACTTATATTGTCATTGTTGTGAATGCTTAAATAAGCTTTTAGAGTATGAGAAGGTCATATATTATTAGGTTGGACGTAATGACAATCTTTCTAGTTACTGTGCCACCACCAGGGGCGGAACTACATAGTAAATAGGGGGGCCGGTGCCCTCCATGGTTCGTCAACAAATATCAATTTTTAGTGTAAAAAAATAAATTAGAACCATTTTATTAAAGTGCACCCCATTATAAATTCAAATTGCCCCCACCTTAAGATCAAACAATGTAAAAAACCTTAGATCTCTATCTCAATCTAAAAAAATATTGTTTTTAGTGTAATTTTTTTTATGACCTTTTTATTAAAATGCATCACGAATGTTATCAAAAAAAATAATAATAAAATAATTTGCCCCCCGCCTTCTAAAATCCTGGGTCCGCCACTGGCCACACATAGTTGTACCACTTTGGGTTGGTTTGGTGGTGGCTCTCACGAGATAATATGCAAGATAAAAACCACTCAATGGGTAAAAAGAATAAATTGGCTATTAATTATTAAAAAGATTATTAAAAATAAAATAATTGCATTTTTATATCATCCCTGTCATTATCCAAACAACGAAATTACTAAATATTTCTCATTGCATTCACTGAACTCTTATGACTTGTGAACATGTTTTTTCACCTTTTCTCAATTGTTATCACCTTTTATATCAAACATGTAAAATGAATCTACTCTTCAAACACTGAATTGTCTTACAGGCCGGTACAAAAAAATATCACAATAATGAAGAGGGCCGGTGCAAACAAATATCACAATAATGACTAACTTTTAGCAAAATGTATTTCGGAAGTTCTCAAACTTCTAATAAATATATTTCACTTTTTTTACATCAATCCTCAAGTGTTCAAAGTTACCCCGTATTTCTTATTAATGCTTGATGGGACAAAAGATTGTCTTGAGAATGGGTGAGTTGATAGGTCAAAATGTGTTAGCATGTCTCTTTGTGTACTACTGTACCAATCTCTTTTCAACCATGCTCATCATAGCCTGGCTATAGCCATGCCCATTAGACTTTTGTGGTTCTATTGATAATTTGATATGATATCTCAATAGTAGTTGGACTTCTTTTTCTTTGTCACTTTGATTAATAACAACATTATCTTTAAATTATTAAATTGTTGATTCTGAAAAAAATTAATTAAAACATACTACTCCGTATCTCATAAAAAATATAAAATTTAATTAGAACATCATCTTATATTTCATTTGATTTTCCGGTAACACCATCTTTCTTTTTCTTACTTATATTTCATTCGATTTTCGTTACAAACCACAAGATATTTTTTACTTGGAAGTGTTATACAAACCACAAGATATTTAAACCAAAAAAAGTTGATGAACTATATAAACACTTCCAAGTAGAAAAGAAGAAAGATATGCTCAAGCTTTAAGTCGAAATATAAGCAAGATATATACCAAATACCTTATGAACCCGCATAAATCCCGAGAGCAGGAGTGCGGTGTTGTTGGCTCGTCTTAAACCCTTTGTGTGACGCCAGCTTGGCAAGACCGACACCCCTGTCACACTAAAGTCCTCGCGCCAAACTTAACAACGGACTTTTTTTTTTTTTTTTTTTTTTTTTTTTTTTTTTTTTTTTTTTTGAAAAACTAGCGGTTGGTGGTGGCAAATATAATGGATTTTTTGAATTTGTACTCAAATTTTTATAAAAACCTCCTTATTCTTCCATATTTTCACACACTTTCAAACCTAATTCACACCTCAAAAACACTCATTTTCTTTCATTATGGATCCAAACCATCCGCCGGCAAGACTTTAGACAATTATGAAGATTTTTTGAAGACGAACGAGAGATATATTCGTTCGTATCAAGAGTATGAACAATATATGAATTTGTGTAATCAAGAAGCCGGTGGATCAAGATCGAGTCCTAAAAGGAGGGCATATATACCACGTCAACGAAACGCGGCGGAACGCCTCTAATCGACGACTATTTGACGACGCAGATTGGTCCTAAATATCCGTAAGAAATTTTCACGAAGGTATCGTATGAGCTCTACACTTTTTAAAAAAATAGTTAATGCTATTCTAAGTTATGATGCTGACCCTTCCCAAATACTTTCAAATTTTTAGAGATGGTTATGATGCTACCTGGGTCGAAAAGTATTGATCCTATTTTGAAGTTCACATCCGCTATACTGGCATTAGCGTGCAAGACCGCTGCACGATGCGTTTGATGAGTACTTGCAAATTGTCGAACGAACTCAACGACAATGTTTAATCGACTTTACAAAATGCATACATGTTTTATACGTTGAGAAGTATTTAAGGAAGCCACTTTAGGCGATATTGAAATGTTATATGCATTGCATAAACAAAACATGGACTCCGGAATGCTCGGGAGTATTGATTGTATGCATTGGGATTGGAAAAATTGCCCAAAAGCCTTAGCCCTCAATTCAAAAGGGCCATAAATACCCAACTATTATGTTAGAAGCGGTTGGATCAGCGGTTATGGATATGGCATGCTTATTTTGGGGTTCTGGTGCAAATAATGATCTAAATGTTTTATATGGGCATGTGTACAACAAAGGTTACTATCTGCCGATGGCATTTATCCAACATGGTCCGTGTTTGTGAAAACGTTTTACATTGCAAGGTGCGAAAAACGTTGAGGTTTAAAATAATTCGTGAAAGTTCTAGAAAGGATATCGAAAGAGCTTTGAGTCCTACAAGGTCGTTGAAATTATACGACAACCCGCACGTGCTTCGAAATCAACGCTTTGACAAGGATCATGAATTGTCGTGTAATGTTGCATAACATGATATTGGAAGACGAAAATTACGTAGTGAATTTAAGAGATGTGTTCATTGATCCAACGCGGACATTGCACGGGAATGGACCGAAAGATGTGATTTACATGTTCGAAAACACAAAGAACTCGAGAGATAGCAAAATACACAACGATCTTCGAGATGACCTTGTGGAACATGTTTGGAGAAATTATAACTAGTTTGTAATTTTTATCTTTTAAGTTTTATGTTTTTTTTATTGTAATGTTTTTTAATGAATAAAGTAATTTTAGAATATATTCTTTTACATTTTATAAAAAAAAAAAAATGAGTTTGGCACCGAAATTCTGTGCCAACGGATACCTCTGTAAATGTGGTGCCAAACATTTTCTCGGTGCCAAACTTAAAACTGGCGGCGTGGCGGCGGTTTGGCGAGAAAACGACGAGAGTAGGCTTGCATTGTCACCGCATCTTCTCGAATGAAATGAAATTCTATCATTATTTGTAACACAAAAATTATATTATTATTTGCGACGCAAAATAAATAAATAAATAAATATTATTGTAAATTTGTAATAGAGAAACTTTACCTTTTCTTGATCACCTCATGTTGCTATTGCATTACCCATACCATAAATTGGTCAAGTTTAAACCTGAAATCGAATGTCTTAAAAAAAGAACATAAAGTTATTAACATCTCAAAGGAAAAACATGATCTAAGAGTAATTTACACCATTTTGAGACACCTTCGAAGAGAAACATAAATGACTATGACAAATTATTAGAATAAATATGTACGGCTCACCTACTACATCAACAATTCACCATCTTTAAACTCTCTTTGCTTCACCACACAGCCACACTATCGGAAAAACTCCATCCACCTATTATCATCATCATCTTCATGAAAAAAAAAAAAAAAAAAAAAAGTAGAAAAGCAAATCTAACCGCCGAAACCTCACCGACTCCTCATGCCAACACTTTCGCCCATCATCGCCACCGTAGTCAACACAACAAGATCTAAGGTTAGGTAATCCATGCCACACGACCAGCATGAACACAAATGCAACGTTATAAAGATGTAAAGACAAGAAACAAATATCCAAAAATATAAGAGAATGAACTAACCATTGAAGTTGCGAGATGCCAACCTTTAATCATCTTCTTGTTAAGAAATAATCTCGTACTTTGTTTTTTAGATTTTCCATCCCTTTACACAACTACAAAAATTCAAGCCAAAGAAAACAAACCTAGACAAATCATGTACATGTTAGTTTAGATATTTATGCCAAATCGAATGAAATATAAGTAAGAAAAAGAAAGATGGTGTTACCGGAAAATCAAATGAAATATAAGTAAGGAAAGAAAGATGGTGTTACCGTGGTTGTAAAATGGTGTCGTCGGAAAACGGCAAGCGTTCAAGACATGTTGAAACTTGAGAGAGATGTATGATGGTGTGAGTTGGCAAGATTTTAGGCTGCTTTTTATATCATAGACTCATAGTAATAAGATAGAGAAAAAATGAGAGTGACTAAATGAAAGAAAGAGACCACAACGCCAAAGTGTTTGTTTGCTTACGTGTAATTTTCTAAAGGTACTTGTTTGCTTACGTGTAATTTCCTAAAGGCACTACAGTAAATATGGACTCCTCTCATATAATATAGGTAGATATTTTAAGGAAAAAATTTGTCATTTGGCTATTTGTAACTTGATTTGTTATTTTTACATGTATCTAAAATCGGATTGTTTTGGAGGGCCTATTTTTCATGATGGCACAAGGTCTTAAAATTCACGGGACGACCCTGAATTCATGTATTATCTCATTGTTTATCTAATATATTAATGGAACATGTTTACTTTCGTCGTTTTCTTATTATCTCATTTTCATATTGTTTTAAAACCCCGTGAATCAACGGGTCTTTAAGCTATAAGCTAGTTATATAATCTTAGTGGATACTGCAAGAAAGCGGCGATAAATATAGTTATATGTGTTTCTTCTGTTTAGTGAATTCGTTTCACAACACTTGAATATATATGTGTTAGTTGTATGTGTTTGTTTGCCATCTGTAGCTTTCACGTGACATCATTATTCTTGCATATAGAAAGACCTTCACATTTCTTACCCGTCAAACTCTCTCCCAAAAAGTATATGATTTTGATGAATCAAGGTTGTATTGATTGAAATAAAGGAAAAAGTTGTAAAAATTTGAATTAAAATAAAATAAACCTATTAAAAATATAAAAACTAAATACTTATAAAAATATATCAAAATGGCTGTTGAATTAAAAAGTATAAAATTTTAGAAAATGTGGTAAAATTAGATTATAAAAAAATAAGTAGATAAAAAAATATTTCAATTTGAAAATAAAGATGAATTTTTAGTTGACACATGTCATTTTATAATTGGAGCTCTTTATCTTAGTTTTTAGTGGTTAAGAGTTAGGCTTGAAATGAGATACTTCTACTTATTTTTTGTTAGGAGTTAGGCTTGAAATGAGATTTGGTTTTTATATGCATTATAATAAAAGATATAGATATAGATAAAAGATAGGGTCGGGTCGCGAATCATTTTGCATCTTTTCAAAACTCGACAAGACCCCAAAACCCATCGGATACACCATTCCGAATTCCCGAATATGATGATATGGTGCGATAGTCTTCTAGAGAATTCCGGTAGAAAAGACAAATCCAATCTGTGTATGAATAACCAATCCAACGGCTCCAAACAATTAGAACATTCAAGATGAAAATGGGGCCGTATATATAAATAAGTAAATAAATACCCTCACCACCTTCTATCTACTACTGTGTCACTAATAATAAAAACCTAACTTGATAAACCCACATCCCGCACGCACTCTCCAAAAACCCTTCACTTTATCTTATCTGGTAAACCTAACTAACTATTATCTTTTTGAATAAATAGTTTGCTTAAGCTGTATATCATTGTTATCTCTTGTAACATTGTTTTAAGTTACCTTTGCATCTCAGCTTTAGCTCATTTCAGATTGCTTATACTGATAGTCTCATTAAACACCCAGAATTGCTTATCTGGTTATAGATAAATGTTTTATAGCTTATGGGTATATGTGTTTTGTGGGTATATGTGTTTTGTGGCTTCTTGAAGATATGATTATGTAAATTACTATTGTTAGGGACAAAAAAAAAAAACTCTAGTTACCAAAATGGACTGTTCGAAACTTATGATTACTGACAAGATCGACAAAATCTATAACTAGCGAAACTGACTAGAAACTACATTCTTATGCTGTGACAGTTTACGATTTACCCATAAGAAAACAAGTAGTTTAGGTAGCGTTTAGTTGTAGATTTTTTTTTTTTTTTCGTTTCGAGATTCCTTTAGAAGGGATCCTTCTCTAGAGAAGAGTTGAGAAATTGAAAACCCGTTTAGATGGAGTTATAATTTCTTTTTTAATAAGATTACTTCAGATTACGTTGGTGGACGATGTTACCAGTGGTGATTAGGGATATTTCTTTTTAGTTAGAATTTGTAAAGTGAGAAATTACACTTTTTTTTCAAAATTGTTGGAAAAAAATGTTACTAAATGGGTTTTCAGTTTTTCCATTTTCCTATAAAAATTTTCGTAGAAAAATGGGATGTTTTTCACCAACTAAACACACCCTTAATCTTTAATATCAAGTGATTCGTCTCTCTGAAAGAAGAGTTGCGCAGTCATATATGTTTTAAATATATTGTTTGGAGCTTAGTTTATGCTCAAGTGTTTACCGAATTATGAACAATTTGAAGGGGCTGATTTTGTGCTCTTGTGATCAGACAATTAACTAGCATATCTAATGGATATGCCATGCCTGGGATATTGCCTTTAGTATTTTGTTAAGCATATTCGATAGACCAATATGGGCTCCATGAACGCTTTATGGTTAAGTCACCTGTAAATAAGTGTATTATGGTGATTGTTTGTGTGGAACAGATGGCTTCAACTTTTGCTGGTGTGATATCAGTTGGATCATTGGCTTCATCCGGTACGAATCCAACTTCGTCAAATAAGTTATCGTCTTTCGCTTCAATATCTTCTAGCTCGTTAGGCAGGGGACAAAGTCTTTCTCTCCGAAAAAGAGCCCCACGAGCTTCCCAAATTAAAGCTGCGTCAAAGGAACTGTACTTTAACAAGGACGGGTCGGCGATAAAGAAGCTCCAAGTAAGTTAATAATACGTGTTAGTGATTGTTTGTTTGTAGTTAAGCTGAGTACTTTATCTGAATATTGAATCTTTTTCTGTGACAGGTTGGAGTAAACAAACTTGCAGATTTAGTTGGTGTTACTCTCGGCCCAAAGGGCAGAAATGTAGTTTTAGAAAGCAAGTATGGTGCACCCAAAATCGTGAACGATGGTGTTACTGTTGCCAAAGAGGTGATCTTGATAACCAAAAAGTAATTCCTTGTACAAATTTGAATATAAATTATGCTCTTATGCTGTGTTTTCTTGGCGTATAGGTTGAGTTGGAAGACCCGGTTGAGAACATTGGTGCAAAGCTAGTTAGACAAGCTGCTGCTAAAACTAATGATTTGGCTGGTGATGGAACAACGACATCGGTAGTTCTTGCACAAGGCCTCATTACAGAAGGTGTCAAGGTCTGTTGAGAATTCTTAGACTTTCAAATTCAGTGGTTTAGATATTTACAATCTTTTCTATCTTTCTAAATAATGAAGATGTTTATATTAGGTTGTGGCTGCTGGTGCAAACCCTGTGCTTATTACTAGAGGTATTGAGAAGACAACTAAAGCTTTGGTTGCTGAGCTCAAGGCTATCTCGAAAGAGGTATTTTTCTAGAGCATCTTTCGTATAAGAAAATATATCAAAATTTGTCGTATCACACATTGTTGTTTAACAAAATGTCGAAATATGTATATATTAAAGTAGTCATCGCGGAATAAACCCTGATGGACTTTTTCTTTGCAAAATTTGACTTGCTTTTGCAGTTTTATGACTCATTTGTGGAGTTGACTTATTTATTTATTTATTCATTCATTTATTTTTATTTCTTGTTGATATTCATTTTTACCTGGGGGCTATTTTTTTTGGGTATCTTAGAATGGAAATAAGTTTTGCAAGAAAAAAGTTAGTTCACAAAATCTTTAGTGGATCTTGTGGCTAATTTGATACTCCTCTAAACTTAAAATTAATGACATTTTGTTAAAAATCATTTGTAGTATGGCAACGCCGAGGAAGTCCCCTTCTTTTATATGGGTTATTTGTAAGTTTCATACTCTGTAATACCCTAAAGTGGCTGCTCCCATTTCTAGGTGGAAGATAGTGAACTAGCTGATGTTGCTGCAGTTAGTGCTGGTAACAACAATGAAGTAGGAAGCATGATAGCTGAAGCTATGAGTAAAGTGGGACGTAAGGGTGTTGTGACCCTTGAAGAGGGTAAAAGCGCTGAAAACTATCTTTACGTTGTTGAAGGCATGCAATTTGACCGTGGTTACATCTCACCTTACTTTGTAACTGATAGTGAGAAAATGGTTGCCGAATATGAAAACTGCAAGGTATGGAAATATACTATTCTCTTTTGGTGAAAATTGGGGAATAGTGGGTCAAAGCTTAAAATGGTTATGTTTGTGCAGTTACTATTGGTTGACAAAAAAATTACAAATGCAAGAGATCTTGTTGGTGTGTTGGAAGATGCTATCAAGAATGGTTACCCTATTGTTATAATAGCCGAGGATATTGAACAAGAAGCGTTAGCAACTCTTGTTGTGAACAGACTTAGAGGAGCACTAAAGATAGCTGCACTTAAAGCTCCTGGTTTTGGAGAGAGAAAAAGCCAGTATCTTGATGACATTGCTATCTTGACTGGAGGTTATATTCTATCCTAAATATAGTAAAATTTTTGTTTTTTCTCTTTACTACCAATACTAATTTCTGTATTTGTAATTTTGTATTATTGAAAATATAGGGACTGTTATTAGAGAGGAGGTTGGGCTTAGCTTAGACAAAGCTGACAGTTCTGTTTTGGGGCATGCGGCTAAGGTTGTTCTATCCAAGGATTCTACTACAATAGTTGGTGATGGAAGCTCTCAAGAAGCCGTTGAAAAGCGTGTTGCACAAATTAAAAACCTTATTGAGGTAAGACTTGTGACAGCTAGTTGTTTCTCACTTGCATGTGTGGATAGACAAACAAGGTTAACAATGGTTTTGTATGTTTCGTTAAACAGGTAGCCGAACAGGATTATGAAAAGGAAAAACTTAACGAGAGAATTGCAAAATTGTCCGGTGGTGTTGCAGTCATTCAGGTTAGTAGTGAAAGTTATCTGAGGGTTTTCTTGTATGTAAACTGATATGAGTTTATGTTTACTTATTCTGGTGTTGATGGTATACTCTAGGTTGGAGCACAAACCGAAACAGAGCTGAAGGAGAAGAAACTCAGAGTAGAAGATGCTCTAAATGCAACTAAGGTGAGTTGTCATTGATTCTTGTGGCCCCATATTGCTGGAACCATGTATACCGAGCTAAAAGCGGGATAACAACATGATGTTATTGATTTGCAGGCAGCTGTTGAGGAAGGTATTGTTGTGGGTGGTGGATGCACTCTGTTGAGGCTTGCCTCTAAAGTTGATGCTATTAAGGAGACCCTTGCTAATGATGAGGAAAAGGTATCTTTATTTGATAATTTTTGTGGAAATCTTGACATTCGTTTATCATTTGAATAATTCTTCCCACTCAACGTGGGCATGACGCTTGATAAAATTTGCAGGTTGGAGCCGATATTGTTAAGAGGGCTTTGAGTTATCCTCTTAAATTGATTGCAAAGAATGCAGGTGTAAATGGCAGCGTTGTTAGCGAGAGGGTATGCTCTATTGCTCTATGATTTGTATTTTTCACTTTTCTAAAAGATGTAATTACGTCACACTTGGATCATACGATTGATTGTTCTTTATCTCTCTTTTGTCTCTGTCATAGGTTTTGGCGAATGACAACCCCAGATTTGGATATAATGCTGCAACTGATACATACGAAGATTTAATGTCAGCTGGAATCATTGACCCAACAAAGGTGAGTTACTGCAACACAAGAGCCTGTTAGGAACATTTTATTGATTTGCGAAAAGATTATATATACAACTGTTTTTCCTATTGTCAATCATGTGTTTGGTTATATTTTAGGTGGTTAGATGTTGTCTGGAGCATGCTTCATCGGTGGCAAAGACATTCTTGATGTCAGATTGTGTAGTTGTAGAGATTAAGGAACCTGAACCTGCGGTTGCAGGAAACCCCATGGACAATTCTGGTATTTAACCATTTTAAACTTTATACGCCTTTTAACAACTTGAGGGGTTTTGTTTTTGTGTAATGCTTAAAGTTGCTGAGGTATTATTTTTGTTTGTTTGTTTGTTCAGGATATGGATACTAAGGCGGCCTAGAAATGTGTGTTGGATCGGGTAATAAAGAGATTGGATTTTGAAAATTTACATGTAGGAAGGAGGTAATATCCTGTATTAGATTAGTTATACAGGATGCGGCAAAGGCATGTATTATGACTTTTTCGAGCATAAATGAAAAAAGAAGTTGCGTCACCGTTTTGTTTTCTGTTTTCTTATTGGTATTAAGACTTATTTACGTTATACTCTTCATTTGGTGCACATATTTACCAAATGTGCATATGGCTCAATATTAAGCTGATTTATAAAAACTCGAGGTTCTGGGTTAACATGGACCACAGTGTAGGCGTATTTGCCTATTTGTGGTTCAAAAGTGACTACAGGCATATATAAAGCAAACTTAATCGGCCGTAAATTAGTTCTAATCATTTATAGTCTTTATATCTATTACAAGATGCTTTTTTAAGAAATTTTTTGCCAGGAATACTTAAAAATCGTCAGAAATATTAGTAACTTATCAAAAATGTCAATTTGATTAATTATTGATTAATCCCATTTAAACCGATTACTAAGCTATAAGGAGATAGACCGCCCGATTATTGATTCACAATTATTGCAACCTTACTTATAAGACACTTTTTATTCTTACAATAATTGGAAGAAGTGTAAGGCATCATTGTATCCTCACAAAATTCAAAACTCTTAACACGGGATGATCAGGAAAATGGGTTTGGAATGGGCACATAACTACTTGAGTTAAGGTGCGAACATCTTAGAAAGCTAATCAAGGAGTGACAACTTATTTTGTGGATGGTAGATTTCCTTTTGTGGGTGTATTATTTTCAGAAACTTATACTTTAGAGTAACTTGAAAACCCAACCTGTTTAGTAAGAGTGGGAAAAATATGGAATAAGACCATAACATTCAAATTGCTAGAAATCACACAATGTTGCGTGTTTTGCCAAATCTATGCCCTAATTCCTTTATCGAGAACTGACGTGAGTCCTCTTGTATTTTGGTTTCCATTTAGCAACTGTGTTTTATTCTAAATCGCATTGGAGGGTAATTTACGTACTTACGTGGTATTTTTGTTTTGAATACTGCACTTAATACACGGTTTGTCCTTACGAGTTGGTTTTACTCTTTAGGATCACTTTAAGAAAAGGTTGAATGGCAAGGACACAAAAACCACACTTTTTTAATACTGCACTTAATAGTTAATACATTATTTGTCCATATTATTAGGATTTAAAGATGAAAATTAGTTCATATACCAAAAAACAAGCTGAAGAAAAAGAAAAAAAAAAAAAAATAGGCTTATGAAATATAACTCAAAATTATGTAAGCTAGCAAGTATGTATATAAGCTCAAACAAACACCCTCTGCAACTACGTTATCGGTGAATCACTTTGGTATCGTAAAGGTTATCAACCCGTTTGTAGAATCGAAATTTAGCTGTGGATGGTTGATGTATCAATTAAAAATTTTAGGCCGGAAATTGCCTAATCAAATGATTCAACTCTCATCTTTATTTAATTGGATTTGTCTTGTACTTTACAGTGCAAATATGTGTTCTAGATTTTGGTTATGCGTCGCATATATTTCTAATTCTATGACATGCAAAACTTTGACAACCTAACAGATCGACCATGATACTTCATCATTTTGATTTTTACACCAACGTTTCCTCATTACCTTAATTAAAAATCTTGGACATATATTACAATGTACACGCTCATTGATTCATCAAACCCAAGACGATCAAGACAAATAAGAGAGATAATTAACCTGTGACATTTAATTACCTAGCCAATGAATTTTGACATGACGACGGACCGAATCACACTAACAACAACTTCATTGCTCACGTAGCTTCATCACCATGAATCGTAAGTAAGAACGTGCCAAAAGGTGTCATTACCGAATAAGGAGATCATGATCCAACTAGCTTAGTTTTGTTACCACTAAAGAATCTAATTTATTACCAACGGAACCCCACTAAACGAAGCAACAAGAAAGTTTCTCCAAGAAATGGCGTCCAAAGCTTTGTGGTGAAAGATGATTGATCTTTCTTGTACGATCAGATTTTGAGTTGATGTAAGCAATCAAGAAAACGTATGAAACTATTACAAGGGGATAAAGCGATATACAAACTTGAATTGTAACAACCTAGTTACTGTGTATATAAGTAGTATAAGAGAGGAGGGAGTGGTCACCTAATACCCTAGGTGCCACCTCACCTCTATCCAATCAAAACACTTGTTGAAGCAAATTTATGTCCCCGTCGCACCTCGCCGGTCCGGAAAGATGTCTCGACAGTATGAACCAGCCTCGCCTCGGATGTGACTCGAGGCATCAAGGTGTGGGAATGAGTAATGAGTAGTAAATGTAGGTGAAATGTACTCTTAATGCAAAGTATTAAATGCGTTGGGTATTTATACTACCCCAACTTCCTATTCATGTCACTATTCTATTACTGTTCAGATACTATTCCGCAGGCCTATAGCCACTCTATCTAGTAGGCCACGTGGTAGGAAATCCCCTAAAATCTGCTGACATGGTCGGTAGTTTCCGCTCCTCGGCCGGACGTCAGGAAACACGCCCGGCGGATGCGCTTGGCCGGATGCTGGATCGTCCGGCATATACGTCAACATGTCCCCCCAGTGTTATATTATTGGCAAGAAGCCGATGGTGTAACACTTGATATAGTTTTGTCCTGGCAAGCCGGAGAGAAAAGGTGTTTGTACCCTGACGGTCAAATTAGTTTTGTTGTCGAGAATGGGCCGGTTAGTTGGGCCTGAAGGCCTTTTGGGCTTTTCCCGCGCTCGTTATTGCTCCCTCTTCTGTCGTGTACTATCCACGTAAGGCCACGTCATCACCCCCTCTGACTGATTGGACGCCTTGTCAGTCAGCTAGGGTTTCTTGGGTATATATATATCCCCTTTCCCTTATTTGGTTTTCACTTTTTTCTCACACACACAACTGTTTCCATCTCTCCGGACGTCTTCTTCATTTCTTTAAGGTTTGTCTCGCTCTTTCTCTGTTAATATTTGTAAATTGTCTCGACATCTTTTAGAAATGGCCGATATTGGAACAGCGGAGAATATTCCTGTTAGAGAAAACATATCCGTCCGTCCTACCGAAGAAACTAACGAAGAGATCGTACAACCGGTCGTCCCTAAGTTTGATATGCACATACATACTTCTAGGTTAACACAATCTGAGTTAGATGAGATAGTAGTTGAGTATGGTATCCCCACTGATCTACGTCCAGTCTTACCACCGGACGATATGACTATGGATCAGTTGCCGGAAGATAAGATAGGCATCTACCCTAAGCAGTTAGAGATAGGGGGAGTGAGGGTTCCTTTCTCGACTTTTTTGCTGAACGTGATCAAGCACTTTAGGGTACATATCTCTCAGCTAGTCCCGCTAGGATTGAATCGGGTGATGCTTTTCGAGGTTAGATGTTATAGCCTTGGTATACAGCCTCGGGTCTCGCTCTTCCGGGCATTCTATCGGTTATGTAAACAAGGTCATTGGTTTTCTTTTGAGAACCGGACGGGCAAAAGTTCATACAAGTGTTTCAAGGAGGTCCTGTCCGGCCTAAAACACTGGAAGGAAAAATTTTTCTTGATCGACAGGCGGGCCATCCCTATTGCTATGGCGTGGAGACATAAGGATTCAAAAATCACGGATACATTTCCCTCCGGATTTCCGCCAGAAGACGCCGAGAGACTTAGCGAAAATCCTATTAAATTGCGTAGCCCGACAGTGAGTCTTTTATGGATGTGCCACCTATCCACGGTTTTCAAGAATCCTGAGTTCGAGCCCATTCTAAAAGATGCCCGGGGTCATGGTAATCACTTGTTTTAGTCTTGTCATCTTGGGATTGACAATTGTCTCCCCGGTTCTGTCCTTTGAAATTTCTTAATCAACTTGCTTTTGTTGTTGTACTTTCTTTCAGTTGTTAGCATGTCGGAGTATCTTGAGCTTCCAGATTGGGAAGGAACGGTGGTGAGTAAGGGTCCGCCCGTTGATGCGAACAGGGAAATCCCTAAAAGGACCTCTGACCCTCTTCCCGTGGGAGAGAACCCTCCCCCCAAAGATCCCTTAACTCGGAGGGCCGAAGAGGCAAATGCTGAGGTCGTTGCCCTGAGGGAGAAAAAAGAGAGAGAAGCTTTGGCTCGCCAAGCGAAGAGGAAGACTGCCGGAGAAGGGACCTCCCATGCGCACGGCAAGAAGAAGAAGTCACGCCGCCAGTTCGTTGAGCAGATCTCTTCCGGGGAACCTATTGACAACCCGGATCCCTTGAACCAGTTCCATCCTGAGGATGTCCAGGAGGATGTGAACGTTGATGAGGAGCAGGGGGCTCCAAATATGGCTGCCGAGGAAGGAGGAGACAACGCCGCCAATGAAGGGATGGGCGATAATGCTGCCGGTGGTGGTGAGCATCCGCGACAAATGCATGTCTCCCCGGTTCGAGAAGCGGGTCAAACACCACCCGTCGATGAAGGTACGTATAAATTGTTCGGTTGTTAATACTTGTGATTTCTTCCTACTTATCATGTTGTGTCCTGCAGTCATTCGCTCACCATTCCTCGCCCACGGAGGATTGACAAAGTCAACTCGGATTCGGTATGTGTTATGGCCTTCCGCTTATCCTCTTATTATCTCTGCTTGTCGTGCATGCCTGATTATTATTATTATGTAGATGAAGCCACGAACGTCTTCATCCCTCCCTGGGCCCTACGAGATGACGTCCGGATAAATTCTTATCGGTCCTGCAAGGAGCTCATTGATAACCTTCCCACCCCGGCCGAGCAAGAGGCTCTGGAACGAATGAACAACATCGAGCTCACTCGTCGGGCCTATGAACAGTTTGGCAAAAGTGTTATTGCCCAAGGTGAATTGTTGAAGAGGTTCACTGGTATGTCATCCACGCTGTGGGAGCTTTCTCAGACTCATGAGGGTTGTCGGGGTTTGGCGGACAGGTTATCGGCCTCCGAAAGTGAGAATAGGAGGTTATCCGGAGAGTTGCAGCAATTGGGGACCGAGCATCAGGTTGCCCTGGATAAAGCGAAGAATCTGGAGGACGAGGTGGATAGGGTGACCCGGGAGAGGGAAGAATGGAGAGAAACATCTGCATCCCAGGCCGAAAAAATCAGGAGGCTCGAGAATGAACTAAACGCTAAAAATCAATCTCTGGAATCATTGGCAGTGGAGAAGGGGAACTTAGCAGCCGAGGTGGCTCAGGCGGAGGTGGTAAAGCAAAACGCTGTTCGTACCCTCCTGCCCGGCGCCGTTCGTCGGCTATTCAACAGTGCAGAATATAAGAAGAGTATGGCCAAAGTTTACAGCCTGACTTATCAAGCGGGGTTTGTGACCGGGGCAAGTGTGGGTAGGAAGGAGGAGGAGATAGTTACCGCTCTGCAGGGTATCAAAAACATTAACAGGGATGCTCCGAAATTATGGAAAGCTGAATTCAACAGTCTTTTTACGGCCGAATATCCCTATATTCAGAAGCTAGCGGACTCCTACCGGCTACCTCTAGGCGACCTGTTGAACATGGAGCCCGATCCTCCTCGCAAAGACCTTGCCGGTCCTTCTCAGCCTCCAGTCAATGTCACCCTAGCAAGCACTCCGGCCACCGAGAATCCAGCGGCCAGTACATGAAGATAAATTTGTCGTGTATTTGTGAACAGCAACTCGAACAATTACAATTGTAATAATTAGTACTTAACTTTTGTGTGACCTGTGTTGATTATCTCTTGAGGCATGACCACGTATTTCTTAGCCAAGACTTTGTGTATGTTGTATATCTTATTTTTTCGTTCCGCTTTACTTTGTTAACCTTCTTTGAGGTTTTCCAAAGGGTATCCAGCGTATAAGCCGTGCATCCGTGTGTACGGGCAACCTAATGTTTTTTAGGGCATCCATTATTCGGGCATCCGGCAAGGATGCTCGGGCATCTGGGTGGGTATTCCCCCAGGCGTCCATAGTATTATTTTCTACTTTTGGGCGTCCACTATGTGGGCATCCGAGCGAAGTTCTCGGGCATCCGGTAATATTATCCGGGTAAATATTTAGCATTTATACTCGACGGGGGCCAACCATCTAATAACTATGCATCACATCGTTTGTTCCGAAAATTGTTTTCCTTATCGTGGGAAAACTTTCATCATTGCAATAATATACATAAATAGATCGGGTTACATAGTGATTGTAGGATTCCTATCATAATAACGATTATAAGAAACAATTCACGAGGTTTATAGCATGCCAGTCCGAGGGACCTCCTTCTCCCCATAGTTTGTAACTTATAAGAGCCATTCGATTTGCTCCTATCACCCGGTAGGGCCCTTCCCAATTGGGTCCCGCCTTTCCTTGGTTTTCCACCCTACTAGCTTCGTTCCTCCCAGACACAAAATCTCCTACTTTAAAGTTCATGGGTCTCACCCTCCGGTTATAGTAATCGCTCGACCGAGTTTTATACTTAGCTTCCGTATGGCGGCGTTTTCCTTCTTTCCCGTAGTAGATCCAAGTTCAAACGTTGTTCCTCTTCGCTTTGATCTTCTCGAACATCAACGTTCGGTGTGTAGGCATCCCTATTTCACGGTATCACGGCCTCACTTCCGTATGTTAAACTGAACGGAGTCTCGCCGTTACTTGTTTTAAGTGTGGTTCGATGTGCCCATAAAACATTAGGCAATTCGTCCATCCATCCGGTTCTTTCTCGTCCTAATCTTGCTTTTATTCCTTCCATCAAACTCTTGTTAGCCCGTTCCACCAGTCCATTGGCTTGCGGATGTGCAACGGCCGTGTTTATCTGTTTGATTTTTAAACCTTCACACCATTTTTTAAACGGGTCATTGACAAAGTTAGTCCCATTATCGGTAACTATGACCCCGGGCAGGCCATACCTGCACACGATATTCTCATAGACAAACTTTATAACGTCTTTTCCCGTTGTTTTTACTAGCGGCTTCGCCTCTATCCATTTTGTAAAGTAGTCAATCGCTACGATCACATATTTGTATCGGCCTGGTGCCTCTGGGAAGGGACCCAACACGTCCATTCCCCACTGATAGAAAGGCCACGGGGCCATGATGGAGGTTAATAATGTCTTAGGCAGTTTGGGTACTGGAGCATGTATCTGACAAGAATCACACTTCCTGATTTCTTCTCGCGCGTCTCGGTGCATAGTGGGCCAATAGTATCCTTGCCTCATGAGTTTCGCCACTACGGTTCTTGGTCCGGAGTGCATCCCACAGCATCCCTCGTGTACCTCCCGTATTATGTAATTTGCTTGCAACGGACCTACACATCTTAGCATCGGCACTAGATACCCCTTTTTAAACAGAACCCCTCCTTCCATAGTATATTGAGGAATCTTCATCCGTAGACTCCTAGCTTCATTGGGGTCCTCCGGCCAAACTCCTTCTTCCAAACATCTGATGATCGGCGTCATCCAGTTATCCGCCTCTTCTTCCACCACAGCCTCAACTCTCCGCTCTTCTCCGAAGGTTTTCCGAACTTCCACTAACACCTTTTTAGTGAGATGGTCAAAAGCTACCGCTAGTTTGCTCAAGATATCCGCCTTTTGGTTTTGAGCCCTTGGTATATTGCGGATTTTGAAGTTTTGGAATCCCACTATGTGTTCTTTCGCTGAGCTAAGTATCTTTGCATGCTTTCTTTTGTAGTCAGAATTCTCCGTTGATCCGGCCGGCAACCAATTTGGAATCAACTCGCACGTCCACCTTTTGATTTCTAGCTTTTTGCAATTGAGTCCGCCAAGCATGCCTCGTGCTCGCCGTTATTATCTTTGGGGAAGTTGAGCCGCAGAGCATAAGTAAGCTCTTCCTTCTCCGGACTGATGAGGACCAGACCTGCACGGCTCCTTTGCTATTGGACGCCCCATCTGTGTACAACAGCCATTCTCCTTCATCCCCTACTTCCATTATATTCGTATCCTTTCTCAGGCGGCCTGGGTGTCCGGATTCGACTTGCACTTCTGTGAGAAAGTCCGCCAATACCTGACCTTTGACCGAATTTCTTGGAGCATATGTGATGTGGTAAGCTCCTAACTCTATGGCATACTTGGCAAGTTTTCCTGAAGCTTCTGGTTTGTACAATATCTGTTTAACAGGTTGGTCGGTGACAACCCGAATGGGATGGGCCTCAAAATATCTTCGTAGTCTCCGTGATGTATGTAACAGACATAAAGTTAGTTTTTCCATCGGCGTATAGCTCTTCTCCGCCTCATGCAACGTTCGGCTTACATAATGCACCGGTAGTTGTCTTCCGTCCCTTTCTACTACTAGAACTGCGCTGACGGCTCCTTTTGATGCTGCTAAGTAAACGGATAGCTGTTCTTTCGGCCGTGGGGTGGTCAACGAAGGTAATTTTAATATCAGGTTTTTCATCTCCTGGAAAGCTGCCTCGGCTTCCTTCGTCCACCGATATTCCTCCTTGTTCTCCTTTGTGATATTTTTCAAAGTTTCGAAGAAAGGCAGGGATCTCTCTGCTGATTTCGACAGAAATCTGTTCAAGGCCGCTAGTTTCCCACTTAGACTTTGCATTTCTTTCAGTGTCCCTGGAGATTTCATCTCCATGATGGCCTTCGTCTTTCTGGGGTTCGCCCTTATTCCTTCGGAGGTTACCATGTATCCGAGGAATTTCCCCTCTTCTACACCGAAGGAACATTTCCGCGGGTTCAGCTTCATATTGATCCTTCTGAGGTTGTCAAATGTTTCTGCTATGTCTGCTATCATATCCCTCTCCGTTCGGCTTTTTATGACCATATCATCGACATATGCTTCTAAGTTTCTCCCTATCTCGCGATCGAATGCGAGTCTACTGTGCGCCGTATGTTGCCTCGATTTTTCAAATCAAGGGCATTTTGGTGTAACAGTACGTCCCTTGTTCTGTGTAGAATGCCGTTTTCTCTTCGTCCTCTCTGTCCATCTGGACTTGGTGGTATCCTTTGTATGCATCCAGAAAACACTTATATTTATATCCCATCACGGATTCAATCTTCCAATCGATTTCTGGTAAAGGGTAATAGTCTTTTGGGCAGGAGGAATTCAGATTTTTGAAATCAATGCACATCCGCCAACTCCCGTCACATTTCTTTACTAGTACCGGATTGGAAATCCATGTGGGATATCTTACCGGACGAACTATTCCGGCTTTCACCCATTCTTCAACCTCTCTTGCAATCACTTGGTTTTTCTCTCGGGAGAACATTCTCCTTTTTTGGGCTATTGGCGTGTCCGACACGTTCACATTAAGAGAGTGTTGGATTTGCGCCTTGGAACCCCGGTCATGTCTGCCGGTTCCCAAGCGAATACTTCTTTATTTTTTCTCAGCAGCTCAATGAGTTGCCTTCTACACTCCCGGGAGAACCCTGTTCCTATTGTCACACGTTGTTCAGGGTATGCGGCGTTAACCAGTATGTCCTCCGTCACTCCGGGAGGACCATGTACAACCTCTTCGTCTCTTTCCGGGGAGAAATCATCCCTGGGGTCTCGGCTTTCCTCGAATCTCCTACACTCCATGACAACTGCCCTCTTGGTGACCAAAGTGGCTACCCCTCCCGGCGTGGGAAACTTCATCATGGCATGGATAGTTGAGGGTACTGCCCTCAATTCTCTTAGACCTGTACGTCCTAGAATCACGTTGTAGGGTGACGGGGATCTTACGACCGTGAACTTCATCATGACAGTTCTGTACAACCCATGATCTCCGAAGCATACCTCAAGCTCAATCTTTCCTAGAGGTTGGATGACTTCCTCGGAGAATCCCACTAGTGGCGAGTTACTCTCTTGCAGCCTGGATTGAATGGATGGACTAAAGTTGTTGAAGCAGTGCTCATACATTACTTGGACTGAAGCACCTTCGTCCACAAATACCCTCCGGACGAAATATCCTTCGATTTCTGCTTCCAAAATGAGGGGTTCCTCCGACAAATCTTCTGCGGCTATGCGTGGGAAAGATATGGGAACACTCAGCCATTCCTCTTCGTTGTACCGAGCCTTCCTTTTGCGGTCTTCAACATAGTGATTGACCATATTGATCACCTTTCCCTTTCCATGATTGCCCCTCGGCCTTTCTCGTCCCCTTTGTTGAACATTCTTCACCAAATGGTCCAACTTTCCCGATTCCAAGGCTGTTTCCAACTGCTTTTTCAGGTGATAACAATCGTTGGTCAGGTGACCTTTCTCTCGTGATATTCACGTAATCATCCTCGCTTTCTTTGCTTGGTTTTCCAGTAGTGGTGGGGTGGAGGTAGGTTCAAATGATGTTCGTGAGCCAAGATTTCTTTAGGTCGTTTGGATAGGCGAGAGCATGACCCTTTGATTATCGTGTTTGTTGTTTTCGTTTCGTCGAAAGTCGCCTCGAGGCCGAAAGTGCCTTTTGGAGCCACATACGGAGAAAACACCTCCGGTGTCTAGAGTCATTTCTTTCCCACGCTCTCCTATCACTCCTTCTCCTGTCCGACCCCCTGAGGTTCTTATCCCTTGCGATCTGAGGGTTTCCTCTTCTGGACCACTCACCCGCCTCCCCCTTGGGCATCTCAGTGTTCTTATAAGCCTCTTCTGCTCGAATGTAATCGTCCACCCTAGTCATCATTTCTTTCACGGACTTCGGGACCTGATCAGAGAATTTTTTAGACAAGTCGGGGCACCGATGAGCGCTCATGAACGCTGATATTTTCATTAGCTCCGGTACTCCCGGGATCCGGCTGGCCTCGTCGGTCCACCTCTCTTTGAATACCGGAAGAGCCTCGTTTGCTTGCCTAACAATCCGGGTGATTTCTGTGGGGTCTTTCAGGTTCTTTTGCCGTAGGGCAAACCTCGTGGTGAATTGGTCTCTAAGGTCGCCCCATCCGTCAATGCTTCCTGGCTCCAAATTGCTGAACCAGCCATGTGCTGCTCCATCCATGGTTTGTTGGAACATCCGGCACCACACTGGCATTGGCCATTCTCCTTGATTTGCTGCTCCGACGAATCGGTTAATATGGTCATCAGGATCAGCTGACCCGTCGTACAGCTTCAAGTTAGTAGGCATTATGCATTTAGGACCAGCGAACTCTACTATCCTTCTTGTAAATGGTGACCGGGCCAATTCCTTAAAGGGTTTGCTGAGATCGTCCTTGGGTTTTGGCGCGGTATCTTCCTCCATCTCATCATCGTCGGTGAAGGTGAGACGAGTCGGTTTGATGACGCCGGCCCCCGTGGCGTTGTATTTTCTGAAGAGAGCCTCCAAAGAGGCCATCTGGGCTTGTATTTCCTCCCAGAACCCGTGGTTTGATTATTGAAAACCCGCTTCCCTATATGTTCCGGAGGAGAATTGGGTTCCATGAGGTAGTGGTCCTGCGCCTGTCATCTGATCCTCGGGTAGAATGAATTGAGGTCCCACGGATGGCGCCAATTTGTTGAAGCAAATTCTTGTCCCCGTTCAGCCTCAGCGGTCCGGTAGAAAGATGTCTCCTGCACAAAGTATGAACCCGTTAGCCTCGCCTCGGATGTGACTCCGAGACCAAGCTCCGGTGTGGGAATGAGTAATGAGTAGTAAATGTAGGTGAAATGTAGGTGAAAACTTAATGCAAAGTATTAAATGCGTTGGGGTATTTATACTACCCCAACTTCCTATTCATGTCACTATTCTATTACATGGTCGGTAGTTGTCAGCTCCTCGGATACTATTCCTTTGGATCGTCCCAGGCCTATAGCCACTCTACCTAGTAGGCCACTATACTACCCGATTTTTTTTTTTTTTTTTTTTTTTTAGGAAATCCCATAAAATCATTACATAATACTTAAAAAAAGACATGGTCTTAAAAATAGATTAAAATAAAAACCCACTAATCATCGAGATCGGCAAGTATTGACGGACGTCTCAGAAACACGTCCGGCGGATGCGCTTCGCGGATGCTTCAATGGATCGTCCTCCATTCGAATAAAGTACGTTGTACTTTGGTGTTTCAACAATAGGATGAGAATGGCAGTAAATAATTACTCCCCCCTCCGTCCCATTTTGTAAGTCCATGTTTGAAAAGTCAAAGTTTTTTTCTTTAAAGTTTGACCGTAGTTTTTTTTTCGTGTTATATAATACTTGATACAAAATATATAAATTGATTTGTGTTTTAAATGTATTTTTATTGATATACTTTTCATCAAGTATTATATAATACGAAAAAAAATAATTACGGTCAAAATCTGAAGAAAAAGACTTTAACCTTTCAAACATGGACTTATAAAATGGGACAGAGGGAGTAATCATTTTTATTGTTTGTTGATAACAACAAAAACTCAAAGTTCCACAACCTTGCTATTGACGCAATAGAACTCAAAGTATAAGCTTATGCAGAAAACGGAACATCGTTTATAATGAAGATGCTTTTCATGAGGTGTTGTGGGTTGTTTACATGTTCTTTGGAAGCATGATATAAGGACTAATTTTTTTATTTTGCTTATTTATTGGATATAATCGATGGTACTATAAGTTGAAAATTTTATTACGGATTAAGTTATAGAATAACAACGAACTTTTTTTATTGTTTCGTTTTTGTACGTGAGCTAAGTAAAAGATGTGCCATAGCAACGAACTTTTATAAGTGTTTTAATTTGCACATTTTGATGACGTGTCATACCTGAAAGTCTGACACGTGTCATCATTAATAAAGTGACACGTCATCAAAATGTGCAAACTAAAAACCTTATGAAAGTTCGTTGTTATTACAAAATTTTAATTAGTTTGTTATTCTATTACTTAATCCTTTTTTATTAATAGTGGCCGTGGACTTGGTCTTGTGTTTATCAATGACTTTTATTACTAAAAGCAATTAGCCAACAAGTGAAAGATTTTTATTGATCTTAGTGCTAGGAATTAAGAAGCGATAATTATGACGACACAACTCCCCACAAAGTAGAAGCAAAAGAATCAACATTTAATAAAGGTATAACAAAATGTATAGTTATAACACCCGCTTATTATATGCTGGATTATGGTACAAAAAAGTTACTAGAGTTTCTTAAAAATTTATCCTAAATTACTAAAGTTTCATTTTGTTCATTTAAGTTACTGAACTTTTGGAAGCATACACTTCGATAATTTCAGTGTTAGTCCGAGTAAACCGAATTTATATTTTTTGATAAGTTTAGTAATCTGAGTGAACAAAGTTTCAAAGTTTAGTAATCTGAACGTATATTTTTATAAGTTCAGTGAGCTGAATGAACAAAGTTTCAAAGTTCAGTAACCTGAGTAAACAAAATGAAACTTTAGTAACTTAAGACAAATTTTTAAGAAACTTTAGTAAGTTTTTTGTACCACAACCCTTATATGTTCAAATGAACTCAAATAAACACTTATGATCTACGTAGTAATAAACATGTCCTTATTTATCTCATACTTATTATGCGTATGAGTTGTGTTTGTTTTGTAGACAAAAATTATGGATGAGAAGTTAAGCGGCTTATTTTGAACAAGATAAACTGAAGATAAAGTTGGAAAGAAGTTATATTGCTTATGGCAAAGTTTCAAAAAATGAAGGACTAAAAGTGAAGATTATTTTGCTATATAAACACTCTTATAACCCGATCTAGGGTTAACTCTTTCATAACACACATCTATGTCTCTCTCAATCTCTCCCGGATCTCAAATGCTCTTTCACAATATTTTAGTTAGATCTTCTTGATCTAACATTGTTTCATTGTAATCTTTTGATTATTATCATTCTTATATTAATCTTGTCTGTAATAAACATTGTGTATTAAGTTGTTGGTGAATCTCGCTGACTAGTTTGTTTCATTAGTGATATATGGTCTTGGTTTGTGATTTTAGATACATTTTTGATACCATGCGGCAAAAACTTATAAAAATAAAAAGAAGTTTAACAATAATAATAGCAATAACAGAGGTTTCAACTCTAATTATAATTATAGAGGACCTAATCCTAATTTGAAAAGCACTAATTGCAATAATATTGGTCATATTGTTGATAAATGTTTTGAACTTGTTGGCTATCCTTTTTTTTTTGAAAAGCTGAAATATTTTGCACTTAAATAATGCTTTTTTTTTGGCAGATCAAACATTCTCTCACCTATTGCTTCACCATCTTCCTCATACCCTTCCAAAAGAACAAATAACTGAGTGTTTGGATTGTAACCTTTACTACCGAGTGCCTACTGTAACAATTCGCAATTTCAGGTCATTTCTCAAACTTCGAAAATTTTACTATTCATCTCGGGAATTTACTATTCACAAATTACTATTCATCATTTTACTATTCATCATTTTTGAAGTTAGTTTGCGACTTTGAGATGTTATTTTAAAAATTTACTATTCACTTTTACTATTCATTTCCGAAATTTTTATCTCACATTCCCGTAAGTTAACCTATTTTAGCGATAACCCAAGAATTTGACACTCATTGGGTCATTTTTGCAAATTTCACGAAACCGTATCTGAGATTTACGTTTATGTTTAAAAGACCTTTAGGCATCCTGATATGTCCATAAACATTAAAAATAATAGAAATATAAGTTTTTCACCTTCCGTGACATTTTCGTAAGTTTAGGAAATTTACGTTTTCCAATTCTGCATTTTACACGATTTAAACGTTTTAAACATACGCTTCAGCTTTTAGCGATGTTTAAGAAACTCGATAGAACTTATCACTCATCTAATATATAGAGTATATTGATAAGTTTTAACATATTTATAAGTTTCATATTTTTAGGATTCCCGGTTTTAAGTTTCGTGACTTTACGACTTACAGTTAGCGATTAACGGGACCAAAACTCACTCCGTAACCAAGATAATGCCAAGTTTATGCATTTAATCACCTCCCCTATCCTTGAACGACTCCAAGTTAGTCATTGATGATAAGAATGAGCTTGGATGATTACAAGTGTTTATACTCTTCATTAAGTTATCAAATATCTAAAAGTCTTCATTTTTGCACCTCCTTTGACTATTAGTCTTACATAAACACATTCAAATGACTAGAACACATTCATTTCACTTCCTCCTTGATCTCCCATAAACGAGCCACCCTAAATTCATAACACCATGATCCTTTGATCTTCAAGTTACGAATTACATATCGAAGTTCAAGGCCTAGTTATTCCCTACATGATTCAAGAGTTTGTTTGGTGATTCCATGGTTGGATTAGGAGCTATACAAGGTGAAAAGGGCTGAGTTAGAAGTGTTCTTACAAGGTTAGATCAAGCCTACCAAGGGTTAGCATGATATGTTAAGGATTTGGAAGCTCGGGTTCATATTGAAAAGGTTTAGGTTTTAGTGTCCTAGTTCTTAGTTCTTGATATGTTTCATCACAAGGCTTGTAAGCAAACTACTATACTTACCTTTGATTTCAGTAAATACTAGTATTTCATATATCTAATATGTTCAATATGCTTATTATACTTGATTGTGCTTGGATAAATGGATTAAAACACTAGAAACCGTCGAAAGGACTAGATTTGCAACACAGAAACTGAACAGGGGCTGTAAACGTAATTACTGGGTAAACTTTGTGGACTGATAAACTTAGGTAATAACATAGGATTATAGATAGATGTCTTGTGGTCGTTTCGCCGGGTGGATCGTGCCGTAACTCATCCCGATGAATAAACTAGAGCCAAAACGGCTAAACGTGTCCAAAACTGAGTAACAGATTTTAAACGGCTAAAAGTCATAAAAATTGCATATAACCCTTGTTGGTCAAAGAATAAAAGTTTTAGCTAACACCCTAATCTTGAACGCATGGCCAGTGCATTAAACGGTTGTAGAACTCGACTTATGACCAAAACCGTGAAACAGTTTGCTGCTGATTGAAATAACTAGTACATCCAAGGGTAAATTGGTAATTTCACAATAGTTAAATAATTTCTGGGGCAGTAGGGCCCACTAATCTGTTTAGTACTATCAATTACCTTTCCGAGGACATAAAAATCGAGTCGTGATCATTTACGGTTTAGAAGTAACGGGTAGATTTAGACGGGGAAAACTTAAATAAACGAAACGTAAACACTTATACGACTTCACAAATGTTAAGTATCCAAGCATAATTGATGTAATAACTATATAAGACATTTTTATACATTCACATCGTTATTTTAGAACCTAAGATACAACATCATATTCTAGGTTGCGCGTAGAGGTTTCTCGGCTTATCCATCGATTCGTTATATATTGGATATCACATTTATTAAGGTGAGTTCGTAGCCCCACTTTTACTCGTTTAATTGTTTTATAAACTTTTCGGGGGAGATAAATGCTCAAATACTTGCTTTTACTTTACACTTATATAAACTTAAATAATTGTTGTTTCACTACTTATGTTAGTGAGTAATTAATCATACTTGACTAAATTGACTACTATTTTATGAACACTATTATTTGAACTTTTGAACTTGAATCAAACCTTTGAACTTAATTACGAACGTATGACTTGTTTGAACTTATTGAACCGTACGTGCTATGACCTAAAAGTCTCGCCTTATTGGTGGAGCGTGCAAAGTCTCCCTATGTGAACGGAGCAATACAAAGTCTCGCTTTGGTGGAGCGTTCTAAAGTCTCCTCGATGCAGAGCAAGAATACAAAGCCTCCCACACGACGGAGCAAAGAATACAAAGTCTCCCATGTTCGGAGCAAGAATACAAAGTCTCCCATGTTCGAGCAAAGACTATAAATTCTCCTTGTTCGGAAGCAGTCTTTATTTATTATATACTATGTGCTCTTATTGTGAACTATATTGACCGCGTGTAATTGACTACCAGACGTACGACTTTTTTTTATATACAATGGGTTGTGAACACACAGGTTACAAGTTTTGTATGGGCGGGACTTGCAACTGAGTGGATTTACAATGCCTTTACTTTGTGAATGTTCTTTAAAGGCTTACATGTTAAACAAACTCTATGAACTCACCAACCATTGTGTTGACACTTTTTAGCATGTTTATCTCAGGTCATAAGGCGATAGCTAGAGTTTGAAGCATAGAGTCGCACGACATATTTTGAAGACTTACGCTTTTATAATTTACCATTCGCAACATTTTGTAAACATTTATATATTATACTTTGGGACCTCATTGTTTGTAACTCGATTTCATTAATCGAATGGTAACTTTTCAAAACGTCTCATTTAGAGGTCGCTTTTATAACTTGTACTTTGTATCATGAAGTAGCACCAATGACACAATCTTCCGTTGCGGTATTTTGGGGGTGTTACACCAACCAACAACATCCCCATGAAAGTGCGAAAACAATTGTTTCGTTAACTAGTCAACATTTCCCACCATCAATTTGTCTTTCCTTCTCAATTGATCATTCACCCAAGTATATTTATTGTCTACACTCTGCTGATTCTTTGCCTTCTTAATTAATGCTACCATAGATGGATTAGTCTGCCAACTAGCCTTAATTTTTTCCCATAATGGACTAGAAATTGTAGTATCCAGCTATGAGAATATTTGTCTTGTATTACATTCTTTAGGCACTCTTGAAAGAGCATTAACTGCAATGTTTTGACTTCCTTTCTTATAAGAAATTTCATAGTCAAACCCCAATAGCTTTGGTAGCCACTTTGCTTAGAATGGAGTAGTGACTCTTTGATCCAACATGTATTTGAGGCCAAAATGATAAGTTCTCATTTTAAAGTTTCTATCCATGAGAAACCCTCTTCATTGCTGTAAATCAAGATATAATCAAAGAAATCCATGGTGAATTTCTGTAGGATCGTTATATTTATTGTGTTGATGATTCGGGTGGCCTTGGATGATCAAAATACATGTTTTCCATAGTTAGAGAGTTAGTAGAGAGAGAGAGGGTGTTCTTGCTAGAGGTTTACACAAATTGTATGGAATATTAGATTGAAAGCACCACCCCTTCCATGGATGGAAGGGTATTTATACTTACACAATACACGACATCCCATCGCCCGTGGATCGTGTATACAGGGGTAAAGACCCGTCCTTCCTCCACGGTGTTACACTACGCTAAACTACGCTACTAAATAACTAATAAACTACTAAACAACGAAAATAACGACACGCTCTACTAGCTAACTTATGCTAGATCATAATTGGGGTGACCGACACTTTAACATGGAATTTTCTAATTCCTAACAATCTCCCCTAAGGAGGTCACCCATGTTTTACATTTTGAATCCTAGCATTCTATTCTTGACTTCGTTTTGAGCTCAGACTTGAATTCTTCACTTTCTCAATCTTTGTGCTTTAGTAGCGATTCTTCAAAGTCCGAATGATTTGTACTTTTAGTGGAGGCCTTTAATCGATCCACATCTTTGATGATCTTCTAGCTTTCTTTGAGATCATCACCACAAGAAATCTCCGGATCAACCTTTATTGTGTTGCCAACATGTGAAGTTATGACTTTCGGACCGACATGCTCACACTTTTGTATCATGACATCTTTCATCGAGTAATGAAGCTTTTATCGGTTCAAGATATTTGCAAAGTATGAAGACAAGCATAGTATAAAAATATCGTAACCGTGTTATGTAGATATGCACCACTCATGATTTCTTCAATTAAGTGTGGTTCTCGTGAACATGCGGCTTTGTATTGACTCCTCAATTCGATCACCGCAATCGTCGGGTGTACCGCATCGACGCTTAGCAATAAAACGCACGAAAGTATCTTTGATCACTTTCGTTGAATTGAGGTACACGGCCCACGGTTCCTCGCTGATCAAGACAAGCATCACTCGTGATCGTAGGATTCCTAAGAATCTCCTTGACAGGGTTTCGCAATGTTCTAGCTGTTCTCAAACCGAACGTCTCAAAGAAGACAACACGGAGTGAGTGAACCAAAAATTGAGATTCACCGATTGATGAAAATGATTTGAAAACAATCGCGTATTGCTTGAAGAAAGAGTTTTGCAATACGACGAAGGTTTTATGAGAAAGATCAATTTTCAATCAAAATACTTTTTGTATTAGAGAATGAGTACACATTCGACGTGCTAGCGAAAAGAAGAGATTCGCATCGAATGCTTTTCTAAAAGTATTTTTCAATCGTAGATACTTTTGTGTTTGAAAACATGAATACACATTCGACGTGCTAGAGAAAAGAAGGTTTGCACATCGAACGGTTTTTCCAAAAGTATTCGTCAATTCCAATCCTAGACCAAGGTTGATTCAAGATTGAATCTCCCCATCGTTTCTATCCAGTTGTCACAAGTTTGATCTTACGAGAAGATCTCACATGTCACCCACCAAGAGCTTGTTTGATGTTGGCTCTAGAAGGATTTCCATCTTCATCGTGAATACTTTACATACCACTCGGATGTTCCGCAAAACCACAAGGATAATGCGAGGGACTCTCAATATATTCTTACTTTCCACATTGTATGAAACATTAAGTTTTCATTAATTTTGTGTCCTAATGAGATATTGAGGATGATCTCTTGGCTCTAGACTCAATAGTGCACATTTGGTTCCCGTGTTTGGAGACTGGGAGAGGTCTCCTTCTTCAATATCAACAATTTCTAACGAGAAAGTCGATAGATTATGTAGGTTCCCGTGAGAATGAAACAAGCCCTTTAAGAGGAACTTGAGTAGCTTGGGAAGTTTTAGTGCGGTCGTCACCGGGTCCATGACGCCTTGTCTTCAATACCGATGTTACCTTAGTAAACACCAAGAGCATATGAATTTGAACCCTAGTTCATGCCCTAAGGTTGAATTATTGAGGGCTATTTCTTTCACCCTTTTCATATTCATTTCTTTTTCATTCTTCAACCCCTTCGTGCTTACCGAGACTTCATTACTAGAACCTTGTTGGGTTTATTCCAAGACTAGCTCGTCTCAATCAAAGACTCTTCCCATATTCTCATTTTTCTCCTTTTTCAATATACCTAAGGACTCTACACTATCTAGTGGATTGTCCTCGGTAGATCCTCCGGATTCGCGGATCGTGGGAACTAATACCTAACATCTCCATCCTTATAACTCCGTTACATAAAGTAAAATGGTCGGTCTTTTGGTACAGTTCATTCTTCCTTGAAACCAATTGAAAAATCATTTGGAAAACAATCAAGGTACTTGTGATACGAGATCAAAGCATTTTGTACCTTAAAATTTTGATCATTTAGAAAACCTCCCTCAACATGTGCATATGATTTAGAAATTGTTTAGCACAAGGAGGCAAGAGGACTTTGAAATATTTTCTTTGATCACAATTTTCATACTGAAAAGCCATTTGATTTTCTTGGTAAAATTCTCCCCTCAATATGTGCATAGGATATTTTAAAACATTTTATCACATAGAGGCAAGAGTTCTTTTGAAGCACATCCACAATCACAAGAGCCATTAAGAAACCATTTGAAAACTCAATCAAGGTACTTTATAAATTACTTTAAAATCTTTCTCGACTGATAGTTTATTTGCTCCCCTCGATATGTGCTTCAAGATTCGGCGTTTAGCACATATGAAGCGAGCGAGAAGCACAATTAAATCAAATGATCACCTTTATCAAATTTCATAACTAAATCACAAATTCTCCCCGATCAAAATATCAAACCCTTTGAGATTTTGGATCCCAAGTGATTTAATTAGGTTTAGAAAACATGGGAGAAAATGTGGCCTTGTTTAAATACTCATCCGGTTTTGGATAAATCCTCCTCCTCAACATGTGCATTATGTATATTGAAATCGTTTGGCACATGGAGGCGGAGTGCCTTTAAAGGACTAAAACCAATTTCATTTAAAACAGATTTGAGATTTAAATCACGATCTCTACCCCGATCGAAATATCAAACCATTTGAGATTTGTGATCCCAACCGATTAAATCATTTAGAAAATTTGGGGAAAGACGTGGCAAGATTCAATTTTGAAAGATGACGAGATAAGGACCATTTTAAGACACTAAAGATTGTTAGTGTCGGTATGATAGTTTTAAGAGATCTTTTAAGTAAAACAAAACAATTTCACAATCAAACAAGAATGTAAAAATTTCATTTTGAAAGACCTTGATTCTAAAGAAAAATCATACCATGACATAACATTAAATCTTTAGATCACCACTTATTTTGTACAATCCGAAACTTTTGTGAAGAAATATCGTTTGAAAATATTTTATTTTAAATCACTCTCCCCTCAATCCATGACAAGTCAATAATTGAGTGACTTAGGTTTTGTTAAAAGAAGTCCGGTGATTTTCAAATTTTAGTCCAATTTATTTTCAAAACAATATTTTCCATTTTCAAAACAATTTTATTCAAAGTTTTAGAAAATGGTATCATCACTATTATCCCCGCACAAAGATACGTTAGGTGGATGTGAAGCTTCCGCTTTTGTTGTCAGTGGGTTTGGAAGAAAACCATCTGGCGATGCAAGTGAGACTTCTTTTACGTTGCATTTTGAATGCCAACCGAGGTCAAATTAAGCTCCGTTTCTTCAATCACTAGAAGAAAACCATTTCTCGATGCGGTGAGACCTCTTCGTTGCATTTATGCCAACTCTCCATAGAAGTCCAATTAAGCTCCGCTTTCTTCATTTGTCAACCCAAGATATAGTTACCCTTTCCTTTCGGCATCCAATCATCTTCAATTGTGGGATCCGGATCGAACATTATTATATACCAATATACCGCATACGTTAGTGAACACACACGATATATGGTGGTCGACATCACCCAAACAACAATCGACTAATAAAAGTCAATGTAACATATCAATCGATCATATAAATGTATGGAATAATGTGTACATCAAACTCTAATCATCTAATCCTAGCAATCATATCCTAGGCACCTAGTCCTTCAACATAGGTTAACATCATTTTAATTAAGCATATTAGGATAATTAAGAAAGCCCGTTAGATGATATAGATTTGAAAACATTATCCCCTTAATCAATGACTCAATTTGTGAAAAGTTTAAAAGTGCGAAGTCATTGATTGAGTTTGCGATTTAATAAAAACTCGAAACCGATTGTTGTTAAAGCAACTCATTCTACCACCATTTTTGAAAAACAACAAATATTTTTAAAGAATTTTAGACGGAAAAACATTTGTGTAGGAACAGCAGTCCTTCGACATACTTTCCTCAAAGTGTTTTAGGATAAGTGCATGATATTTGTGAAAACGTTTAAGCGTAGCACTTTCCTTCCTTTTAAGCGGGTTGCTATCTCAAATGATAGCAAGCCATGGTTTAAGCGGGTCACAAATCAAGTAATTGCAAGCCATTTTTGAAGCTTGGTTACGATCAAGTAATCTGTAAGCCATATTTTGAGACATGTTTTGAAAATAATATTTACACTTCTCGCTCGAACTTCATCTATGGTCCCGTGCCATTATTGAATGACATTTCTAAGACCGTAGATGTTATCGATACCAGAAGACATGTCTTGAGAAAAGCATATTTTTGGTATTTTTAAATTTTCTGATTTTTATGAGTTTTTGTTGGTTTTATATTTTTCTATTTTGTTTTTGTTGGTTTTATATTTTTATATTTGGTTTTAAAAAAATATATATACAAAGATAGAGATGACGATATAGTTAAAGAAGATGATGATACGAGTACCGAGATAAGGATATCGAACAACCCCGTTGAAGAAGATAGAAGTCATCATCTCTAAACATCCACCACCAAAGCTTCCGAGGCTCCGAATGAAGATAGAACATGAGCCTTTGAGAAAGAGAGACTTTGGCGCTTCCCCAAACCGAGAATCCATTAGATGAGCGATTCAAGCTCTATTTCAAGCTTGCCTTAGCCTGTGTGCAGAGAAGCACACCATTATCATAAAACCAGCGCTCCTTTTAAGACCGATAATCGAGATTCTTCGTTCGGGTTATATCATCAACAAGAAGAACAACAACGTATCATCCCACATTTGAATACCTCTTCTCAAATTCCTTTTCCACTGAAGTCTGAAGCAATCCATTCCAAAAGATGTCAAGAGAACAATTCCCCCAAGTAGTTGAGTTGATGCAGCCAGTCTCTTAGTATAATGCTCAAGAACTCTCCCGAATATACTTCATGAGGGGAATGAAGAACACCTTCCCATGTTCACATTTTTCTTCCTTGATGAACGTGTATGAAGCTCAAGAACCCGAAGTACACCAATATCCAAGAACTCTCCCGAATACACATCTTGAGGGTAATGAAGAACACCTCCCTATGTTCACATCTTTCGTCCTCGATGAATGTGTATGAAGCTCAAGAATCCAAGTACACACATTCCCAACGAGAGAATAACGATAACACCTCCTCATGTTACACATTTATCTCCCCGAATATGTCGTACACTGTACCTCTTTTATCTTCGTAAACTTCTAACATCTCTTCCCCACATAGTTTGAATTGGAACACTAAACGCTTGATGAGTAAACCTTGAGTTTCTCTCATGGTCATGACAAATGTTTTCCGGGATATCTTCAATCACTTAGAAGAATTAAGTTCATCAATTTTACTCGCTATGAGTCAAACCTTGAGTTTCTCTGCGGTAATAACATTTGTCTTCCCGGATGTCTTCAATTTCTTAGAAGTATTAAGTTCATCAAGTTTACTCGCTTAGATGCTTGTCTCCTTCCCCTTGTTGGTTTTGACACTTGAGTCGACAAATCATTATAAGCCCATATACTAGAAATTTGTTGAGAAGAACACTTGAACACTTGTGAGAATCAACTTCTTTGAAGACTCTCCGACTATTTTTATCAACCCATATGTAGACAATTTGAAGTGACCATCAAGAAGAAAACCCGATATACCCTACTTGAAATTGAAGTCAACTTCCCCACATTTGTATCTTAAGCTTGCACCTCTTGCGATTATCCACACCGTCATATGCGTGTGACACTGAGTAAAACAAAGTAACTCCTAATAGTGATAGTTAACCAGTTCTTCAACCATCCGCCTCGACTACTGGTAACTAGATAAACCAAGTCTTCAACTCAAATTCTTAAGCCCGAGCAAGTTATCAAATAAGAACACGCCTTTGTGAAAGTCAACTTCAATCTTAAATAAGTGATAAATGATTAACTCCGAAGTAATCAACTTGTGTCAAATGTCCAATACGAGAAATAGTCAATAACAACGTCTCGAGGAGTCATCGCTAAAGAATATGAGCAAGTCTAATTGGGGATTGAATCGACTTATAACTCTCTCCCAATTAGTGCTCTCCCTAAACCGATAACTGCTTGATAAATGCCCGATTAAGAAGAAGTCTTTAGATTTAAATGCAACTCGCCTTTAATCTTCTAACATGTAGCGTAAAATGTAGAATGCATCAGACTCGACCTTCTTCAAGATTGTGCGGTTGGGGAATAGATAGTTAACATCTTCAACTCACACCAAAGCATCTCACCACAAAGCATCCCAATTAACTTACATCTTGCATATCCCCTTAGCTAAAATCCTCCCAATCAAACAAGAATGTAAGGATGTTCATCAAGAAAAGCGACAATCGTGCCTCAACGAACACACAAGATGGTAACACCAAACTACCAATCACATCAAACAAGAACAGAGATTGTTCGGAATCATCATGTTGATGTATACGTGAAGCATTAACCGGAAGCACTTTGTCGATAAACTCATCAATTCGAGTGAAGATATCAACCAACGGCTTTTAGAAGAGAAACTCCATGAAGATGACCCGATAAAAAGAAGCTCGGTTCTTACATGAGTTTAGAGTCGTATGACCATTTAAATTCTCAAATATCAATCGTGAATGCAAAAATTCACACTTCTTCTCCCTCAAGAATTGTATACGGAGATGCCATTCTTGACTTAATAAGTGAAAATCATCCGAATGTTCTATTCACACTTCTCTCCAGTAAAATCAGCACATGATGTCGCCATCTTCATTATAATTGAGCAAGTGGAATGAGAAAACAATCAGTGGTAGCCCGATTCACTTTAAGACTGAAGTGCATGGAAAAAGTATGAAGCATGTTGATGAGAATGGTCATAATTGAGAAGATTTCTCTTCTTCCGAAGATAATGCGCACTGAAGCGTACACATTTCTTTTCTTAGAGTATGAGGCATGAACTGAAGTGTTCATACGTCATAAGAAGATTTCTCTTCTTTTGAAGATAAAGCGCACTGAAACGTACACTTTTCTTTTCCTTAGAGTACGAGGCATGAACTGTTGTGTTCATACGTCATCATCTCTTTCTTTTCTGCTCTCTTAGCAAAACATGTAATCATCTCCATTATCATTCTGTAGGCTATTTGTCGTGACGGCTGATGGAGAAAACCCAATATGATGAATTTGACCACAAGTAAACTAACCTGAACTCGTGACTTAAACTTGCACATATGTAACAAAGAGCGTGTCGAGACTTCATGCCCATTTGAATCTCTAAGTACTCTATACTCTTCAACCAACCAACCATCAAGTATAAGACGTACATCACCTCTTGAAAATCCACAATTAAATGTGACATCGAGCACTACAACGTAACTCCTTAAAGTGATAGTTATTTTTTGTGGCAAAAGAGCCCAATTTCCCTCGTGGTAAGAGAAAAAGACTCCCAAGAATAACTAGATTTCCAAGTCTTCGTTTTTTGATAATAAGCTCGAACAAGGATCATGAAGAATCTTCATCCATCCATCCCCGATACCTTTAGATACTAAGTACACTTGCTCGTGATACTTCACTTCAACCTCAAATAAATAATAGTGAATTAACTCCGTTGTCACATCTTCTGGTTAACTGCTCAAATCTAGCCTTCTTTGACATTTAAACGAACTTTGATAATGGTTTCATCCCGACCATGGTTAAGAGCACATAACCCCGTAAAACCTTGTAATAGCCAAACTTCCATGACGAATATCCAAACACACGTCCAATTCATGAAGTACACCCTTTTATCCCTTCTTCAAAGCAGAAACCGTAGCACCAGCAGCAGAAAGGATCCCAAATACACTTTCCTTTTCTCCGTGATGGTTCTATCGTTACGGGATTTTACAACTCTATGGTTTAAACCGAAAATAGTTTCTTCATGGGATTTTACAAAACCAAGAATAAACCGTAAGATAGATCCGAAATGCACTTTACTATTACCGGGATGTTTCCATTGTCACGGGATTTTACAAGTCTATGATTTAAACCGAGAAATAGGTTCTTCGGCGATTTTACAAAATCAAGACAAAACCGTAAACAATGTCGACTGAATGTGTCATGACAACTTTGGTTTCGGTGAATATCTGTTTTAGGGGAACATGCATCGGTTCATCAACGAATCATTTTCCAACATCAACACATTGGTAAACACATCTTCCACATATTCTGACGGCTATTGTTGTGACCACTTGGTGAAGTAAGCCCGATATATCAAACTTGATCATGAAGTAGAATTCCCAGTTTGTTACTTAAGCTTGTACTAATCCTCGTGAAAAAAACGGTGTACCCAATGTACAAAACCTCTTGACATTCTCAACTGAGTGAGACACCGAAGTGATAGTTACGTTGTGGGTTAGCCGAGAAAGAATCACAACCGTAATTAAATAGGCAAGTCTTTATCATACTCAATAAACGCCCAAACAAGTCATCTTCGCGGAAGGGTAGAAAGAAAGAAGACGAAATAAGTAAACAAGCCCGGAAAAACCTCACTTCAAATTTAAATAAGAGATATCGTCCAAACAACACCGTAGTCAACATTTTCCAATAAACACTTCAAGCCGTGATATAAAATTCTTCGTGAAAAAAAATGTCTAAACCAAAGAAACGAATCTTATCATCACACAAAATCTCATCAAATCCAAATCTTATAGAATCCAAATCTGAGAAGCCTATCTGTCAATCATCCAAATCAAGGCCCGGTTCACGAATGGATCCAATACCCAGTCCAAAACCAAAAAAATAAACACCATTGGTACCAACGTGAATTTGGAATTACAATATTAGACCATTGATAGCATTTGTACACATATTAGACGAGAATGTGAATATCAATCATAAGATTTTAGTACAAATGTCACTAGAAACGTGATCCAATTTATTCACCTCTAGTATTCGTTCATCCAAGTAACACATATCAAGTCCACTTTGGCCCACGAATGGATTATCACAAAGGCCATTCAGTTGCAGCCCATTGACTGACACTCGGCCCATATTACCAGCAAATAACCCAATCCATATGGTTAATCTTAGTTATAAAAGATGATACCCTAATTTTAAGGTCATAGAAGTAACCCTAATATCACTATCACCAAAACCAGCGCCTCTCTCCAGCTTTGCATCTTACTGTTCTCATCACACAACTAGACGCAGCATATCAATTAAATCCAATCACATATCACATCATTAATCTCCACCAATCCCTAATAGCTCACCAATATTTCAGTCCGCCTCTTTTTTTTTTCTTTGAATGTATGATCGAATAGGTGCAAGGACAAACACAAGACAACTCATACGAGTTCATCCTCGCCACAGAGATGGCACGAGGGTGTTTATGTGACTGCCACAGAGATGGCTTCAAATGATGACGGCATCAAGGTAGGTTTTATTTACGTTCCTTTGCTGTTGTTTTTGAATCATTAACAAGCCAAGGACATGGGTTAACACACTTGTTACACTCATTTCCTTATTCGGATATTAACAAAACAAAAAAAAAGTTTTAGATCCATGAAGCACACGTTCATCAGTGAGTAGATCTATCGAGATCTATGTGTTTAAAGAACCTTTCACCAAGATGAACAAAGCTGAGATCAAGTAATCGTTAGGATATAACCATTATATTTGAAATCCGAAGCATAATTGATCTATGATGATGTGGTTTAAAATTCCTCGAATGATATGAGGCCATTATGTTTGAACACCACACTGAGATCGTAAGAATATCTTAGTATATAATATGGATGCGGATTGATTATTGTATGTTGTACTTTTGATGAATCAAAGACATGGTTTAACAATATTGTTAAAGACATATCTTTAAATTCGAATATTTGAGAAACAAAAACTTTTGGATCTATGATGCAATCTTCCGTTTGAATGGCCTTTAAGTCTTGATAAGCTTTTGGGTAAAACGGGGAATGTGAGCTGAGATTCAAGGTGTTGTGGTATTGTATACGAGAGATGTGGTTGTGAGATGTGATTTAAATCGAGTCTTGGTTTTGAGATTTGGTTGTGGTGAGTCGTTTGATATATGGTTTAAGTCTTTTTGTGGTCGTAGTCTTGGTTCAGTCACTCTTCTTCTTCATTTCTGTCACCAAGTCGCTACTGAGTCATGAGCCAAGTCGCTAGGTCTTGTTCTTTTTCAAAGCAAATCGCTAGCAGAATTTTCAAGTCAAGTCGCTAATCCAGATTAAGACACAAATCGCTAGCTGTTTTCAAAGCAAGTCGCTAGGGTCATGAGTCAACTCGCTAGATAAGTCAAGTCGCTAGCCAACTCGCTACAGTTGTTGACTCAATAGTCAACAACTCGCTACCAGGTACAAGTCGCTAAATATAAGGTACAATGAACCTGGACACAAAGACAAGTCGCTAGCATGATTTTTGAAATTTTCCGACTAAGTTCCGACCAACTTCATGATAAACCCAGAAAAACATGACAAACTTCACAAATGACCCATTTTGACAGTTAAAAATCAGACCAGATACAACAGTTATCTTGAAATAGACTCAAAAGGACTATTTGGACAAGAAGAAAACTGGTATCTTAGTTAAAAAATGTTATCAGATATATTGATATACCACATGGACCAAAATAAATGACCAAGACAAACATGTAAATATATGACATCTTTGACCAAAAATGAAGGATACAAAAACTGTTACGACCAGTTGCCACGAATACCAATGAGCACAAAAATGATCCAAACCACAAGGATAGAAACAGTATCAAACCATGATAAGAAAACCACACAAATCAACACAACACAAAAACCTTGGCTCTGGTACCAATTGTAGGATCGTTATATTTATTGTGTTGATGATTCGGGTAGTCTTGGATGATCAAAATACATGTTTTCCATAGTTAGAGAGTTAGTAGAGAGAGAGAGAGGGTGTTCTTGCTAGAGGTTTACACAAATTGTATGGAATATTAGATTGAAAGCACCACCCCTTCCATGGATGGAAGGGTATTTATACTACACAATACACGACCTCCCATCGGCCGTGGATCGGTATACGGGTGGGTAAAGACCCGTCCTTCCTCCACGGTGTTACACTACGCTAAACTACGCTACTAAATAACTAATAAACTACTAAACAACGAAAATAATGACACGTCTACGAGCTAACTTATGCTAGATCATAATTGGGGTGACCGACACTTTAACATGGAATTTTCTAATTCCTAACAATTTCCTCAAAAATGGTTTGAAGACAGTGTTCATAAGGGAATGAAAAGTTGAGGGAGCATTTGTTGAACTAAAAGGCATCACCAAAAATTCAAAGTGTCCATCATGTGTTCTAAAAGTTGTCTTATGTATATCATCTTCTTTCATCCTTATCTGATGGTAACCATACCTCAAATCAAGTTTTGAAAAGACCACTGATCCTTGTAATTCATCAATCAACTCTTCAATCATGGGAATTGGAAATTTTATCCTTCATAGTATACTTGTTCAACTGCATGTAGTCTACACACATCCTCCATGTACCATCCTTCTTTTTAATCATGACTATTGGTGATTAAAATGGGCTTTGGCTTTGTCTTATTATCACTGAATCCAACAACTCCTTAACCATTAACTCTATAGCATCTTTTTGTCCAGGTGGATGCCTATAGGGTCTAATGTTGACTGGTGGTATGTTTGGAATCAAAGTAATGTGGTGATCATGGAATCTCTTGGGTGGTAAAGCAGTTGGAACACTAAACACATCTTCATACTCTTGCAGCAGTGACTCAATTTCTTCACAGGGGTGTTTGGCACAACTCTCTTTTGTTTCTTCCAGTGACAGAAATGTAGAAGGGTATACACAAAGTGACATAGAATTCAATTGCATATTTGATCCCACAACACCTTGCATCAATTTTCTAGATGACTGTGGGGTTCCCCTCAATAACAACTTTTTGTTGGCATACTCAAACTCCATGGTTAACTTTTGAAAGTTAAACTAAATATCACCCAAAGTAGCTAGCCATTGGATTCGTAAAACCATTTCACAACCCCCTAATGGGAAAATCATCATATCAGTCACAAAATATCATACCCTGCAAGGTCCATTAGAAATTACTACACATAGAGGTGCTAGTCAAACGGTTACCATTAGCCACCTCCACTTGTAAAGGACACATACCCTACACCTTACACCCAATTCTTTTTGCAGTCAGCACATCTAAGAAATTATGTGTAATACTAAATCTATGAGTATATGGATCATTTGTTTACCTACATAACCTCTCACCCTCATAGTTTGGTATGATGTAATGCCAGACAAAGCATGAATTGAAATATGACGATTCTCATTATGGTCATTGTTATAGTCATTTGGTGTGTCATGTATCATCAATTCTGTGCCACATTCTTCCTAAACTTCCTCACTACTATCACTTTCCTCATCAATTATCACTTCTAATGAATTAACCACTACACTTATGAGCAGGAGTGTATTTTACATCATAGTAAAAACACATATGATTAGCCATTTTCTCTTCTAATTCTTTTTTAGTCAATCATTTTCTAAAAAGTATGACATTAGTTTTGAAACTAGTGTTTGGTACAACCACATTAGACCCAATAGCTCTTTGATAACCACTTCCACTTCTATTGAACACACTAGTATTAACTTTTGGAGTAGTAAGGACAAGACCATACCTTGATTTCATTTCAAGAATTTTCTGTCTTACATTTTGCCAAGTAATACACCTCGATCAGTGTTCGAGAGTAAACATCCCGATTTGTGCACTAGTTTCAATTTTCAACCTAACAAGAATCAGACTTATTGCATGCTTCTCATTTAATTCAATCCTATTCAAAATGGACTCAAATTTTCCATAATAGTCCTTAAAAAACCCTTCTTACTTCAAATTCTTTAACTAAAAATTCTTCAAATTCTTTAACTTTTGCAAGGTACCAAGTCAATGCCTTGTAATACACATGCATTGATGCCAATTCCACCTTATCTCCCTCCTCTACTCCATCAATTTTAAAGAACTGATTGCACCTATGCACCCATCCTTTAACATCATCTCTATTAAACTTGGGGAATTCAATCTTGGACATTCTTCCATATCCTCTGCTACCATATCTTAGATTTTAAGTATCACCACTATGGTTTTGACTATCCCCATTATTGCTAGTGCCTTCACCATTCTTTAATCTATTGAATTCTGAAAGAGAATTCTGACTAACCATGAATCCAATCATACCACCCTTGATTTCAACAATAGCAATTCTAACTTCAATAATTGAATCATGCAATGTTTCCATAGCAGAAACTGAAGTCATTGTGTTGTTTCTTGTGGATACCATTGAGATCTAGTAACTCTCACTTCTTCATTTACTGGTAAGTAACAATTACTAATCATGTGGGTTCTTGATCAACTTAAACCAAACTCCACTAACCATAGGTTCAAGGACAGAGGATTTAGACACTCATGGGCTGTTCTTGTGGTTGCTAAGTATCTTTAACACTTGATCATATTCTTGAACATAATTGTAACAAACTTCACCGGAGAAGATGATTGGAGTGCAAGGAAAGGCGCCGATACCAACTTGGTACGTGTTAAATTTAAAGATATGTTTAATCCGTGATGTGACTCAAAGATCAAACTCGTAAAACAACTAGGAACACGATGAAGAAGAATGTATTCGAAATTGAATTACAAAAGTAACTGAAACTATTACGGGTAGTTAGAGATTATAAGAGGAGAGAATTTTGATTACAAAATGATGATCAAACTGAAATATAAATGATAGATATTTAAAAGGGATGTTTGGCACCTTTTTCCGTTAAGTCTGCGTTAGGAGATCACATACAGCACTCACGTGTGTTGGTATAAACCTCACACGTGCACCTCGAGTACCTACAACATATCAAACGTATCACCGATCAATAAAATGTGTTTCTATTATATTACGCTTCAAAAAATTTATGCACCCGGTCATATTTGGTCCTGGTTCTAGACCTGAATCAACCTCCACGTAAAATACAAAATCAAGTCACATATATTCCAGCTAACAAAGACTATTCCTTACTTTGAAGCGACATCAAAAGGAATGTGTTAATACAAATAAATCGTAAAATTTTTTATTTATATTTCTCATCTCTTTAAATGTTGTTGATAACAATAATAAAGTTATCTCAAGTATAAATCTAAGGTTACATGTTTACATATTTATCTTCACTAAGTATATACATTCAGTCATTTGTTAAATAAATAATGTAAGTAAATGTGTTGGATAATCCATGACCCATAACTCATGACCCATGACCCAAGACCCATGGCCCATGTGCAACATCATGCATGACATCAAGTTGGGTAAAGTCCATGACACATGACCCAAATTCCATGACCTATGACCCAAAGTATGCTTTGCGTCATGCATGACATCATGTTGGGTACCTATGACCCATAGTCCACGATCCATGACCCAAAACCCATAATTGTAACCCAAAATCCGGACTGGTTAAACCAGTATGTCGGATCCCTAGGAGTACACTGGCGGTTCCCTTTTCAAGGAAGCTGCCAGATCCGGCTATAGAGTGATCAGGTACACTATAAATAGTGAGTCATTTCTTCATTTTTCATTACCCATTCTCATATATATCTTCTCTCATTCTTATATCTCTCTAACCTCATATCTAAGTATTATTCTTGTAGTTTAGTTATCTTCTTGCGTTTCTCAAGTTTCTTATTAAAAGGCGAGATCACGTTCTTTACATACAAGTCTTCCAAACTTCAAAGAGAAGTGTTGCTAAGCTTCATCATCACTACAAGATCACTGAGTTGTTTCTTGTATTTGATGCATCATATTGTAATCATAAAGTTGTTGTGTTTGCTGTGTTAAGTTGTGTTAGATTGGTTCTTCCGTTGTAAAGAACTCGGTATTTAGCTTTGTACAAGAAAAAGTGTAAGCGATGTTGTGAGGCTTCTTCGCTGGTTAAGGAGCTTGTTGACATAGTGCTTAAGACATCTCGATTTGGATACTCGGGGAGTAGAGTAGGGCAAGGAAGGTGTCCTTGTAGCCGAACCACTATAAATCATTGTGTCACGATTCTATCTCTTCGTCTCTTTTACTTTATCGTATTCGTTTCCTTACTTACTATCTTGCATTGTCTATATCTCATCATCTAAAGGTTTCATATATAATCAATCTAAAAGTTTTTGACACTAAAGTTTAAATCGATAAAACTATTCAACCCCTTTCTAGTTTTCTACAGAATGCATTTTTCATCGATCAAATTCTCGACCTTCTTAGTTTTTGGGTTACGTTGCATTTAAGAAAAAAATGAATGATATGTTATTTTTGTTGAAGTAAACTGTAAAATATATTTTTGTTAATTTGTACATTTTCACTTTTATATTTTTGTCTAATACGTTGGGTTATCACCATCCTCTTTAGTAAAACTCAAACAACTCGAATTCCCAAAGACCAACGATTTGAATTTTTATTCCGTAATCTGCTAACATGGGTCTGATCAAAAAAGGGTTTTCCATCATTTTGATTGTCCCGGCTATCACCACCGGCCCTTTTTATTTCCACTACGCATATCACAATATATTATAAGCATAGATGACAAATATTAATCTATAACACTATTTCGGATAACAAACTTGGAAAATAAACAAAACTTAAAACGTAAGTAAATTTCTACTCCCATGACAACAAGCGGGTACATCCTTGTATGTATACAAGCAATTCTTAAAGTATAGACTTTTTAAACACTTTATACAATCATTACATAATACATTTATATATTTTTTTCATATTACAAACTTGTTCTCACTGTAGATAAACTTATTTATAAACTTTTTTATGTCGCAAACCACAATTAATACTTTTAATTTTTTTAATGAGCTTATCATTTAGTCAAGAAGAAAACTAAAAGAAAATCTAAAATGTTTTAAACCTCTTTAACGTTTTATACCTATTCATTTTGCATAAGATTGAAATAAGTGATCACTATGGTTTAAAGTTTAAACATTTATGATCTTTTCTTCATTTTATAAACTTTTTTATAAATCATCATAGTAAATGTTCTTAGTTAATGTTTTTAGAGCTGGAGTCGTGTTTACTGTTTACTATACCCTTTCTGCATTCACTTTTATCTTTGCTTTATGTCATATTGGATTGTTTTCTCCTATCAACTCACACCCCTGTTTACTTCTAAAACAAATATACAACACGCACTTTTGAAAAAAGTTTTTTTTCACCGAGATAGTGCCGATGTAATGAGGACAAGACTTAAGCTAGCCAAGATTTTATAAAGTAATTAAAACGAAGAAAATGTGAAAAATAAGATGTAATTTGAAGTCTACCAGAATTGGGAATACCATGTCATCATCACTTTTTGAGTAGCCGATTTACTTTAGGGGGAGGGAGTGGTACCCTACTACCTGATTTGGCACATCACCTCTATCCAGTAAAAACCCTCCAACTCAAAACTACCCAATTCTACCCTAACACTACCCAAAGTAGAGGGAGTGGTCACCTAATACCTAATCCTACCCAAATTTCCATATATTTTTAATACATAAAATCACTTTTTCAGTTTCATCATCTTTAATTTTTTTTCTCACTCACTTCTCTCTCTCATTTTCTTCACCGGAAAATGCCTACCAACACAAAATCTTGAAAATCAATTTCTCCGGTTACAACAATCACAGATTCGGATACCCTTTGGCTCCCGATTCTAACCCACTAATTATCTCACCATCTCGCAACATCAACTTTTCCTGCGAGTTCTCGGTGGAGAAACACCTCCAAAACAGAGATCTTTATAACGATTCGGTTTAAAGATGAAGAGTGGAATCATAGCGATGGAAATGTCTTTTGATGGTGACGGAAATCTCGATAATGCTATTAAAGTAGGGGTTTCAACGGTCACAAGGACCAACACTACCCAATCGGTTTCACAAGCCGAATCACTACCCGATTTGCGCTACCCGACCCAGCTGGGGTGGTGTTACCGTCGAGTTCGCCACCCGATTCTTCTGCGATGCCCACTCCTCCCTCTTAGTTTTGGAAATGCACGGAACTCGCATGGTTGATGGAAAACAACCAAATCTTCAAGGCTTATTGCTTCGCCATGGATTGTGATGTTTTTCGACAAGGGACCTCACAATTCACAAAGGCATTTTTCTATTTTTCTATTTTTATTCCTTTATTTTAACTCTTTAATATTTCGTTATTGGTTAGATATGTTTTAGAGATTATTTTGTAAGGAAATGGATAACCATCCTGTTTGAAGTTTATTTGATATAACCTTTGAATTCGCTTTAATTAATTTAATATGAAAAAAACTGAATTCATTATGTCATATGAAAACTATTTGATTGTAACTTAATAAAGAAAGATGACTGAAAATATTAAGTAATAAAATTGAGAATGTGTATTTTATTTTAATTAAACATGACTTAATAGAAAATTTTAACAAACAAGCCTTTACTGTATATAACCTATAAATTAAAGGTTAACTAGGAATTTTATGTTCACGTTTTATCATTAGTAAGATTTCGGACATTGAATTCAACTTTTGTAGGGGTCCTACCATTGTTTTGTTCTCACACGAAAGAACCGAAAATTTTGCCGCAAAGGAGGTGGTGTTCCCGCCCTTGCCACTTCAGGACACGCCGTGAGCTTTCCGCACCCACAAGACACGAAAAATGTTGACAACCTAACTGTCGATCTTGATAGTTTATTAGTTTCTTATTTTCGCTAAAAATAACTTACAGTCGAAAGCTTTTGGTTACAGTGATATGTGAATCACAACCAATTTAGAGGTTGTGGATTCAGCGCCGTTGGGCGTTTGTAAAGATATATTGTGAGATAAGAAGATAAGTGTGAAAAAATCGCCGTTTTAAAAAAATATATATATAAACAAAAATTACTGAAGATTCATGATATCAATTACAATTAATGCACAAGTTCATCGATTTATCAAACATGATGACGATGAATGCAAATAAGAGAATGACAATTTACTCTGAGACATTTAATTACCTAGCTAGCAAATGAATTTTGACATGGCGGGTGGGTGACAAAATCCATAGTGGTAGCATACTAGCATAGTGACTAACACAACTGTACAAGCATGAGAGAACCGAATTACACTAACAATAACTTCCTTGTCCACGTAGCTTCATCGCGACGGGATAGCAAGTTAGAACGTGCCAAAAGGGTCATCGCCAGATAAGGAGACCACGATCTAAGTGACTAGAGGGTTGGCCGTGTTTCTTAATTCGTTCCTCGGAATTTCTCTAGAACTCCATCCCAACTTGCACGAAGCAACAAGAGATTCTACAAGAACTGACCATTTGAAGCTTCATGGTGGAAGATGATTGATCTTTCTTTTACCGCCAGACTACTAAAAAACATGGCAACAATGACATATTAACTAACGGGAAGAAATCCGTCGACAATTACTAACGGAATTACTCATAGATCATTGCTAGATCCTGTTGCCGAAGGAATACCGACACATTTATGACGGATTAATCACGCAAAAAATTCCGTCAGTAATTGGTCACCAAATACCAACTGGTTTATGACAGGCGATTGACGGATAGGAGATTGCGTCAATATCCATCACAAAAACCAACATATTATTAATGTACGATGATCAGTTGGTAATCCATCGTTAGTTACCGGCGGATTCGTGACATAAGGTTGTCCGTTTGTAAACCGTCATTATCACCGACATTTACCGAGGGAATTTGCGGTTTGCATATTTTTTTATGTACTACAATTGTCTTTAGGTACCTATAACAATTCTGTAGTTATAAGTAATTGTAGTTTTAGTGTATGAAGATATTTACGCATTGATATATATATATATTGTATAACACTTGAGGGTTCATGCAGGGTCGTTTTGCATTTTCGCGAAACTTTGCACAATAACAATAAAAGCGCTTTATTACACTTTTAAACTAAAAAATTATATACAAACTTGAATTATACGACTATATATGTTTAATATTATATGATTTATATACAAACAAATAAAATGTGATCTTTTAAATGGAAGTCGCATGCGGCGGTCTGTATCGCATGCACCTTGAAACACTTTTGGGTTCACGCACCTCGGCCTCGGTCGATTCTGCGTGATGCTCGGACATAGAGGAAAAGTCAAGTTACACACGTTCATAACATCCAGGCTGAACTTGACCATTTATTTAGTAGAATCGAGATTTGTTTGTAACTCAACGAAATTACCTCTAAAACCTATAATATTTACATTAGGTGTCGAAAACTTTAGAGGGGTCGGGACCCTCCCAGCCCTCAAAGAGGTCCGCCATTGATAACATCTCTAGTTTTCTTCGATGGCTTCATTTTGAGCACTAATAATTTAAGATGAAAGATCGAAATCATAACATCAATCATTTGTTTCGCCGAGCAGCTTCCCGTTCTAAACAAACAACTATTATGTTCTTGCCATATATGATAAACCATAGTGCTATACCAATCGACCCAATATATGCCAAGAACATAATAGTTTTAGTAGTGATAAGACACTTTACTTTATCACAAGAGGTCGAGGTTCAGCCTCACTGAATCACAATTGTGAGTGCCTTGGAGAGGGTTGGAAAGCGGTCATCAAGGATACCCCGGTTAGACGATGTCCGTGTCGGTCAAAGACTCGTTCTTCCCGGATAACCTGAACAAGAAAACCTCATCAATTTACGTATATATCTCGATCTCATGTGTATACATGAATGTACGATAGGTATATTAGGGCCCGTTTGGTTTGTTGCTAGGAATGACAATGGGTATTGGATTTGGAATGAGGTGGAATGATAATGGGTATGAAAAAGTGTATCATTACGATTGTTTATGTTTGGTTGATGAAATATGGTATGAAAAAAGTGTATAGATATTTGAATTTTGTAGTGGAAAAGAGGCCCGGGGAATGGATTTCATAGACCACCAAATTAGTGTGTAATGAATCTATGGTATGATATCCCATTTCATTCTACCACAAAACAAAACAAAATGAACACCAACTATGACTTTGAAAGTCATAGCCTCATTCCGTTATCTTAACCAAACGGGCCTTAGTTTAGGTAAACATAAAAACTCGAAATATGATGTTAGCGTTGTAACAAATCTCTAATCGGAGATATAACTTAATTCAAACACATAATAATAATGGTTATGAAGTTACTTAGTTGTTCATGCTTTCCTTGAACTACAAGTAAACTTCGGACTGCCTGGATCACTTTTTGATGTGTTTGCTCCTTGATGGATCGACTAGAGGGTTTAGAGGGAGAATCACTTTGTAGATTCGTCAGGTATCCATCTGTAATGCACAAGTAGGAGTATGGCAAGATCGTATGCAACGTTGGAGAGTATGGAGTCGACCTAGTCGACTTAGGAAGGAAAGCGGTATTAAACTATTGCAAGGAGGAAAAGCGGTATCAAAACTTGAATCATTGATTTGGATCGAGCGTCAAGTGCACACTTGACAACCTAGTCTTGGGGATAAACTAAATGATATGCAAAAGCAAACAAATAGTATGAAGCGACTGCAAGGATGAAAATCGGTACTAAATAATTAATCATTTTTATTATTTTTGATAACAATAAAACCTGAAGTTCTAAAACCTTGCCCTTGCTTTGATAGAACTCGAGTATCAGCTTATATACAAAATGCGATATTGTTTATTATTAAGATGTTTTTCGTGAGGTGTTGTGGTTGCTTAAACATGTAATTTGGAAGCACGATATAAGGAGGAAACAACGTGTGAAGTGAATGTATGAGAAATTTAAAGTCTATATTAATTTCGTTAAGTTTGATTGACTGAGTTTTTTATTTTTATTTAACTGTTATATATAAAGGATAGTACGTTGAAATTTATATTAATATTGGCCCTCGACTTGGTCATGTTCTTATCACCGACTTTTTCAGTTGCTAAAGCCAAGCCTGTAAGACTTTTATTGTTTGATATTGTCAGTTTTCGTAATTAAGAAGTGACAATTATGAGAAAACAACCCCAAACGTGAAATGGTCTTCACACTTGTGTATTAAGAAAAGACAATATCGGGGAATTAACCGCGTAAAAACTAACGCTCTGTTCTCGAGTTTTTTTTGTGGGAATAGAAATGATAGGTAAAGAAAAGAAAGAAAATAAATGGAAAGAAAAGAAAGTGGCGTTTATATTTCATGCTCCGAGTTGAAAGGAAATGAACGAAACGAAAGGAAAATAAACAAAATGTTACCGAGTTGGAAGGAAAAGAAAGAAAAAAAGAAAAAATTATAGTTATGACTTTTTAAACATAAATACATCTATAACAACGGATATATAAAATAATGAAGGTTATATAACTTAGTTTATAACAAATAGTTTATGTGTAAATTTGTTTCTTCCAAATCTGCCATATTTGGTAGGAAAATTTGGTAGGAAAAAACATCTTAATTTTCCTATCAAATCCTTCCACTTTCCTTTCCTTTCTATTTGACAAAAACTCGAGAACACACCAATTTTTCTATTTCCTTCCATTTTCTTTCCTTTCCTTCCAAATATAAACTCGAGAACAGAGCGTTACGCCATACAAAGGAACCTTCCTTAGATCCTTTATTCCCCCACCCTCCTTAGTTTTAGGGAGTTTTTTTTTTCCGTCTAATATGTATTTTATTTTTTTAATTAAACAACAACAACAATAACACGTTAAACATTAACACATTAAACAATTACAGCAACAACTATTATTATTATTCAATTAAACAATAACATTAACACATTATTTAAAAACAACAACACCTACTACATATAAAGATTATTTATGTCATCTAAAAGATCATGGAGCATTGCACCCTTGCCAATTCCAGTGATGCCTCCAGCGTCTTTATTCTTGTCATTAACATCTTATTTTGAGACAATAACATCTTGTTTCTTATTTCAAGTCGGTCAATCTTATTATCTTTAGAACGCAATTTGAAAACTGCGTTGAAAAGAGGCTGACTAAAGACTTGTTTTGAAAAGCGACCTTCCACATAAAGTATCCACACCCATAGTCATCATTCACTCATTACATGTTAATAAAGTTATTAGAAATGTATTCTTAACAAACAAATTATTTATATATTTACAATATTAAGCAAACGTATAATTATTTACCACCTAATAAGGACATGCATAATCTGTTGCCCATTATTAGCTTCATGCGGGATGTCCTTTCTATAATTAATCCTCTCAAATGACGACAAGAAAGGATTTTTTTGCTCCACTGGCCAAAGAATTTGCATAATAATTTACAACATAAATCGGTAATGTTATTATTAATTTAAATAAACTTTCAGTCATTTACTATGTTTTGTCGATGTCATAATACAAACAGTTATTTACAACATAAATCAGTAATAATTCACTATGTTTTGTCGGTATAATTATTTATAACATAAATCAGTAACTTATTTACTATGTTTGTCTTTGTCTAATCTCAGTATACATCAGTTGTCGATCAGAATATAAAGTTGTCCATTCGGCTGCATTGTCAAGTCTGTACGCCCCCTATTGTGGGTGAGTAGTGGTGAATTTCCGTCTAGCGTCAGATAAATGAAGTGAGCACAGACGTCTTCCCCCACACAGGCAATCACAAGGGGGTCAATTCCTTGTGATAAATTTGGACCGGTAAAGAGTGGAAAACACGTATAACTTTGTCGTTGGGATATGAATACAACAGGCCGGTTAATCAGTGAAGCAATAACCAACCCCATGTTTGGCATAGTCATCCACTTATCATGCGGTGAAATCCATCACCGAACCATTCTGTTGATCTCCGAATTTGGTTAAAGTCATCTTGCAACCACATACTTATGTAATAGCCACTCCGGTTGTCTAACTCGTTCTGTGACCAACGTCGAATATCACGCCACATATCTTCGTGGAGACCAATACCGTGGGCAACGCACCGAAACCCACAATTTCCATCACCTCGCACATTGTAAATACTTATGATGTATTGATGGAATAACTCTGGAATCCGGTCCATCATATAATCGCTAACTTCATCTCCAACGTTATTACCTCTTGCTGCTTCTTGGTGGTCTGTGACTACGACTTGATTTTTTGTGGTTTATGACTAAAACTTGTGAATGTGAATTGTGAATGTGAATGTGATATGGTTTATAACGAAGCAAAGCCTGCAAATTGAGAATCTTTACTATTGTGAATGTGAACTTTGTACAATGGAAATGTTGAAAACGTGTGAGAAATTGTTCAACGAAAAATACTTTGAGATAAGGCGATGATGATAGCCGAAACGAATGGACGGTAAAGTGAGATTTTATCACTTTGCAACCTTCAAATCTGAGCCTATTAAAAATCTCAATAATTTTTTGACTACGTTTTTTTAACACAACACAAAAAATAAAATGTGAAGAGGACAAAATATATAGTCTTAGTAAACAAAGACTCAAATTTGTAAAAAATTTAGTATTGTGACGATATTTAGCTTGAAAGACTCAAAGTTAATATACTATGCCTTTTATGGAATATTTGTGCAAAATAAATATCCTCACAAAGATAAAAACACAAACCCAAAACTGAGACTAAAAAAAAATAAATAAATAAATAATAAGAAAAAAGAAAGTACTCTCTCCACCCTACTACTAGGGAGGTTTGTACTGCCCTAGTAGTAGGGAGGGTGCCAATAGGGTATCCCACCATACAATTGAGGCGTACTTTTTAAAATGTACCGTTATGATAAGTGTAGTAACAAAATTACTCGTTTAATAGCTGAACTTTTAGTTTTGTTACATTATGGTTGGTTTTTTTAGCCTACTGGTTGAACCGGCTAAAACAATTTTTTATATTTTATTTTATTTTTTTATATTTTTTCTCATATCACAAAATCTTAATTCCAAACATCCTATTTTACTTTTATCTAATATCCAAACGCCTCTTTTTTGACCTCTATCACCGCCACCAACTCACCGCTACACCACACGCACCCCTACAACCACCCCCACACCCTCGCATCCACCTTCTTTAAATAAGTTTTGCATAATCTTCGACAAAGGTTGTAGGGCCAGGGAGGTGGGGATGGCAAAGAGAATGGTTGTAGGTTACTGGTCGACGATTGTTATGGTAGTACCAGGTAGTTGCTTATGGAGATTTTGAAGATGTAAGAGGTTGAAGGTATGAAAAGGTATTTGATGATCGACTTTTTAGTACACATATTATAGCGAGAAATTTTGAAAAGTACACGTCAATTGTATGATTAAACCCATATATAATGCCAAATAAGCGGTCAACAAAGGAAAAGTAATTGACACGTATAACTTGATAACCTTTGCCGATAAAAAAAGTTTTCATGTGTCATATTAACACGAATATGAAAATTCGAGTATCAACAAGTAATTTTTTTAACACGAAGTCAATTCAAAGATATATACTTTGTTAAAAAAGAATTCACAGGCATTTCCGCTCACAAAGCATTTCCTCGTGTTCAAGAGAAATCAAAAGGAACACATTATACATTATATTATATAATTATACATTAAGCATACCCGCAACGCCTTTTCGTGGGGTAGAAATAATAATTTTCAAAACTCTCCCCCGAACTATGTGGTAAGCTACGAAAATTAATTGGTGCTTTTAGCTTTTTGCGATCTTTTCATATAAAAAACTGTATGTATCAAATTTCTAGCAAAGATCTTGCGATTTCATTATAAAAAATATACCGGAGAAAATGTCTATTTTTGCGAACATAATAAGCTCAATATTACAATATTTTTTACTAACATACGATTTTATAAAATTTAATAATTCAAAATTTAAAACTTTCTTACTTTTTTTTTTGGCATTAGGTCAAAATGATATACAAGTTAGTTATATGAAAACGTATGAAATCAAATTATGTAGATATATGCAATATTTCTTGTGCAAAAGAAGTAAATTAATAGAATGATTTAAGTGATCGAGCAATATACTGCTGCAATGCGCGGAATTTTCTTTCTCGTTTTCGATCAATCAACGTCCGGGCCTATTAATGCATTTTTTATTTATTTACTTTGACAATAAAATAGATAGTCAATGATCTTTAACATGAAGATCAGGTACAACGCCGCTTGTGTGAGATCCTATTACAAGAACTACAACCAATTGAGAAACACAAAAAGTATAGCACATAAGCTCTAAACTAGATATCTATCTCGGACATAAACTTATTGTGACAAACAATAATTTTGCCGACTATTATTTTTATCAGAAAACTTAAAATATTGCGTTTCCTCACATTTACGGATAAATTTAATTAAAAAACGAGAAGTTATTTCGCTTACTGTGAAAAACGTGCAAGAATGCGTACCAACACCAAATTAGCTATGGGTTGCATCTAATAAACACATTTCAGTGTCAATAAATTAGTTATTATATTACTTTCATAAAACTTTATTTTACAAACTAGTGCTCAAAAACCCCCAACCGGATCACCAATTTTGAATTTAACCTCAAATAATACACAAATACACAAAATAAATTTGAAAATTTGTGTTTCCCTCCTTTTTTTGTCCTTGCCGACGTCGCACACCCAAAAAAAAAAATCTATTTCCATCCCACTTTATGTAGTTATCTCGGACAAATCTCAAATATCGTTCAGGGCACGAGATTTGAAATAGCGGTTATCACGGTGAGATATTGATTTTTATATTATCTAGAAAATTACAGCATCATAGTTATAAAGTTACTGCATCACAATCATGATTTTTTTACATTAAGGTTATAACCTTGATTTTAGTGCATCATAGTTGATGCACTTAACTATTAATTATGATGCAGTAACTTATAATAAATATGCACAAAAACTTATTAGTGCATTAAGGTAATAAGTTACTGCACCACAATTATGATTTTAGTGCATCAATGTTATATGTTACTGCATCATGCATCGTAGTTGATGCACTCAACTATTAACTATGATGCAGTAACTTATAATAAAGATGCACCAAAACTTATTAGTGCATTAAGGTTATAAGTTACTGCATCACGGTTATAAAGTTACTGTATCATAATCATGATTTTAGTGCATTAAGATTGTTGAGATTTGGAAAATCCATATTGAAGAGTCGGTCACCCCATATATAGTCTGGCATATGTTAGCTCGTAGACATATCGTTATTTACTAGTTTATTAGTTAGTTATTAGCTTAGTTTAGCTTAGAGTAACACCGTGGAGGACGGACGAGTCTTTACCCACTGTATGCCTGATCCACAGTCCGACAGGAGGACGTTTAGGTTGTAATTATAAATACCTCTTCCATCCTTGGAAGAGGTGGTGCTTCTTTATCTAACCTTTCATTTTTTGTTTTTACTTTCTCTCTCTAAGAACACCCTCTCATCTCTTTATCTCTCTAAACATGGCATACTTGATTTATCACCATCCTAGACCACCCGAATCATCAAACAACATAAAAGTATGATCCTACAAATGATACCAGAGCCAAGGTTATGTTGCTTTTGTTGATTTGTGTGGTACGACTAATCTTGTTGCGGGTCTTGTGCGGTTTGGTCCGATTGATGTTTCATTGATGCGTTTTATGCTGGTTTATGTGCGGTTTTATGCGGGTTATATTAAGGTGTATGCGTGTTAATGAATCTGTGGTATTAACAAGTTTTAAGCTGGTTTTAATCTGGTTTTAAGTTGTTTATGTTTGAACATTTGTGTCTATATTTTTGAGGTCATCAGATTCTCGCATAGAATATTTATCATTGAGGTTAAAAACGTCTTAGAAGTCTTATATCAGTTGTAACAGGATCTGTTAAAATCGTTTTCTGGTCATGCTCTTGTGGTCAATCGATGGTAAAAGGAGGTGTCTTCTTTATGCGCCGGGTTTGGTGGCCGGTCGGGAACTCTTCTTGATTGCGGTTTGGGTGTCACATATCTTGAATGCGATTTGGCAACCGCTTTACCGCGCTTGAGATTCAACAATAATTTTCTGCAGTTTGACAAACTATTGATGCGACTTGTTAAAATGGTTGCGGTTTGACGCATGTTGACTCAAGCGGTTTGTCAAAACAGTTATGGTTTGACTAATCTAGATTGCGTTTTGAAACAATGAAAGCGTTTTGTCAAAACACATATGCGATTTGACCTTTAAGAAGAAGACTCTAACTGCGTTTTGTTGACCTTAAAGCGATTTGTCTAAAAAGATGATACATTTTGTTGATCAATTTGCTTCAAAACAAGTCCATTATTGCTAACTTTCACCACTTGCTTGTAAATATCTGGGATAGAAACATTTAAGCGATTAAGTATCAAATCTTATATAGAATAATATAAAATAAGCAACATACATAGGATAAATAATGCTATTAATATTACCTTATTTGATGTCATTAACACCTCAAGTAACAACCTAAACACCTATTTAATACCTCAGTCTGCCATCAGTTTGAGGGTGATATGCAGTTGAGAGCTTGAGCTTAATATTCAATTGAGAGAATAATGCCTTCCAAAATTGAATTAAGAACACCTTATCTCTATCACTAACAATGGAATCTGGTAGCTCGTGAAGTCTATACACACCATCAGGAACACACAGTGCACTCGACTTGCCTTTGGAAGGTGTGACAAAGCCATAAAATGAGCATATTTACTCATTCATCCCGTAACTACCATGATGACCGACTTTCCATGTAAATTAGGCACTTTTTTTTTTTTTTTTTTTTTTTTTTTTTTTTTAAATAAACCATAGACAAATTAGAATCTTACCTAGAATAGGCAAGGGTTGAATCAATCCAGGATGAGCATCGAGATCATGCTTTTGCCTTTGACAAACTTCACAATCTTTGATAAACTGTTTCACAATCTTCTTTAGCCCTTTCCAATAGAAAACTGCACTTATCTTCTTTTTAGTCACATGAACACCAGAATGACCACCAATTGCTTCATTATGGTAGTATTATGGTAGTGAGGAATCAACTGCTTTCTTAGCTCATCATCCGCTCCCCACTACTACCTTTCCTTCCTCTTCCATATTTCATTGTCCCAACTATATTTTTCACCCTTATAAGTCTTATCTTTTAATGATTGGATCAACAGTTGAGCATCCACATCATTTTTCCAATTATCTTTAACCTTGTCCCAAACACCACTTGCTACAGAGGAGACTGCCATCTGCAATAATTCACCCCCTTGATTGATTCTAGACAAAGCATCAACTACAACATTTTCACTACCCTTCTTATATAGGATTTCATAGTCAAATCCTAATAATTTGGGAAGCCACATTAACTAGAAAAGGAGTTGTCAATTTTTGATCCAATAGGTACTTAAAACTAAAATGGTATGTCTTAATCTTACAGTGCATATCCAAGAGATATCCCTTCCACTTTTCCAATTCTGCTACTACTGCCAAAAAATCCTTTTCATATGTGGATAAACTTGGTGTTTGGTAGAAAGATTTTTACTCAAGTACGCCAAAGGATGGCCATTCTGACATAGCATTGCACCAGTACCATTCCGACTTGTATGAGTCTCTACCACAAACTCTTGAGTGAAGTTTGGTAATCCCAATACTGGTGCCCATGACATGGCTTTTTTGAGCTGATTGAAGGCTAAATCTGTTGTCACATACCATTTAAAAGCATTCTTCTTTAACAGTACTGTAAGTGGTTGGCTTATAATAGCATAGTTCTTAATAAACCTTTTATAGTAACCGGTAAATCCCAAAAAAACCCCTCAACTATTTGATTGTAGTAGGAGTTGGCCATTGTTGCATAGCTTCAATTTTACTAGGATACGCAACTTGTGGTACAACAAAGAAATACTTACTTCTCTTGGCAAACAAGGTGTTGTCCTGCATCACTTTCAAAATCTATTATAGATGGTCACAATGCTCTTCCACAGACTTGATATATACTAGGATATCGTCAAAAAATACCAATACAAAATTCCTCCAAAAAAGGCTTAAACATTGTATTCATCAAAGACTGTAATGTAGAGGGTGCATTAGTAAGTCTAAAAGGCATGATAAGAAAATCATAATGCCCCTCATGAGTTCTAAATGCAGTCTTGCAGATATCAGCTTCACTCACCCTGATTTGATGCTAACCATACCTCAAATCGAACTTTGAAAACACTATTGCTCCCTTTAATTCATTAATAAGCTCCTCAATCACTGATATAGGAAATCTATCCTTCATAGTATACTTGTTAAGCTGCCTATAATCAACACACATTCTCAATGACCCATCCTTTTTCATGATTGTTGCCATTGGTGAGGAAAATGAGCTTTGGCTTGGCCTAATCACCCTTGATTCCAACAATTCCTTAACCATTTCTTCAATTGCATCCTTTTGGTTAGGTGGGTGCCTATATGGCCTAACATTGACTGGAGGTGTGTTTGGCATAAGGGGGATTTGGTGATCATGGGTTCTTTGAGGTGCAACTCAAATGGGCATTTCAAACACACTTTCAAACTTGGTCATACCTTTTCTACTGGATTAACCATTTTGTACCTTCCATCTACCACAATTTCATAGGGTACACACAATGCCGTAGATGACAATTCGGCTTGTCTAATCAGCTCTTCTTTGCTTACATTTGTCCCTTACATCCACTACACATTTGAGTTTTTAGTACCCCGTAACACCATTCTTCTACCATTATACATAAACTTCATGGTTAAATTTTTGAAATTACACATCATCTCACCCAAAGTAACCAACCATTGTATACCCAATACCATTTCACATCCACCCAGTGGTAACAACATCATATTACTACTGAATGTTTCACCCTGCAAACTCCAATACAAGTCTTTACATTCATAGTTGCTTAACATGTTCTGACCATTAGCCACAGAAACTTGCAGTGGTGAAGTATTTCTCAACTTGCAGCCAAATATTAGCAGTTTTAACATCTAAAAAATAATGAGTACTAACACAATCCACCAAGATATGCAATATTTGTTTACCTACCATAGACCTCACCCTCATGGTTTGATATGAATTGACACCAGACAATGCATTTAAAGAAATTTGTAGGCCATTTTCAAGTGACACGGATTCATATTCTTGACAAACAACTCCATTGCTAAGCTCACATGCCTCTTCTTGTTCTTCTTCCAGACACCCTTTTTTCAGTATCACCAATTTCTTCCAATGAATATAATTCACCAGACCACTTATGACCAGGCATATACCTCTGATCACAATAAAAACATTAATTTTTAGCCCTTTTATCTTCTAATTCTTTTTAAGTCAATTGTCTCCTAAATGGCATGTTACTATTGTTTCTCTGTACATTATTATGAGTTGGTGCAAACACTACCAATGTATTGTTAACAGGCTTTGCTAACAATCCAACCCCTTATTCCCATAACCAGAACTTGCAGGCTTAGTAAATAAGGAATTAGGATTATGCCTTGGTTTCATAGCAGCATTGGTAGATTCTTGCAATCTTGCCATACAAAAGGCATTATCCAAAGTGGTAAGTTTGAACATTTTGATAGGCATGAATATTTCTTCCTTCAATCCCCCAAGAAACAAACTCACTGTATAAGATTCAAGCAAATCAACCTTGTTCAATAACCCTTCAAACAGATCTTGATAGGACTGCACACTTCCAGTTTGTTTCAAGTTCTTCAACTCCACCATTGGATCTTTATAGGCTGCCCCAAATCTTTTCAACACTTCTTGTTCATACAACCACCAAAAACTTCTATCTCCATACCTCTTAATGAATTGCTCATGCCAGTGAGGATCAGATCAAACACATTCATTCTTTGCCATCTCCACTTTCATCTTGTTAGGTCACCATGATATTCATAACACAAGCATAACAATGATAGAAATGAGATAAGAGAATGAATGTTTGGTCGATTATGTTCACAAAGATGAATGACAAAGGTTTAGTAGCAAAGTGAAATAACCAACAATAATAAGAGAGTTTACAAATAGTATTCATATGAGAGGATGCTAGGGCAACACTCCTAGATCCTTCCATGTTTCGTTTGGGCTTTTACATAGGCCCATTGGCTTACCTCATAAGCCTAGTAATAATAATTAACATATAAGTCTAATAACTTAGCAACCTATTACATAATTAATGACCGACATTTGATAGTAGTTACACGTATTCCCAACACATCTCTTCTGGTACATTATCAATTATAAAGAATTGCCTACATCTAAAAACCCGTCCTTCGACATCATCACCACTAAATTTTAGGAACTCAATATTAGACATTCTACCATACTGCACCATCTATGGACTACCACCATTTCTACCTGAGTTTTGACTACCATAGTTATTGCCATCACTAATACCTTCACCATTTCTTGATCTTGCCAACTCTACATTAAGCAACCCTTGTTGGCGCAAGATATCAGCCAAGATTTGATTGATTCTTTCAGTTGTAGAAGCTAAACCATTGACTGACATATTCAAAGATTCAACAGTAGACACTGAAGCCATTTGATCAGTGTCACAAAAATCGGTCAAGGCGGCCGATTAATCGCTAGGCAGGGATTAACCGCCCCGATTTTCACTAATCGGCCTTATTAATTGGTTTGGTAAAAAATTAGTCAACATATCGATTATCGGATAAAAATCGGCTAAATCGGGCATAAATCGGCCAAATCGGACAAAAATCGGATAAATCGGTCAACTCGGTTATGGATAAAAATCTCCTAAATCAGACATAAATCGGCCAAATCGAAAAAAAAATTGGCTAGATCGGCCAAATCGGGCATATATTTTCAAAATTTTTATAATTTTATAAATAAAAAATCTAATCCGATTAATCCTCGATTAATCTCCGCCTAACTGATTAATCGCTAGGTAGTACCTGGCAGCCCAGCTACCGCCTAGCGATTTTTGCAACTTTGCATTTGATTAGTTCTTGTATTCACCATTCTTGGATAACTCACGGGAAAAGTACCGAATCTTGCGAATTTAGTCGGAGAAGATGACCGAAGTTGCCGAGGTAGGTAGGTGAGCATGGTTCGGTTTGGCTCGGTTTTGTATAAAATCGAAACCGAACCGAAAATTTCGGTTTTGATTTTAGAAACCATTCGGTTTCGGTTTGTGTCGGTTTGGTTTTTCGGTTGTCGGTTTTTTTTTGGTTTTCGGTTTTCGGTTTCTATACGATTTATCGAGCTTTGCCTTTTCAAAGTAGATTTGACATATATCATAAAATAGAACCATATCTTAAACCGGTACCGGTACAACGGTACTAAAACGGGTAAAGAATCATCTTAAATAAATTGCCAACATTCTCAAAGTTGCCTCCAAGTTCCAAGGATTTGATAGAGCTTGAAATGTACACTAAAACAATTGAAGGGTGAGTAAACAAAAAAAATAATGATGTTGGAACAAGTTCTTCAATCTTTTGATGTAATTGCACCAACTTCAATAGGCACAACCATTAACATTCAAACTTAATGTGTTCTTGTGACATTTGTGTACCCATTTTTTTTTTTACCTTAAAGCATTTTGTCAATGTAAAAGGAAGATATCATGATAAAGTACTTATATTATTTATGAACAACAAGGCAATATATATTATTTTGACTTTAAATGTCGGTTCGGTTTCTATTGGTCGGTTTTTAAAGCTAAAACCAAACCGAACCAAAAACTTCGGTTTTTTCAAAATATAAAAACCAAACCGTCGGTTTTTCAATCGGTTTCGGTTTTTTTGGTTTCGGTTCTTCGTTTTTTTCGGTTTAGGTTCGGTTTTTCGGTTTCTTGCACACCCCTACCAGGAGGGCAACTCTTATACCAATTGAAATGTACTTATTCTATAAATCTAAAGAAATGAAGAACAACTTTCAATGGCAACAATTTCACTAGGAATCTATAAAAACATAATCAAGATTCGAAATGATTTGTTATGGATTAATGTGTTTGTTATGAAATGATTACAAGTGAAAATGGGTATTTAAACAAGTTTGGGTGCTAACCAATTTTTTCAAACCCGGGTCGACCCGGCCGGTTCAACCGGTCGGACCGGTGCCCAGCCACAAAAATGTGTCAAGAAAACCCGGAGTTCTAAAACCGGGTTAACCGGTTAGACCCGCTGGCTTTTGAGTGACCCGGGTTTTCTTTTTTTCAAATTTTTTTATAAAAACCGGGTTGACCCGGTCGGAAAAAAAATTAATAATAAATGAAAAATCGGGTTGACCCGACGGTCGAACCGGTTGAACCAATGCCCGATTACTCGACCGGGTTGATTAAAAACCCGTTTTTTAAAACATTGGTGCTAGCTGCTTTTCCCGCCCAAACTTGATAACAGAAATATGAATTTGTTGACTTTTTGGGTTGACCAGTTTAATTGTTGACTTTTCTAAATTGGCTTGTGTCATTACATATCAAGTCATTTGCGCACACACATATTGCTTTAGAGTTTGCTCAACTTTTGAAAAGCTGGATCATGTTATGATACTAGTTTAACCAAAATCGTTAATGTCTGAATTACCAGCAAACTAAAACTTATGTAACTTGCTAAAGTCTGAATTGACTATGTTAATATTTTCAAGATATACTAAAGTTTCCCTAGTAACTTCTTTTTGTAGTAATCATAGAGAAATAATAACTTCATTAATTTGGTTACAGAATATACAAGAGTAAAGAAAATAGGAAACAAACAAACATAACCTTAAAAACTAGACCGGCCTAAACTAGTACGGTACTGTAACCTTTATTTAGCTAACAATTTGTATATTGTACCTTCATCATATCGATTAGTTAATATATGAATACATCATACTTGATGAGGATGAAGGCGAATGGGGAGCCCTTTCTCCGGAACAGCCATGGGGTCATATTCGATTTTCTCATCAGGAATCAACAAGTCCCAATTGAAATTGGTGACAATGTTGTGAAGGTACACAAGTACTTCCAATCGTGAAAATTCTTTTCCTAAACACATCCTAGGACCCCCTCCAAACGGCACATATGTAAATGGAGTTGGTCCTGCACCTTCAAACCTCGATGGATCAAACCGTTCCACGTCTTCAAAGTTAGCCTCGTCTTTATGTGCCGCAGCAGCACTCCAATATAGCTAAACATGTAACACAAACACAATACTAAGTACATATACTTCTTAATGGTATGTGTATTAGTATACGTACTCGTATATAACCTACTAGGATATGCGTATAAGTTTTTTACCTTCCATCCTTTGGGAATGGTGTAACCCCCGTACTCGAAGTCCACCAGAGCTTCTCTAAAGGCTCCGACAATGGGTGGAGTTAGTCTCATAACTTCAGATACAACATTCCAAGAGTATTTCATCTTTTGTATGTCCTCCCACTTCAACAATTCCCCTGCTTCTTTTGTCTTACAGATATCCAATTGCTCTGTTAAAAATTAATTCAAAACATTTATGCAAAACTTTACACATAAAGATCAAGGTGAAAGGATTTAGCATTCAACTGACCTTTTAACACCTTGTCATAAACAGCGGGGTGTTCAGCTAGTCTCTTCATGAGCAAAGTAATAGAACATGTGGATGTATCATGACCGGCGAATAGTAGTAGTAAAATGTTGTTTGCGATTTCCATCTCGGTTAAATATTTGCCATCTTCGTCTGAAGATGTAAGCAGATGTGACAAGAGGTCTTGTGACGAAGTTGCTTTTCCTTCTGCCAATGCCACTTTTCTTGCATTGATAAGTGTCTTAAGTTCAGTCCTAATAGCTGCTGCTGCTTTTTTTGAACTATAAAATCGAGTGCCAGGAAAGTCTATTGGTAGCTCGATAATCCCTTTCAAGAAGATATTGAACAAGGAAGCAAGTTTTGCAATGTGGTTTGGCTCCTCAAGACTCATAAATAAACGACAGGCTAGCTCAAAGGCGTATAACTTAACGGTCTGATATACGTTCACCTCTTCCTTGCCTTCCATAAATGAAATACAAGATTACTCATGGAGACGTGGAGTATATATGTTTGATTTTAACTAGCAAATCTATTTAATGAAGCAAATAACTGAAAAACCGAGATTCTTTGTTTAACGGATAGGCTAAAGGTAAGCACGAAACAATTGTACGAGATCTCACAATTCAAATAGTGATAATTCTCTCTGCTTAATTAACCTTGAAGAGGACATCAGTGTCAAACAAGTATTCAAAAAAATGATAGTATGAACTTTATGTTAATCAAATTATTATTATTATTATTATTATTTTTCTTCTTCTTTTCATTAAATTTACCTAAAATGTGATGCTATTTTATGTGTCAAACAAGTAGTTATCTCGTTCAATTTATATCTTTTTTTACGAAAAAACATGTGGGACGATGGAACTCACATAACTTATTCACAATGTAAAACTTTTAACATATATCAAATATAGTGTTGTATATTCATAACTTCAAGAGCATAAATATGACATGAAATAAACTTTTAACTTGTGTCATCCCTTAATTCCATAACTGAAATTATCACTAAAGTGGTCATAAGATTATGAAAATTTCGAAACTCTATTTTTTTTCCGTATCATTTCGAATGACCCCTTTACATGTGCATGTTTCTGAGACTTCTTGTCCACAACGATACAAATATAACTCGACAGATCTTTATATCCAGAAAGCACATCTCAATAATGGTATCCTGCGGCCCATATGCTCATAGATAAATCCCCAATAAGTAACTCAATAAGATAGGGATATGGTTTCTACACCACACACATTGCTCCCCTACATAACTTTTTCTCTTTAATGAGTGTACCTTAAGTGCCAAATATTACTCTAGTTTAATGTAAAATAATTCATCACATACAATATCATTTAGTGACAAACCAGGCCCTATTACTTGTAAATTTCTCAAATTGGCATGTTTTCCACAATGGTAACTTGAAAAAACTAACTAAGACCACATTATTTCTTAAGTGTACTCGCTCTTAGAGAGTTGCGGCATGTCCAAGTGGCCAGGTATGAAGCCTTATTGCAGTATAGTGACCACTTTGATTTCATAACGTATTTTGAATCTAGACCACTGGTCTGCGCGTAATTGGGTGAGACGATGGCGCCGTGAGTGGACAACTAATAAAAAGCACCTGGGGTATTGCCACACTAAAAAACTGACAAACCCTACGATGATGTAGCAGGTTAACCATTAATGGTCCAGTGTAGGCTCCGCTCTCTGTATCGCCAATTAAGCACTGACCACTAATCTAGATTCATGAACGTTTAAAAATTTGTCCTTGTATATCATTCAATAATGCTTCATACTTGGGCCATACCGTAATTTTTTTTTATTTTTTTTTTTAAATGTTACCCTTTGTTAATGGTTAATTTAGAGCATAGAGAGTAATATTTAGTAGGGGTGGCGTGGTGCGGGTTGGTGCGGGTTTTGGTAAAACCGAACCGCATCCGCAATGCAGTTTTAAAAAATGAGAATCCGCAACCGCGGTTTTGGGTTCATGGCTGCGGTTTTGCGGTTTTGGGTTTGGTTTCTGGGTTTCATGGTTTTAAAGTTTTTTTCAAATTTATTTTTAGTATATATTTATTATAGAATAAATATATCATATGTATACATAATGAGTAAAACATATATATAAAAATGTTGGGTAGTAGTATGAAATTATAAATCTTGTAATAATAAAAGTCAAAATGAGATTATTTTTTTTAAATTTCGACGATATGTTGATAGAAAACAAAATTATATGATATAAAACTCGAATAATAATTAACTAATAAAATTCGTTTGAAATAACTAATTATGAAAATATTAACAAAAGTTTTAATCATACAAAATTATAGAATATAGTTGGTTTATTTAAAATAAAAATAAAAATATATTTGAATATGACTTTCGGTTCGGTGCGGTTTTTTATGTGCGGTTTTGGTGAAACTGAACCGCACCGCAAAATCTGATTTTTATTTTCAAGAACCGCACCCGGTTTTGTTGCATGTTTCGGTTTTGCGGTGCGGGTTTTGCGGTTTTGTGCGGGTTTGCGGTTTGCGGTGGGTTTCTGCCCCTAATATTTAGTTACCTCGCCAGTGAACTTCAATATGGCGACGAGTGACAACATCCATAGTGACAGCATAGTGAGTAGCAAAAGCATCGGGACCAAGATACGACAACAACATCTTCCTCATCCACTTAGCTTCATCACCACGAATCGTAATCAAACACCTACCAAAGAGCTTCCTAACAGGCAAAGGCCACCATGCTGCCACCAACTTATTCTCGTTACCAAAAAGAAACTTGTTACCAGCAGGACCACACAAGACTGCCATGTTGTCACCCAACAATGATGTCTTAAACACTACTGAATTACCATGTTTCACGATCCGTTCCTTGATGAATCTCTCTGGTTCTCCGGCCCAACTTGCACGGAGTAACGAGAGAGACTCGCCAAGAAACGGCCATCCGAAGCTTCCGGGTGGAAGATTGATTTTGCTTCTTTGAGAACCATTGTAAAGAGTCCATAAAATGTATGGAACGACAAGAAAGAGGAAAATGGATGTTAAAACTTGTATCATGATTTCTGTGTGCAAATTGAATGTGAAATGTACGAATAGTATCATGCACTATATTTGTTTGCAGACGTGTTTTCATATGTGTTAGGCTGGTCCTTGTCATGATTGGCTGACGACCTGGCCATCCAATCCACGTGGCGTTTCTCTCTCCAATGACCGACACGACCTTGACGCCCCAATCGATAACCCAAGTTGTCTTTTTCTTTTTTTTTTTTTTTTTTTTTTTTTTTTTTTTTTAATTCAAACATTTTAAACAACAAATTTAAAATTCATTCAAATTAAAAAAAAATTACATTACTGAATCAAAAAAAAACATTACATTACTTAATTTAAAAAACAAACATTACAATACGAAATTAAAATAAACACTACAATACTTAAACTAATAATCTAAATTGTAACGCTTTGATTGTCATTGACTTTCTCCAATTGTTCGAGTTGGCGGTCAATTTTGGGTCGACGTGTTGTAGAACATTATGTCTGACTGCTTTGATAGCCTCATGAGCTCAAATTTTCCTTTTTCATCTCGAGCTCTTTTTCCTCAACCGTAACCAAGATCTTCTAAACCCTCCTTATTCTTACCTTTATCCCTTTTGACGGCTTCGGTCTTCAAGAAAGTTTTGGCTAACGATTGATAAATGAGTCCGATGGAACATCATCATCACGAGAGGAGGATGGTTTCTTCCTTCCTTTGTCACGACCAACCGGTCGTGATTCTCTAGTCCCTTACTCATCGAATCATCAACGCCTTGGACATCGAAGGATCACGAGCTTGGGTCAACCGAGGTAGTGATAGAACCCTTTGTTTTCTTCCGACTATTCGTTTGGCCGGATCTCAACGTTCTTCCAAGCAAGATGACCCTTTAAACCTCCCAAAGACTCCTCCAGTAAAATCATGACCGTACTTCATACCAGATTCTCTAAGAAGCTTTTGAAGTGTCGTCGATATCATTCTCACCGCCCATGGGTATTCTTGATATTCTCCATGATAGCACAATAATTACCAACCCTATTACGAATCTTGCTCTTCCATTTGGTAGTGATGGAGTCATAGGTTCGGTCTTTGCCAGTTTTTTTCTTAAAGTAGTCGATCACTAACTCCCAAAACTTGAAGCGGTTATGGGCATTTCCTCTCGCCGAGTTTTCCGAAACATAAACCCAAGCTTTACAAAGCGCCACCTCTTCCTCCTTTGTCCATGGCTCGATAGTTTCTTGGCTTTCCCTTGCTTGTTTCCCGCCCGCCTTTGTCCTTGGCCTCAAGCACGCCTTGATGGTCGCTTGGTTTGATGGGGACATCTCTTCACGGAAGCAGCTTTTCATCATTAGAATCATCAATGGAAATGGAATCATGGAACGAACGTGGTGCGAACCGTGACCGAACCTTGGCCCATCGAAGCATCTTGACTTTGGTAACTTTGTGCCGGATATCTCGACAAATAATCTTCCAAATTCATGTCAAGATTAGTACTCGAATCGGGAATAAGGTTGATACGGTTGAGAAGGATAAATGAAGTCCATGTTTGGATGGTACGACGACCCACTGGGTTCTTGCCGTAATCGTGGTAAGGACGTTGCGGTGGGACAAAAGGACTGTTAACATAAAACGGGTTTTGGTTTTGATTTGGTTGTGCTAGTTGTGATTGATAATCAAAACTTTGTGACTAAAGCGAATAGGCGGTTTTGTTGTGGTGATATGCCGCTTAACTCCAAGTTGTTTTCCCAGAAATTCATATTCGGGGCATTTGGGGTAGTCGTGATCGTCGGGTTTTGATTGTGGGGTATTTTCTTTGACATTTTGAAGTTGGATAAGAATTAGATTGAAATGAATATAGATGAGAAATGGTGAGTGGTGAATTGTGTTTGAGGTGAAGTTTCAGATTTATAGAGTGGTAAATTGGTTTAAAAAAGTTTTTTTTTTTTTTTTTTTTTTTTAGTTTAATGACCAAACGGTCAATTTTGAAAATGTATTGATTTACCGGTCAAATGTGGTTGGGAACTTGAGATTTGGAAGCATTTAACATCGAGTGAATTTGCATTCGATATTGCAAATTTGTGGTACTCGACCAATGTGCCAACCGAGGCTCCCATTCGATACGACCGATGTTAACATCGGTTGAGGAGGAGGTTTTTTGATGCCCAAACGATTTTGAAGTGTCGAATGCGACTAGCCTTAGATATTATCACGAGCAGTGGCTCAAATGATATTACCGTATAGGCTCATACATTTCACGACCACACGTATAGTTAAAATATTATTTAATATGACTAAATATTTAATAGTTTGAAAATATAAGAAATTTTGATCAACATGAAGATAGTTCGTTGGATGAATATCTATCCCACGATCATCTAGGTTACACCTAGCGGGAAACGGTTTAAGAGCCTTGTGTAGTTATGGAAGAGTCTAGCTTGTTCCACCTAATTCTGTTTCGAAAAGGGACTAATGATTACAAACAAAACATTGATCTTAATGGAAACCATCTATGCATATATTTAGATTTTAGAGTTTAGAGAAGAATGTAAAAGACTACAAATAAATTTGATGTTTTCTTTGGAAGGCAAATCAAATACGATATCTACATTACAAAACACATGGTATAATTAACAACTTTAAATTGGCTTGCAGTACGCGTACTATTCATATACATGTGTGTATTTATAGTTTTATACTATTTCGTGGATATGAGTGGGTGAGGACAATACTTGACTACTTACTACCTGCCGACATGGTCGCTTCTTAACCTTGCCTTTTTTTTCCCTAGTAATTATGATTAAATCATCCCACCAACTAGAATTTTTTCATATCCTGATTCAACTTCATCTCCACTAACTTCGAAATCATTATCTTCAATAAAAAGCACTACATCAATATATACGTAGGTAGAATATATCATGGCCGAGAAGCCGTATATGGGATATGTGATGAGTGCAACCGCACACGGCTTTAAAAGGGCCTCAAAATTTACAATTTCTTATATAATTCGAGCGTCCAAATTCATTTTCAACAAAAAATTGTTAAGGATATACAATTTTTAGTGACAAATATTAGTTAAACTCTACTTCACGTGGAGAGGAATTTCACTTAAAAAGTGAAGCTAGATCGTTAGAATATTACATCTTTTGTATCAATAGTTGCTTTGATATAGCATTTTCGTCATGTTTAGTTATCCTTTAAACTTTTGCACAAAGTCGCCATCAACTATATATTGCCATAAAGTTAGTTAAAAATCAGCTTCTATAGACTTTTGGCATTCTGAATATGACTCCGGATTTTAAATTACCAAATTTGACTCTGTAAGTTGATGTTGATTGACTTTTGTTGATTAATAGCAAGCGCATTATGCCGACAGAGTAGAGATAAAGTTGATTAATGGATGTACAAGAACTATACACTACCTGATTCCAGAAGTAGAGTTCCACTTGTGTATACACTTATTCATGCATGAGTAATTGATTATGCAGCTTAATTAATGGAAACATGGTGAAACAAACAATAGTTTTCAACATGTGCAGCAATATATCTTCTAATCCCCAGAAAGATAATGATAATTATTGCCCGAAATTGTAATTTGGTAGGTTTTGTTCGGTTCTTGATGTTGTTTGGATGGTTGAGTCTATATTTTTAGCTAACAAAAAACAATTGGCTTCACCTATTTGGATTGGTTTTAAAAACTAAACCATCCAAATTGTTAATACAAATAAGTCGTAAAAATGTTTATTTATATTTTACGATTTTCTAATGTTTTGTCGATAACAAACGTAAAATCATTTTAACGAAACAAATAAAATACGAAATGGTTTGGCCAATAGTTTCTAACACACTTACGCTTTCACATAAAACACTAAAACAAGTAGAAGTGTTTTATGATTTAAGTAATACATATGTACAACAACCAAGTGTTTACATATTGGGCAAATATATACATAACTAGTATGTATTATAATAGTAAAACTACAACCCATGGATCATATCCATAACCCACAGTATTGACCCATACCCATTTGACTAGGTGCATTGCACCCATTAGTGTACATCAGATCTAATAAAATACCCATGGATCAACCCATAACCCATGACCCATGACCCATAACCAAAATACCGTAAGAAGAGGCGTCCCACGGATCCCCGCTTACACTAGACGGATCCTCGAGGGAGGGATCCGTGATCCGTGGAACGAGAAGCATTTCTCTCCATAAATAGTGGCCATTTCTTCCTTTTGTTTGCACACTCACAAATACTTTCCCCAAGTATTGTAACTCTCTAACCACTAATCCTAAGGGATCTTTCTATGTAGTTTGTCTTTTGTTTCTGCGATTCTCAGGTTCCTCTTAAAGCGAGATCACCACCTCAAGTCGAGCAAGCTCAAGTCCATGAGTTGCCATACTCGTCATCATCAAGATTCCTGAGGTTCTATTGTTGATAGTTCTTTCCCTCTCCATAGAAGTGTTGTGTCGAAGGCATTAGTGAAGGATGCCGAAGGAGTCAAGACGAAAGCATTAGTGAAAGATGCTTAACGTCCGTGTCAAGAGCATTAGTAAAGAATGTTAAAGGTGTCAAGACGAAGGCATTAGTGAAAGGTGCCAAGCGTTGTGTCAAGGGCATTGGTGAAGGATGCCTAGAAAACAAATCAAGTGGCATTAGTGAAGAATGTCTAGGTCGTATAATCGATGAGGTGCATCGTTATACATATAGTGATAGTTTGTTTTCAAGGATGTTGATATCCTTGATGGTGTTGTAATAAGGAGTGGGTCTCCTTTGGGATTAGGTGTTGTGTAGTGTTGGGTAGTACTTCCTCCATTGTAATGGAACCTGATACTTAGCCTAAGACCTGGATAAAGGTGGCGACGTTGTGGTAGGTGTGGTTCACCTTGGTGTAAAGAACCCGGTGGTTAGCCTAGTACCAAAAAAGAGTAGGCGACGTTGGAAGGCTTCTCCGCCATAAGGAGTTGGTGTTGTGTAGTGATTACGAACTCGAGTAGGTGACTCGGGAGTGGAGTAGGCGAGGAAGGTGTCTCAGATCCCAACCACTATAAATACTGTGTTGTAAGCATGTCTTTTTACTCTTTATCTTTCATTACTTTTTTATATATCCATATATCAACATCCAACATACACATCTAAATAGATTGACATAAGTTGATCTAAATGTTTTAAAACGAAGTTTTAATTGGTACAACTATTCAACCCCCTTCTAATTTTCCACACAAATATATCTGACGATGGTCACGGCTAGAAAATCTATGCTTCGGAAACATTTACTCGAGTAGTATATATTCATAACAAATTGTTCTTATGCAAGTTATCTTTCACATTTTACGCATCATGACATCTTCTTGTTCTAGCATGATGATGTTCGTCACCATTCACCAAGCCATAAAGGTCCAAAAATATGTTGTTAGATAAGGTCCTTTTCATACTTAGCTAGCTCGCCAAGCAATTGGAGACACTTATACATGATATGAAGTTGAGGGAAATACTACCACTATCTGTTGTTCCACTACAATATCACGTTTTTGTTAGAACTTTTGACTTTGTATTAGCAAAATTTGTGTGTTAGTATTTTGTCCCACGTAGGTGGGTGCGGGAAATGATCGATATATTCATTGGCGGGTTATAAAGACCATAATAGAGCTAATATTGTTCAACCCACTGTTGTATGTTGTTATTTAGCTTCTTCAGTGTTAATACATTGAAGTAATATGGATTCATGTATGGGAGCACGTCAATTGCAAGCTAAATAGCTCAGCTTCAAACGGTCATTAATTTGATCTGTTTAGAGTTATAGGGCACGTTATATGCACTCTGAATACTCGGGACAAGAAGTAAGTGGCACCAAACAGCATAGGCTGTTTTGTCCGGCTGTCAAACCCAATTTCTAACAATTTGACCATATTAACCCAAGTTTACCAAATTTCCTATATTTCTTTGATTCCTCGCATGAAATCCACGGTTTTTTAAAGTAACGGGATTACTTAGTTGATTTCATATCACTGGTTATAATTAACACGAGATATTTTTGCCTATTTTTAGTCTTATTTCCAAGGAAATTGGTATTTGCGTTTGAAAGATGAATCCTCTCCTCTCTTTACCTTCATTTTTCTTGTGCAACTTCGTTTAGGCACATGATGGGTTCCCTTCCCAAGTTACGATCTTTCGACATATCATTACTAAATATTGCCATAAAGTTTGTTAAAAACGGTTGCTATAGACTTATGGCGTTTTGAAATTGACTCGTGATTTTCAATTACCGAATTTTACTCTCTAAGTTGATGTTGATCGGATTTTTTTGATTAATAGCAAGCGGGTTATGCTGACATATTCTAATAGCTAGAATAATCAATGGATGTAAAACAAGAACTACACATTAGAGATGAAGTTAAGTTCCATTGTGTAGCCACTTAATAAAACATGGTGAAACAAACAATAGATTTCAACGAGATATGAGTCCAGCGTCATGCCAGCCATGTTTATGTTTATTAGAATTGTGTTATTGTTTTGTGGAGTAAGCAATTATTTTAGTTTGTAATTTTTTTAACCAGTATTGTTAGTGTAAAATAATAAAAAATTTCATTGATCCAACAGATAAGCCTTTCAAGTAAAACCAAAACTTTAGACTTTATGTTGTTTATGTTTTAAAAGTCACCACTTAAGAACAATAGATGCGCATTGCACACAACGAAAAAGCAATCAATAAAACTTCTTAGCTTCAACATCTACAATCTAGTCAATCAAAAAGATTCTCAAACTCAAATTTCATTTGCACCTTGTTACTTGATTTCATGGCATCATTGTGTTTTACCACCGCTAACATGAGAATTGCAATAAAAAAACCCAAAAAGTCTTATAATCAAGAGTCGAAAAACATACTTTCAATTCATGGGCAGTACAAAACCAAAATACCGTTCAAGGCAAAACTCAAAACAAAAATTAGATAACCTTACTTTGGACTCATTGATGTAGATTCTCATGACTGAAAGAGAGTTTAGAACCATTTATTGTAACTTGACTATGCAATATCTGAACATATACTCGAAACAGCTCACTTCCATAATAATGAAGCAAAAAATCAGTCATAATAAGCAATTGCAAACGACCTTAATTTCGATGATCATTAGATTATTATTAGAGCATTATAGTTTTTATGATCATTTGATTAAAAAATTTTGTTTCGGGTGAATCCAACCCAACCCTATCTGTCTAGACCTTTAAAAAATTTACCCCGTTTTCACCCGTTATCCAACCTGTCCATAGAACTGTTACCTATTTGTGAACTCCTCTGTTTCGCCCTCTGCCTCGCCTTTGTCTAAAGTTTCATCAATGAACTTGGACTTTTGACTTCAATCATAGCATCATAGGCTAATCAAAGAGGCAAATAGTTGTCCAAAATAAGAAGTCAGAGTACATAAAGAACCAAATGAAGATCAGAAGAAATGTAAAATCAAGTTAAAACTTAAAAAAAATAAATGGTACTATACGTAACTTGATATATATTTGTTAATCCACTTTGGTGGTGTGTTAAGCAGGTATATGCAAAAAATAACCTGATGATGTGGATCATGACTTGCGGGCCAAAGAGAAGTTGGTTCGAAGTCTTTGAATTGTTGTGCAAGTCAAATCACAGAAAGTTAAAGAGGGCAAATTAAAAAAAAACGCGGCTTGATAACCAATATAGGATAATCCAAAACATACACGATTACAACTATAAAACTATAAAGTGTATTCATACATTCATGCGTCAACATGTTACTAATTTGTAACAAAAGCAATTTTTTTCCTTTAGTAAAAACTAAAACACCAACTATTTATAAGGAGACTGGTACAATAACCTGTAGTGATCAAGATATGGATTTAAAAGACCAAATAAATATACATCCTATTCCAACCCACAGATTCATTGAGCACTAATATGTTATACTTCCGACTTTCAGGATTAGAACTTTAAATTCATTAAATACAAAAGGCATTTATACATACTATGGCCATTGATGTCTAAATTAGGTTCTTCCTACCAACTTAGTTAATGAACACCTTACATGATAGCATTTGGTAATGAAAAGGCTCTAAGACATCATTTTTAGGTCATGTTGATTTCTTCTAAAGAGTTCTCAAGTCTCATTTATCTATAACTTTTTTTTTTATTGTTCAAAAATATATTGTTTACTTGAGCTAATATTGTAATCAAAGATAACAACAAAGAAACAAAATGAAGAGGAATCTGTGTATGATTCACGAAGAATGAGATCAAACCTATAAAGCACCTAAGGCTATTAGAACACATAACACCGCATAGTAGACAATTAAGCACATAATCACAATAAAAAGTTCCTACGTTATCTATCAGAAATCATACATCCTCTAACCTTACGATCTTTTAGTATGTTGACCAAAACTCCGTCCCAAATTCTCAAACTTTATTCGTGTTTTCTCACCGCATTTTCGCTTAACACCAATATTCCACATTAGTAAACAAAACCACAATTATACACTCGCAATTGTAAATAAGAATTCATGTATAGATTATTCAAAATCAATGTATATCGGTTTCTTAAATTAAGTAAATGTGTAATTTGAGGTCAAAATAGGAAATCAAGACCACGTATTTGATAATAAAATGGGAACATCCCGCAAGAGGGGAACAACCACCATCAACCCGCAACATGAAAACTTTACCTCGGATCACACAGTAAGACGAATACGTAAGATTCAAACATCAAAATGCAACGAAGTTTGATCAAGAAAGTGACCAAATTTATTAAAGAACCTATCATTCGCAGTCTAGTTGCCAAATGGGATCGCCCTCGGCATTCCGTGTGATTTGAGTCTTGCCCCTCGAACAATTTTGCAATGTCCGAATAATGTTTACAAATTTTCCAATTAATAAACCTACGTGCACAAAACAACAATCCATGTAAATCAACCAATTTCTTGAAAAGGGTAATTTCAATGGTGAATGTAGAGTTTGTATAGTTCCATCATCTGGACTTCCATCATGCTTTAAAAACTTACCTGCCGATACATTCTTGCCGAAATTAACAATAGTGTACCCGTCTTGTTGTGGTAACTGGTTTTCTCAAGCTCGCTTCTTGCATATTTGTTTCAATATCATTTTCATTGTATGTAAGTCGATTCTAAAGATACCTTTTAACTGCCATTTGACGCCCTCAGCTAGATGCATCTCGACCTACGAAACCTTAAAGACGTGACACCATATTCAAAAGAACTGATTGGAGAATCTTGTAAATACAAAGAACTAAGCTACTGTAGTGATACTGAAATCAAAAGATTGGTGAAACTCATAATGTGACAACTCGTACTTTCAGGTCATTTTTCAAATCATAATTCAATTTTGACTATTTCATCATTTATCGTAAACTAGGTTTACGAGTATCAAATTCGCGTAACCTTAATGATTTAGCTGCGAATTCATGAACAATCATCAAGGACATTTCATATAGACTAGGTTTAGTCTACATATCATTAGCATCATTGTCATCATATTAGTTCATGCATGATTTTGCATTTTACGTTAAACGCGTAATTTTCATATTAAATAAACGCTATCGCGTAATTAATTATTTTGAACATTTGATCCGTTACTTCCAAAAATTATCACAATATATTTTTATACTCATATTAAGTTTATAAAAATAATATTATGAGTTTACCCAGTGTTTTAAATTTATTTTGTATATAAATTGTTATATTTATATAATTATGACGGTTTTCTTAAAATACTACACGATAATTATTATTTCACTCAAATTTTGCAAGAAAAGTATTTTTATAATTTTTATGACTCCATTATATTTTAATTTGATCCGTTAAAATTTATTTTTAGCTAACGCTACCCTAAAAGCTCAAATATGTACACAAGTTATTAATTATTCTTAAATATCTATACAACTACTAATACACTTAAGCACTAAATGGTACAAAATATTCAAGTTTTTTTTCTTTTACATATGTGAGTGTCGACACATATGGGTGATTCACCCTTATTTGATACAAAATATCTTGACTTTATATTGTATATTATACTCATATCAAAACATACAAACTAAATTCACAAAGTGTTAAAGACCAAGTTCCCTTCTTCTCTCTAGCTCCATGACCGGCCATTGAAGACCAAGAAGAAGAACACAATTTTTTTTTCAAGCCAAGTTTATAAAACAATCTAGACACACTCTTGATTAAGGTTGTGAAATATAAACCTTGGGTGATTAGGAAAAATCCTTTGTTCTTATAAACTCATCAAGTTAACTTGTAAGCTTTTCATATTCATGATCATATTTCATATTCATTACATCATATTTGAGAAAACATGCAAGTCATATGATGTTTGTACCACTTTTTCATTGTTTTTAAGAGTTATATATATTTATGTTATCCTATAATTATTCCTTGTAATATATCACTCTTGGTGATGTCTAGGAACCCATGACACACTAAGAAGGTGTATGGTAGGATTAGAATAGCTCGAGTTGTTTTGAATTGGTTAGAATAGGTTTTGCGTGAAAACTCATTTCGACAAGTTTAATTATGGTATGTCCATATTTTAAAATCTGGAATTTTCGACAGTGGATAAAAATTTTTGGCCTAGATATTTGGAAAATATACTTTAAAACGAAAACGTGGTCGCTTGAACGGGTTAAAACGGAGTTATAACGAAGAAGATATGAATTTTTGAAGTTTGACGACGAAAACCAATAAATTCAGAAATTTCAGCATGTTATGTCTATTTTGGACGTGTCAAAAATGAGGCTTAGGCATTATAAATTATTTCGACTTATCAAAAATATATTAGTATACTTCGATACGAAGCTAAGGATATAGAAAACGTAGAAAACGGATTTGTAACGATTAAATTATACACGTTTACATAAAGTTGCCGTAATTTTATTATATAAGAAAAATTATTATATTTCTAATAGACAAGTATTACGGCAAACAAGTAACCATGTTGAAGGTCGTTTTTAACATTGATGTAGAACTTTTTATAAAGTGATGTCTTCTAGTAAAAGTAAGTTCGCCAAGCATATTTTCCAAAATGTCCGACCGTTTGTCTAAGCGGAGTTGTAATGAATTAAATACGATCACCAAACTTGGCGAAACCACCCTTAAACGATATTTTGACTAAAGTACCATACTTAACCTATATTTTCTTTGTGATCGAGACCTCTAGTATGGAAACTTAAACACTAAAACTTTGAGATAATGATACGAGCTTCCCAAACCGTTGAGTTTGTTTCTAACGCCGACGTGCACCATTTTACGACTAGCTTTTAGAGGCCGTTATAGTCACTTTCATGAAATTTTCAATGACATTATTTTACTTACTTAAAAGTTATAATTTCACAATAAATCACTAAACGACTATCGAGGAGGTTGTTTCAACGTAAATACTTGTAAAGTATTTTATAAAATGACGACATGTCGTAAACATATATTTCGACGATAAACGTTATCTTCAAAATTCACAAGTGGTATAGATATCATACGAATTGCATGCATAACATTACATCATAACTTATCATAGAACATATCATTCATAATAGGTCACGGTTAGAGGTTGCGCCTCATTTCAGTATATCCACTTTTATCATCATAAACATTGCACCAGGTGAGTCATAGCCCCACTTTTCTCGTTTTAATTATTTATGAAACTCTTTGGGGGAGATACATGCTCAACTACTTTTATGACATTCATGACTATTTGCAAACTATGTGTTTATCTGAACTGAATGTTTAGTCATATGAAGTAACATTATTGCCATACTTAGAATTTTTATATCATAAATCATTGAACTAAATGTCTTGGTATAATTATTGAACTAAATGTCTTGGTATAATCATTGAACTAAATGTCTTGGAATAATCATTGAACTAAATGTCTTGGTATAATCATTGAACTAAATGTCTTGGTATAATCATTGAACTAAATTTCTTGGAATAATCATTGAACTAAATGTCTTGGTATAATTATTGAGCTAAATGTCTTGGGATTATCATTGAGCTAAATGTCTTGGGATTATCATTGAACTAAATATCTTGGTATAATCATTGAACTAATGGTCTTGGAACGATTTGAAACAACACTCATATGTGTTATGTCAATTAACTATTAATACATTAAGTTACGCAGATATGTGAATTCATTTGTCATCATGCGCTTGAACATAAACTATACACATTTTGGCAAGGGTTGTAAACACACGTGTTGCAAGTTTTGTATGGGCGAACTTGAACCGAGTGGATTCACAATGCCTTTCTTGATAAACGATTTTGAAAGACTTTACATTTCAACACAAACTCTATGAACTCACTCAACCTTTGTTTGACACTTTTAGCATGTTTTATCTCGGTATCTAAGGCATTCACTTCATGGCATGCATATGGACTTATCATAGAGTCGCGATGACGACGCTGCCTAATGTGGATTTTATGCACTTTAAAACATCGTTTGAATTGTAACAAACTTATTTCCGCACAAGTTGATTTTCATTTGGGACCTATACTTTGTAAAATCGATTATTTTCCAAACGACACTTTAGGTCGCTCAATATAACTGTGATTGTGATGCTATGACAAATAATCCCTGTGAATTCCATTCCACGCAAAATGTAATTTGGGTGTGACACATAATCAAACTCAACCCATCTTAAAAAATTGTTAGAAAGTTTATGGTTTAAACCAAAAAAATAAAAATAAGACTATTATACCTTCTTTGAGCCATTTCATCAATAATTTGTTGAGCGCTTCAAGTATACCTTTTTCTTTGAGGCTATTAGTCATTTGGTGTTTTCTCTCAAACAAAGACACAACAGTAACAGGCTCAAAGTAAGCAATAGTATCAGCAACCACTGTTAAATCACCCTTCTTTTTTTTGGCCATGAGTGAATCAATTTTAGACCCCGTCATATCCTCATCCACCTTACCCCCACATAACCAAAACCACTGTTAAATCACCTTCTTTTTTCTAGACATGAGGGTATCGATTATTGAGTCCCATCCAAAAGCTGTTTATGTCAGAGATCTCACTTGATTCACGGGTGTTTGGATTTGTATTGTCGTCGGTAGGTTTTCGATTTTCAAGATGAAATTAGTGTCAATGTGTTTTGCTGAAGATATTTTAATTTGTTGGATTTGATTATATGGAGAAGAAGAATGAGTGAGTTCTGGAATTTTCTAGGAGGAGTTATTAGTTTGTGATAAGAAGAATGAGGGTCTGTCAATTGAAGATTTGTTTTGTACAGTTACCGTATATACACTTCCGTATATCTATTCACATATGCGTGAAGAGTAATTCTTGCAACACACTTTGGCCAATGGTATGTTGCTACGCTTATGTTTTTGGAACTAAACTTTGTATAAACATGTAACAGGCCAATCATAAATTGACAACAACACATGTATAGAACCCATTTCTATACCACCCAAAAACGCTTGTTAGTATATATTATAATACGTGCAACAATATATGTTCTAACCAAGTGATAAAGGTTAACAAAGATGCTTTTGGATGAGGCTCTTTTCGTATTTAGACAGTCCACCAAGAAATCGGAGATACTTCTTATACATGAACATCATATGAAGATGAGGAAATATTATCACAATCTGCTGTTTGACTAGAATATTACGTATATACTAACTCCGTCACAAAATTTAAATCCACTTAGACTTTTTTAATTTAACTTTGATCTTAAATATTTTTGTTTGTATTATATACACATGTAAAATATATGAACGAATTGTGTTTTAAATATATTTTTCATTAGTATGATTTTCATCAAGTATTATATAATACAAACAAAAATATTACAGCAGACTAACCCAATAGTATTTCGAGGAACAAATTTTGAACAACTTCCGGGCTGGGAGAGTCGTGATCGAGTTAAATATAATCATGATACAGCAGACTAACCTAATTAATTAAGTCCAAGCTAATTATACCATACAGCTAACCAAATCAATTCTTATAACTTAAAACATTTCAGTAGCATATTTTAAAATGCTTATCCAAACACCTCCAAATTATCAGTAAATGGCAGGTTGGAAGCCCAATGACGTCTCTTAATCCTAACTGGTCACTATCTCACTTAATAGTACTTTTTATTGAAGAGTCCAACAAGTGGTCCGGGGTCAACCAAATTGAAACCCACACCAAAATCTTACGTACACTGTGTTCTATAGTTTTTTTTAAGAAAGAAAAGTGATGGAAAGAAAAGTGAAGGAGGGAAGTGGGAAGGAAGGGACGAAAGTTATTTTTTTATTTGTGTTCTTCGATGTAGATGGAAATGACAGAAAGTGAAAGCATAGTCATAATCACTATGGATACAAATTTACTATCATAGCCTTTAATATTTGTTAAACAAGAGAATAAGTTAAAATAAAGGTTATATTGGTCCATTTAAAATAAAGATATTTATTCCCTTCCAATCCACTCCAAAAATGGGCGGGTGATTTTGGGACCAAGATTCACCACTTTCCCTTTCACTTACTTCCCTCTCCGCTCCCTTTCTTTTCTCAAAAAAAACTTGAGAACACGTCAAAAAAGCTAGTTCGTCTCCTTTCCACTCCTTTTCTTTCTTAAATTAAACTGGAGAACAGAGTGCATGATTTGAGCTTGTCACCCAACGCACCTGACCCACCCATTTTTCCACGTTTAATCTTTGTAGTTACATTTTGTGTTTGATCTATTACTCGTTCATGTTTGGGCTCAGCTAGCAGCATCACAGATGTAGGATCAACATCAGCCAGCACCAGTAGACCAGAGAGATCAAAGGTGTGTATATGTCCCAGTCAACTATGATAATCAATGGATAAGTTCCCAATTTCCTATATTTTATGTTCGACATGTTTTCCGTCGTCAATTCCTCAATTTTCAGCAAGTATAAGAAACCTTGAGGCATGGCCTTGAAATACCATATATTAGAGGTGGTAAGATTGGTGGTTGTGAAATGGGCCAAAACATGCAGAGGCTGAAATGGGTTCTTTTCAGTATCAGTTGAAACGGGCTTGCTGGATAGGCTTGATCTGCAAACACTTTCTTACCTTTAATTAATCATTTACAAGTGACCAATGCATTTTATATAATTACGAAAACAACATTGAACAATAATACTCTACAACATCAAAATCAGACTTTATATGACTTCATCTATTTAACCTGTTCATGTTTTACGCTCAATGGTCTTTAAACCCTTCTGAACCAATTTGAGGTATAAAACAACTTTGAATTGAGCCATTTATAAGAAGTGAGTAGAGAGTTGAGACAATGGACACTGGACACCAACAAGATTTTGTGTGGTATTATGTTTGTTCTGTTAATAAGTGGCAAACATAAACATATGTTGGTTCATTCAGGTTGCATGCTAATTGCTAAGTCGGTCTCTCCCTGTATCTTTTATGCTGTCATGTAGTGAATGAAGGTGATATCAATCCAAAATAACGTTTTCTTAATCCAATGTAGTTTTTATTTGCAACAGTCAGAGGTGACCGATGCGAGGGAAAAGGAACATCTCAGTCATATAACCGATTTACAACAAAGTTAAACGCCAATTCAAAAACCTATGCTTTCAGTTAAGTTTGTGAAGACAGTGCAGGACACTGGCCCATAAGTACATCTTCATATTGGTCCTTATTCATGTGTTGAATGGAATTATGACTCGGTTCTTGGTTATTCAAATACGTTATTTTTAAGTACAATTTGGTCGATCTTTAATTTAATTTATAGTTTTCACTGAGCAGAGGATTCCTCTATGGTTACACTTCACTCCTGAATTCAATTCGACCACGTATGGCCCTTTTCAGGTGCTCTATTATCAGATGGAATAGCTTACATGTGCTTTGATATATTCTTGTGTAGTATCTTCATAAATCTGCTTAACTTTTATCATGTTTGATGCAGGCATAAATGAAGCTTTTTCTTACTAAAATCGTCAATTAAATGAAAGAGGAGAATCTTTTGCATCACAAGGACCAATCATTCTGGCTCAGGTTTACATATTGCGCTCAATCGCTCATAGGATCTAACGATCACTTTAAGCTTTATTTCTTTTGCTTGTGGGAATATGAGATAATTGTTTTTGTGATGAAGTTATTATGTTGCATATACAGGTTGAGAATGAATGCGGAAATGTTGAATGAGCTTATGGAATTAGTGGAGAACTATATGTGAAATGGGCATCAGAAACTGCTCTAAATTATAATATATTTGTTCCTTGGGTGATTGTAAGTATAGTTATCTCACAACTTGGAGTCATTTAATTATAAAAATAATAATTCAATTTATAACATTATTGCACATTTAATAACGTTGTGTAAACACATCTAATGGGTTCTATTGTGATACTTTTATCCCAAATTCTCCTTCAAAGCCAAAGATATGGACAGAAGACTACACGCGATGGTATCGTCGACCTTTTTCTTTGACTTGACTCCAAAAAAGCATTTGACAGTCACTTTATGATTGTATAAAGTTGTACACTTTTCTTATTGATATTACAGGTTTCTTTCATTTGGATATCATGTACCTTGTCTATAACGCCCGACTCTAGATTTTTTTTTTCTTTTTTTTTTTGAAAGAAACTAACTTGACGTAACTCACAAACTGAAATAACTCAAACTAGACATATATTTACTTCATAGAAACTGTATATAACATTTACTATTCGATAAGACCCGTACATAACCAAAATGGGTCATTTTAGGCTAGAATGGCTTTATGCCAAACGCCCCCTTTACACGACACATATCACATGACTTGTTCGTAGACTACTAAAACAACTTGTAACTGATTATAAACTACTTTAACACTAATATTAGACCTTGAAAGACACATGGGGCATTACGAGTAGAATCAAAGTGCTAGAATGAGCCGCTCGTAACCTATACCCGAGCTTAGCCGTTAATCTCCCAAAATGCAATCCTACTCGATATCTACAAGCCCCATCGCCTATCTTCAATTACCTACATGAATCATGAGCTGAAAACGGTAAGTCCTTGTGACTTAGTGAGTAAACGGAATAAATATGAAATGATACTTGCAATTTCTAACATAAACATAATAATCTATAACATGGTTAAATAGCACGACTTATAGTCGTATTTCTACTTGTACATGACATAAACATAAGCTTGATTCTGAATTTTCTTATTGATAACATGATATCTAGGCACGTGCATTCTGACTAGACGATGCTTAATCGTCCTACTATGAGTGAGAACTTCCCTAGCCAACGAGTACTCTTCTGACGGCTTCAATTTATACGTGCTTCTCTGATATGGGTCGTCCACTTAGGACGTAAGTGCTTTTCAAGCACGGTTCATCCACATAGGATGCTTGGTCATCCACTTAGATGCTACTATAAAGCACGTGTCATCCACTTAGATGCTACTATGGGAGTTCTACATCGCATTTCTTAGCACGCTAAACTTGTCAATAATGCTTCTTGTGAGCATATTATTCATGATTTATTTCGGCTATCTCCAAAACCTTGCACAAGTTCTAACGTCATGTTTAATCTATTAACATGAAGCTAATGCACCGTTACTCACCTCTAGGTCTTAATTAGCGTTTCGTAAGCTTCCCATGAAGCTAATGCACCGTTACTCACCTTATAATTTACATACTTCATCATCATCAACAACTAACATCATGAATCTTTCTATATCATTAACCATAATTTGAGTACATGATTCCTAACATATTTATATCATAACAATAACACTTCTAACTTCAATTTCATCATGATTCACCATAAATTAAAACTAGGGTTTCACAAGTCTTCAATTAAAAATATGCTTATAATTTCACAACATAAATCACAATCCTTAAACTATACAAAAAGGTAATCTAACCTTGGATTGATGATGAGATCCTAACAAAGATTACTTGAGCCTTTTAAGTTACCACCAAAAACTTGCCTCCAATCTTTCCTGTGAACTTTTGATAATGATATTACTAATTATTTTCTTTCCCTCCTAAAAGTCCTGGGAATGCCAACACACACAATACGTGTATTTTTATGATAAATTTCTGGATTATATGATGAATAATACTTTAGGGTAAAATGGTAATTTTAGCTATTTAACGATCGTTAGTTTTTTCCGTTAAATCATTTGCACCGTTAGTCCTTTTTGTTAACTATTTAGCATTCTAAGTCCTTTTCTTCATAAAATACTATCATTTGGTCCCCTATAATTTCTAATATTAATATAAAAGTTTATTTCTAAAACTTATAAAATGTCGGGTGTTACATTGTCGACCAGTTGAAGACCTGGCCTTTGTTGTTGCACGACACTTTGAAAAAGGAGGTACTTTTCAAAACTATTATGTGGTATATTCAAGCAATCATTCTGTTTCATGTCAATATATACTTCAAAATAATAAGGTCTAGCATCTTGCAGTATTTTGGTGGAACAAATTTCGAACGAACGGTTAGAGGAACTCTGGTTGCTACAAGCTATGATTACGATGCTCCAATAGACGAGTATGGTAATTCTTGATATTTATCAATTCTCATGGAAACCCTTGGTAAATGCATGCTAACAAAGAGGTAAAGATATGGGAAGTAATGTGATGGGAACCACAGGTAACAATGGTTATAATTTAATAAGTAGACATGACAGTCTTTTACATTCTTATAATTTTCTAATTACATAGTATAATGAAAAGATATAATCTTCATATCAAGCTAATGACCGGTCCCCACAACCATTGACTTAACATGAGTATCTAAGTTAATTTGAAAAACTCTTTGATAACTGTAGGCGATATAAAAAAAGGAAAATTACATAGTGGGGTAAAAGTTTAAAACATGGTAAATATAAATACAAATCTGGGTTGATTAGCTCAAAATAAACCGATGATGTCTATATATAAAACCTATCTAGAATAGGTCTAGAAATGGTTATTTGAATATATGGTGTACAGTTCACAGTTCGCTCATGGTTATGTATAAATGGTGTTGTAATGTTTATGTAATGCTATTCCGTTTTAATTTACTTCGTGGCTGATATAGATTAGTCGTCCTAATTATAGATTATACATACAAAGACGGATAAATTTTGGGAAGATAACATGCCTGTATTAATTTCTACATTCTGGTTTGTTTTGGCTTGAAAGTTTTCGTTTAGGCTTCTTTACTTAAATTCAATAGCGGTCTTGCAAATCCAGGCACTGTGCTCTTTATTGCCCTGTATTTATCCATATAACATCTTAGATTAAGAAAATATTATTTTGGAGGTTAAGTGTGTGTTTGGCTGTTTGGGTAAGCCTATTTAAGCAACATATAATATTAAGCAATAAACCATTTAGTGTTTGAACGATAAGTGCTTATTGCTCAGTATATAAAATGGGACATAAATAGATATATATTCTATTGCATATAAATAGGTATAAATAGATATCAGGAGTGAATTACATAAATCGTCCTTTTGGTTTGGTCAAAATAACGGATTTTGTCCCTATACTTTTTTCAATGCGTTTGCCTCGTGGTTTACAAATCTACGGATTTTTCCCTCGTCCAAAATGTCCGTTAAGTGTTTTGCGCTGTTAGTCCTTCGTTAGTGCAGTCCGTTATATTTTGCACCGTTAGTCCTTATTTTTAAAATGTAGTTTTTCCCAATTAGTCCCTCCGTTAATAATAGTTATCGCCCGATTTTTACGTTTTGTCCGTTTTATCCGCTTTCATTCGCTTTATCCGCTTTTCCCCGTTTTTTTTCGTTTTCTCCGCTTTTACGCTTTTATCCCTTTTCGCCCGCTTTTATATGCTGTCTCTTTTTACACTTTGTCCGTTTTGTCTTTTTTATCCACCGACCGCTTTGTTTATTTTTTATTCGCTTTAGCCGCCTTTACGTTTTGTCCGTTTTTCCGTTTTACCCGTTGTTTTACGCTTTTCTTTCGCTTTTCTTACATTTTGTCCGTTTTCTTTCGCTTATAAAATTTTTCCAAAAAAATTTGAAAAATAATTTTTTCAAAAAAAAAAATTTAAAAAATTAAATAAAAATTTAAAAAAATTGAACAAAAATATTTTTTTCAAATATTTTTTCAAATATTTTGAAAAAAGGACATATTTAAAAAAAAAAAAATATTTGAAAATATTTTTTCAATTTTTTTGAAACGGACAAAATGTAAGAAAAATGTATAAAACGTAATAGTTAATACAACGGCGAAACGAAAAAACGAACAAAAACGTAAAAACCGGCGAAACGAATAAAATGTAAAAACAATAAATCGATAAAAAGCAGATAAAACGGATAAAACGGACAAAAGCGTAAAAATGTATTTAAAGCATATAAAACAGACAAAAGGATAAAACGTAAAATGGACGAAAACGAAAAAACGGGGAACGGATAAAACGAATGAAAACGCATAAAACGGATAAAAACGTAAAAATCGGGCGATAACTATTATTAACGGAGGACTAATCGGGAAAAACTACATTTTAAAAAATAAGGACTAACGGTGCAAAACACTTAACGAACTGCACTAACGAAGGACTAACAGCGCAAAACACTTAACGGACATTTTTGGACGAGGGACAAAATCCGTAAGATTTGTAAACCACGTGGACGAAACGCGACCGAAAAAAGGTATAGGATAAAACCGTTATTTCACCAAACCACAAAGACGATTTATGTAATTCACTCTAGATATCAAGATGTCATTGTAACCTAAGTTTATATGCACATGATTTAATCATAATATATATATATATATATATATATATATATATATATATATATATATATATATATATATATATATATATATATATACTAGTATAAAACTCGTCCGATGGACGGGTATGACTTGAGGTTTTTATTTTAGGATTTAGTAGAACAAATATAAACTAAAAAGTAATTAAAAGTTAAATGAAATGGTTAATATCTATAATTGACAAACACGGATGACATTCCCAAGTGTAATAGTTCCCAGATCTCCATCCTGTATCCAAAAATTAAAGTGTCAAGATGCCAGATTGACACCTGTTTCAGAACCTTATTTTGGGTCTATTTATGTATATTTATGTTGTGATTTTCTCATTTCAGAACCTTATGTTAAAGTTTGTCCTTGAAAAGTCAGAGGTTTATTACCATGTGGTCAAATTTAAGGTTTGTCTTTTTGAGGTCAAAACAACTAATTTTCGTGAGCTACATCAAAGGCAATTCGCATCCTAAATAATTTTATTGAAAGAACACATGTTATTGATAAAATCATGTTCTTTTATTACTAATATTATAAAATTAAAAATCTTTAGATAAAAAGTATACCGCCACCAAACCCGCTTTAGTTTGTAAAATAACAATGACATGTTTCGAGACAAACACGCTGTGATCACCGTTAACGATAACAATTTAAAACCTTCGAATACCACAAGTGATCACGATTATGAGCTCACCATTTGCTCAAACATGTAATTAAACACCAAAATGTAAGAACATTAAACCACAAAGCACAATGTTAAAATCGCTAGAAAGATTAGGGTGATCAAGATTCACGTGTATGGTTTTCTCTTACAAAGGATCCGTATCAAATATCGTACCTTTCATTGATCTTTTTTTTTATCTTGATCCAGAACTGTGCATTTTGTTCTGCATTAAACAAAATATATATAACATTATTAAATTGTTGTAGATGGTCTAAAAGTAAGCCATAACATAAACTATGAAATTGAGAAGAACGATTAGAGAGCCAAGATACTTTCCCCTGAATTAAGCTACACTTTGTGATGGGCCTCTAAGCTCATGCTTCGGAGCAGACTCTTATTAATGTTGGCGCCCCTGCATTGGTTTGATTATGATAATAGGCATGGAAACCTTTAATACTTTTTCGCGATCATCCCGAATTGTTTTTATTGAAGGGGTTATATCCAGTGTGAGAGGTGCCCAAGAAATTATAGTTGGTATGGTGGCTCGTGCAAAACTTGGTCGCCATCGCTTGTTTCTGCAATATCTTTACATCCATCATTGATGTCTTCGTTGTTGTCACTCATATGGTCTTGACTTGGCTAATGAAGGCGTCGTCGATTAATTCCAGCTATGCAAATGCTGAAAAGAATACATTAAGACACAATGTCAAACACCACCTTAATTTACTATACTATAACATATATTTCAGCACACAGGAACAACAATTATAAAATAATGAAGATAGTTCTGATTACAGTCAAAAGAATGTGAACAACGATTAAAACGTAAGTGAAAATATACAAGTCTAACTTGTTAAGATTTGTATCTATCACACTGAGGGCATTCTTAGTATTATAAGCGCACCATTGATCATCCCAAGTATTAATGACAAATATCCAACCTATGATGATTAAGTGAGAGATTAGTTAAACGGTTAAACCATCCAATGTTCAACTACTCGTATTTAATAAAAAGAAAAATAGGTACTTTCACCAATAGCGGAAACAGATGCTTCCAATGTTGAGAAATCATCATTTAAAGTGATTAGCAATGAAGCAAAAGACTTATCTAAAGATGATGACATGGTCTTACCGAATTTATCAATCTCCTTATAAAATTAAAGAGTAACAATAAGAGGGTAGGAGATGCAAATTTAACATATCAATAACTTACCTATTCGTTTATATGCTTAATTTGTAAAAATAAATAGATAATGTAACACAACTAAGTACATACCCATTAAGAGGTAACCTTTTTAAATAATACATGAGTGGTATAAAAGTCAAATAATAACAGCCAAATAAGTTGAAGAACAAAACTAAATAAACCTTGGCTAATTGCTGATCAAGTTAGAACTCTCCCCTGAATGGATGCAGAAATCATTACCATGGCTATTTCGGCTGGTAACTTGGGACTGTGTGTCCTGCTCCTCTTACTCTAAAGCCCACCACCCCTTTGTATACCACCACGTATTCTACGATCAAATTCACAATAATTAGTACGTGTCATTGATTTAATAATGATATATAACTGGTTGCTTCTCAATTCTCATATGTTTAATAGTTATACCTCTGCATCGTAGTACCATGGTCTTCATCAATCTCCTGTGGATGTCCCAGACAACATGTGTACATACTTAAATGTGTAAATGATACAAAAGTTGGAAATACTACATGTTTAATCAAAGCTAAATGAGATTTAAAACAATGAAAACAAAAAACGAACGCTTATTTACACAACCGGCAAAATAAGTCCAAGTTCTCATCCTGAAGTTGTGTTGTTGCTATATAGTCCAAAAAAAGAACGCTCCCTCAACGGCATTTATTTTGCCCGTTGGCTCTTTGCCACATGTAAAAAATAAATTCGGCATGCAACTCTTCGTGATCTGTTATTAGAAAGGGTTATGATCTTAAATACAATCCACAAACATCAAGTTCAGGCCCTGGATCTTTTCTATCAATATCGTTACCATGGTATGCTTATGTTTGAGTTATAAGTATCTTTTCTTATTAAGTATCTTCTCCTCTAAAAATGTGTCGACAGTATAGTGTGGTGTTACATTAAGAATTGGCATTATTATGACTTAAAGAAAACTAATGTGAAAATCAAGATTTTAAAAACTCGCACCTTAAAAATTATCCATCGTGTTTGAGGATGGTGGATGCTTATTTTGTTAAATGTAATCAATAACTTCATCTGATGATAAACGTGTAAAGCTAAAATATATATTACAGAAAAATGAAGTACATATAAGTTTGATGAAAATACATCACTAAAGTTGAACTGGTGCGCTTTGGTACTATTTCATCCACCACTTTCGATATCAAACTGCATGATAGCAAGAATTTATTTTACAAAATCTATTGTACTTTTATACCCACATGGTGAGTCATACGACATAAGCTTATTATCAATATACAAACAATCGTGTAATATAGTATTGAAACTCTGAATATCACACCTCTTCATCGGCCCTGGTTCACGTAATTAACTGTATAGACACGCCTCTTGACCACCTCACGGTGCTCTTGATGGATGTTTTCTCCTTAGTTTTAATACAACCATTACTAATATATAAAAAAAAGTTGATAAATTGCCTACAGATGACAGAATGAAAGATGATCAAATGAATTTAATGCATCTTCAATACCTAAAATTCACTCATTTTATCTTTATACATATTCTTCAAAGAAACCGCAAACGAAGATAATAAGCATTAGAAGATTAACTTGATTGATTTAATCACTCAAGCAATCAAGATATATAGTTACTTGCAGCAGTAGTTTTTATTCTTGATCCGTCTACTCCTCTTCCTTTACCACATCACACTCGCCATGAATGAGGGAGCTCAGTAAGGATATTTCATGAGAAATGAACAACACCTAAAACATTGAATGTAAGGTGAAATATAAGAAGAGATAATAATATCAAGAATAAAAAATAGCATAAGCACATGACACACAAGTCGAGTAGACTACTACCTTGAAACCGACCACATTGGGTTCCAACTTTATTTTTTGGGTTCCAACTTTGGCATGCCGTAAACTAAATAATAGAAATGGTGTTGCCCAAACTACATAAGTTTAGGCCGGTATTAGCTCATATTTCCGCCTTTTTAATCTTCGTATCTATTTTCACATTTGCAATGTACCTCGTTATCATGTCCAAAGTGTAACATGCACAACCAAACTCCACCTACAACACAGATAGAAACACACCTTACAATAATTTAAAATACTCCCTAAGTGAACTTTAAGTTGGCTTGCCACATTTTTCTAGCAAGATCTTCATTTCATTGTCTGACCCTTTTTATCAAGTCTATCCATTTGAAAAAAAGTTTAAACTGACAATTTTTAAGAAATGAGCACATATTTTAGCTTCGATAACCATAATTTGTGGGATCATAGAAATCCATTTTTCATTATTGCAGAAAATATTAGCTGTGATATACTGAATAGTTTAGTTAAATAGGTATGTATATGTAACCTGGTACATAGTTGAATCCCCGATTCACGCTTCACATCTAGTTGAACATAGTTCATCCTTTAAGTCGATGTTCCATATTGAGCAACAACTTCAATTCATCGATAAACATCAAGATACACAAATTTGTATCAGACAAACCAATATTGAAGTTTAAAATAATAATAAAAATATAGCTACCGCCATCATTGAGCAAACTCTTTCCCAATCTTCTTGCACTTTGCTTCTTGCATCTCCAAGAGGATCGACGACTAATGGTTTCTTTTCTCGATGTTCCAAATTGGATCACGTTTTTCTCTTTTGACTTGGCATCATGTTACATGAAACGCCTAAATAACAGCTCACAAAATAAAATATATAGCACAAATGTAGTTAAATGTGAGGTTTTGATTTTATACTACCTTCCATATGTAGCAGTAGTAAAAAACTCCTCTGTTCTTTTAATATGATCTGGGACAATGAGTTTCCATCTTTTTAAGAGAGTTACACGATCAAATGCTGATGCACCTGTTATTTTGTGCACACTATTTGGTTGTTGCTTCGGAATTGCTACCTTTGTCCTTCAAAATCTGTACATATCCACATCTCAAATTATCCAAACATTTTTTTAAACTAAAATAGAGATCAACAAAGTGATAACAGAATACTTACAACCATGAAGATGATATAAGAAGATTATTTATATTTAAAAGAAGACATATTGGGCCATAAAGGAGACAAGTGAAGTCACAATGTAGACCTCGCCTCGATATGAGATCATTTGAGAAAGTCAATCTTGGCATCAATCCCCTCTTCTTTAGCCAAAAAATTGAACAAAAACGGAAAAACATACAAAACATTAAATGAATTTACACATATAAAACATTTTTGAGATATAGCTATAAACTATCAGCAGTCACCACAAAAAGTATATAAGCTAACAGTTACCCTAATGGTTTTTTAGTATGATTAAGATTCACGAGCCTCCACCAAGCCTATCTCTGCGAAAGTATTAACCAGATGTGGATCAAATATGTACCCGTTCGACTCATTTATGTTACCTGTTTTAGCTTACTTGCTATGAACCACAGGTTTTGCTTATGTTCCATTTAAAATGTTGGTCACTATTGTCTATTGCCACCTATCATGGACATGATTCTATAAAAATAGAGATAACATTACGTGTAATCATAACCATGAGGTTGCAAAGTCGATACCGTGAAAAGTCATTCGCTTCTCATGCCGAAACGATGTTTCCTTTCAAACATAAACTCCAATTTAGAGAATGACTGAAAAGAAATGAATCATATTTCTCTATACCACGGAGTAGTCCAATTAGACCTCCCTACATAAAACATAGAGTTGTATAAAATTAAAGCTATACAGACCTATAAATCAATGATACCAATATTTAACATGCTAGTCAATATATTGCTTATATCAATTGCCATTATTAATGATAACACACACCTGAATTAGATCCCCCATTTCGGTTCCCATGCTGACATATTTTTGTGCAGCTGACATTGCTCATGGCTAGCTTCTCTCAAGGCAATTTGTACTCGATCTGTTTCATTTGCAATTCAGCTTATGAAATCCTCAGTGAAGCTAAACAAAACCATTACTCGAATAAGAACCATTACTCGACCCATTCAGTTTAGCATATCTAATCATTAGGTAGCACATGAGGTCTACGTTACTACATCGCTTGTTTGCAAAACCCTACAAGATCAAAAGTCTTAAAACAAATACGTTTGAGTAACTATAAGCATCGACTGATCGCTTCAGCTTGAACCAAAGTTCGACGCCTTGCAAGGACCAATGATTGCAATTGTGTTTCATACATGGAGCTATCCAAAAGCCTTAGTTTTAATGCAGAAATGAAGGGGTTTCCAAGATCTATATCCACGAGGCACACATACATGTAGTCTGATGAGGTGATATGTATAATCTCATAGTCCACTGGCAATGACAAACTGAGGCTAACTCTAGTCCAATGATCAGACCCAAGGTAGAGGTCAAATTCTGGGGGTTTACCTAAGGAATCGTAGTTCCCATAACGAAATCTTGCCCGTATCAAATACTTGTTGCCCTTCCCTTTTTCTTGTCTGAAAGTGTAGCAGCTTTTTCCGCTTATAGGAAAATATGTAAGAGTGGTGAGCTGGAAATCAAGGGTGGGGGAGTTATACCTAGGCAGTATTTTTCTATGCCCACCTCCATCTATGAAACCAGCATCTGAAACATAGTTTATGCCTGTTTTGTTATCAGTATATTCGGAGCCTGAGGCAATTCCACAATCTATGCTAATGAAGCCTGCCAAAAGATATATGTAGGAAGATTAAGAAATGTATTTGATACAACACCATTTAGTTTAAAAGTTATTCTTAGGAAGCTCATTGATCCAACTGAGCATGAACCATGGCTAACGGAAGAGCTACATGAATAATTAACATATAACAGAAACTTTTGAACATTGTCATTTTTACGGGAAGAGATATCAGGGTGAAGTCTTAACTAACAAAGGGCATATATATGCATTCATATGTAAGTTAGTGTGTACATATCAAATTTTAGTATAAGATCATGATTTAAAAAATAAGAATTAATCGCTAATATTGATGACCAATTACAATGCAACCACAAAGAAGTGTCGCAAATAAGGCTATGTGGTGAATGATTCGACTGGCTTTGATGTTAATAGACCAACACATTTATTGTCCAACTATTGAGCAAAATGATTTTGAAATTGTTTGCTTAGATATAAGCACTTTTTCACACTTCGTGAACACAATATCGATGTTGGAAGTCTAAATACAAATAAATCATAATCATCAATGTGTTTAGATGCATGATTTCTCCGAGATCACCGCACATTTATGCGAATCATACAAAAAAATAATAAATAAAAATAAATAAAAATCCAAAATTGATCAGTAGATAATCATTAATCTTTTTGCTGCAAAAATATGTATTGTTCTTGTGAAGATTTAACAAAGGTATGGTCTTTACAGAATTAGAAAGTAGTTTGAGTGTATACATTTGTTATGTATGCACTTTGCAGTGAACATAATGTTTTCTTTGCATTTTTGTTTAAACTAAAAATAAGAATGAATTTACACAGTAATTGGTTTCTTTTAAAAAATATTTTTGTAATAATATCTAATATTATGTCTCTTCATTTAATTAAGCACTCAACATTTTCATAATAATGGTTTCGATATCTTAATAGGACTTATTGTTCATCTTATTTAATATAGCATTACCTTTTGCTATTTGTCGAGGTTATGTTCTTGTCTCGCTAGGGATGTAAACCTCTTGCTTCACATTCCATAAGCATCTTGGCAAACCTAGAAATAAAATGTTAATAATTTGAAAATCATCGAAACCTTTTTTTAGGAAACTAAGCTACCATATTTAAAACCAAAGACATTCAAAAAAATCAAAACTATTTGTATCATTTGATGCCTGAGTAGCTTTATTGTCTTCAACCTCTGTTATTTCTCTCAAATAATGATAATCATTCAAACAACGAATACTGAGTATAGCTAAAAACAAAGATATCACACACCTTTGAGAGCTAGTAGACTACACAACCGAGCTAGTGCAGATGCGCGATTTATGTGATGTGATCTATCCTAGGATGCCTATATAAGAACAAAAAAGACAATCATACACACTCCAATCAGTAACTTAATGATAAACGAAAAGGATAGCCACAAAATAATATAACCACTCACTGTGAGAACTGAAGTTATACACCTTTCTTCAAAAAACAATTTCAGTTTCAACTCTAAGCCAAATGAACTAACATGAGAAATCTAAAATAGGTGTGAATTTTATGAATTTTGTAGAGACTATTAAAGAGTATATTAAACATTTATTATAAACACTCTTTTGTCGCAATCTTCGTGCTTTTAAAATACAAAAGTGAAACATCCTATGTCCTAAAACAAACTTCTATGTGTCAAACAAGCTAATTGCAAATTTTAAATTTCATCTATATCAATCTCAGTTAAATTAAACAAATATGTTCAGAATTACATATGAATATCCTATGTCCTAAACCATATCTATATCAATCATAGTTTAGCAAGATGTCATTATCACGTAAACCAACAAAGGGATGTGAAAACACTTATTTACCATTTCCACATAGATTGGCAATAGCTCTAGCCAACATTCTTAGTGTCTCATGATCCTCGGCATCACCGCCATTGCCAGCAGACAAATACCCCTTGAGCCATTATTAGTTCTTGATTAGCTTCAGATACACCAAAAAATAACAATGAAGATTACCCTAAACATTTCAGGAATGATAAAAATTAAAAAAAATTAAGCATATACATAAATGTGCACCGTATGCTACAAGATAAGATTGATGGCGCACACGCGTACACACACAGAGAACAATTAAAACGGAGGAAGAAGAGAGCATGCAGACGTACATTAGGATCTTCTGAGTCTAGCAAAGACAAAATCTTTTGCAATCCCATTATACAATAGGATCAAGACAGCAAAGTTAGAGCAATATAAGCTAGTTTTTTAAACATGTGCGAACTATGCATACTGTGTACATGAAGATTTGTTATTGGCGTTCTAAATCCATTGCCTTGATCATCAAGTTGTAAGTATCTTGCTGAAAAACCAAAAGAGTGAAATATAATAGAATCCCAAATGTTGCACTCAATAGAATGTATATATGTCATGACAAAACTTATTCAAAAGAAATTATTAAACTTTAAATGTGTATAAAAAGCATGTTTCTTTCAAGCGAGTAGCGAAGACCAAAGTTAAAACCTAACTGCTTAATTCACATAAAAGTGACAAACCTTTAAACACGCCTTGTTATATTAATCTTTAGAAGTACATGATAGAGTTAATTGATGAAACTATTGTGAGCTACCGAACGGCTCCTAATTGTGGACATTTAACAAAACTTTACAGCTTGGTCACTTTTAGGACACCAAATTCAACTATCAAGCTTTAAATGTGCAGAGGCCCACTATTTTTCTATAAATTTATGGTATGTATGCATACACAAAGACAAGATATTTAGTCTTGATTTTCCTAAACTACCCTTCTTTGATACAACAATAGCCTGCCTAACCAAAACGATTTAGTTGCACCTAATTATATAATCAAAATCACTTTCACAATAACTAAACAATAATTTGATTATAGAACTTATCGAAAACACAATGCAAAATCGTCTTCATAACAATGAATCGATTAGGGGCTTGCGCCTTGTGGTAATCGACCTTTTCATGAACGAATCTTCCCGCCATAACCAAAACAACAATAATCATCAAAAAATAGATAAAATAATACTCCTTAATAGATAAACAACTATAAATTGATTGAATAAAGTGTTTGGTCAATGTTCTTTGTGAATTGTGACTACTTTATTATGATGGAAAGACTAAAAAGTAAAAACATAGAAATTGATACTTTACATCTTTAGGTACAATAGAGAATGATTAAGCTTTAAACATTATTTAATTGCACATAACTAAGATATGAATTATGAGATAATTTGACTCAATGAGCTATGCCTAGAAATACGTTTTATGTATATAAGAAGCTAAAAAATATTCCCTTATGTTTTCATTAATGAAGTGTTTTACACACTATATGTATCATATTCTAATGCGAACACAACTATCAAATGAACAAAGAACATGCATAACATATTAATATTATGAATATAATTTGAGTTATGATAGTAGGTAATACTCGTCCTTGCATTGATGCTTCATGATTGTAACCCCATCTTGTGGAGCATCCATATACGATTCGTTATTATAACCTCCCTTTCCATGACCATGGTAATTGCGGCCTCCCACGCCCCTCCGCCTCTGTGGTAGTACACATCAAATATCGTTAAAAATGTCCAAACTTTTGCATGCTTCAAATGGTCGCTAAGATGACATGCTCGGCTTCATCAATGATCTCCATATCTTCATCATTATCCTAATCCATGGAGGTTACATCGGTGGATTGTCAAGGCTAAATTTTAAAAGATTCAAGTTTCATGAGCATTCCAAACCGCTAAATAGCTCACGCGGGATGAGTTCTTCTAAATACCGATTTCGATTGACTCTTCTCATCACCAAATTAATAATCTCATCCGAAAATTATTCATATAGCATAAGGTTATTATAGTACTAAATCAATACGAAAGATAGAGCTATGATTATCTAAATAAGTTAGCTTACTCGGTAAATGTGGCCATGAGCAAACCCACGATCAATGATGACTTATTTAAAACCATGGCATCTTCCATATCATATCTCGCAAGATATAAGACCAATTAAGTACCCCACTAATCAAGAATCCATAAAAAATGATTAAAGTATGGTGCAAAATACTCACCTCGAATAACCCAAGACCGCAAAAATTGTATTAGCCCCAATGGAGAGTCATCGATCCTATATTTTTCATACGCATCAACCGCATAATTGGGGTTTGAGGGTCCGACAAGCATTTTATAGAATAGGGTAAGTATATACAACATAAATCAGAGCGAGAATTAAGACTATAATGCGATGAAAGAACCGAAGGTGATAAAGCTTTAGATCTGCACGACAATTTATCCCTTGTGAAGAGAAACTCATTGGTTGTTTTGCCATCTATATATTAAAAAGTAGTTCGTAAATAAACTGAAAAAAAACAGTGAAAACTTTGGTTGCAAATTAAAAATAAAATGTTTAAAGTTTATAATATATAGACCTGACACTGGTACGTATTTCTTGGACTCTAATTGTGATAAGACCAAGTGTTAAGATTTCCAACAACACTAAGTATTCTTGTTGGATGAATTTCTTCATGAGTGTCAGGAAACTCACTTAATCGCCCACCATTTCCTCCATCTGGACACTCTATTTCCATGTACACTTATTAAAAATCAACCAACATAAGTCCTTTCCAATCTTATGATATTATACTAAACAAAATCAATACAAAAGTCGATGTAGTGACACACCACATCTCTAATAGTAAACGGTCTAAGAAATACCTGTGCACTCCTTTTGAATCGTTAATAGGACCACTATCACGAGGCCGCTTGTAACATAAGGTCGTGTGTAATCCACAATCTTTGTTCTATTTGTTACAATTGCAATATCCCCAATGTATATAAGCTTATTATGACTTAAAACCGTAAAAAGTGTACACCCTTAGTAAATTATCAGCCAACCATCAATGTAATACCAATAGAAAACAAAGAAAATATGATTTTAATAAAAATATACTAAAACGTGTACACCCTTAAAAATATATTAACTTTACCACGGCACTATTATTTACAAAGCCTTCATTGTTCCCGGCAAAGCTTTCACCGTTCATAATGTAACCTCCATTATTCCTAGCAAAGATTAGGGCAAAAGAAATACATATCTCTTTGAAATCAATAAGGATGACATATGAAATCGCTTACATGCCTCATTAAACATAAAATTAGGGTTCATATACGTGAGATTTATTTAAACTTCACAAAAAATTCATATCAAAATACCTATCACAAACCGAGGTGGGAATTAAGAACACCGAAAAGCAATTGATTAAGAAACAAACTTAGAATCACAATGTAAATCTTGCCTTAGATCGAAATTATCCGCAATGACTTAGCTTTAGGTTTTTGAATGATAATTATGCCGCAACACGTTAATTTATCGGATGATGGTTTTTTTTGAATGATTTTGGGTTTTGATTTTTGAATGAATCGGTTAGAACCGATTTAGATTTAGGTTAGTTGCCATGATTTTTGAAGTGAATGTAAATTCAACCATGCCTTAGTTATCTCACCGAATCCCACGATTTTAGCAAAATAAATCCGACATTTATGTTTAATGAGATCCCTAAATTTTAGTTAGTTTAGGTGTAATGGTATTATGTTTGTGCATTAGGATTTGATTTAGAAAATCATATCCCAAGAGATTGATAGTTCAGTTGGTCGAGGTCTCATTGTTTGTTGAGTTTGGAGACCGGTTTTCGAATCTCACTATATAACAATTTTTAATATTATTTCCGGCCTATTTTGCTATCAAATTATATGCCAAGTGGCAATCTTTGTAATGATGTGGCTTAATTATGATGACATGGAAATATGACGTGGCTTTATGGGATGCCAAGTGGCATTATGACGTGGCATGCCTCCTCTTATATATAATGTATAGATATATATATATATATATATATATATATATAGTCACGCTCAATGCAGAACCAATTTTTTGTACGAACCACTTTGGACCAATGAAAATTTAGTATTATTAAATCTTTTATTTAATTCAAAAGGGCATAATAGTAAAACACTTTTTCTATTTTTTAATTTGTATTTCTTTTAATAAAAACGCTTTTAAAGGCCCTTAATCTTCGGATTTTTTTTTTTTTTTTTTTTTTTTTTGAAAAATGAGGTGCATGTATGTTATTTTGTAATATTGTAAATTTACATATTTTTCTTACATACAATTATTTAGACATTAAACATGTTTTGCTTAAAATAATAATTGCATATATGTTTCTAGTATACATTATTTAATCTTCGAAATCTATAACAAAAGAATTTAAACATATACATGTAACCTTTAAATTTATAAACAACCAAAAAGATATATAGTATACTCAAAAGTTTTATATCAAATGAAATTCAAATAAAATACAAATGACGTCATCCAAAAACATGTGTGCACTCTTCCAAAAACATGTGTGCATTCTTCCAAGAACATGTGTGCACTATTTCAAGAACATATGTGCACGCTTTCGTATCTCATTCTACACTTGTGTCTTGACATCTTTATCATGATCAACACTTGCGTCTTTTCAATACCTGAAATTAGTTTTAACAAATAACATAACTATAGCATAACACACATGCACAATATTTATTTATATCAAATTAGTTTTAACAAAAAAAAAAATCAAAATTTTGTTTTCAAAACAACTAACATTACGCTTATTATAACATATATGCATCGAGAATATAATGGCATGAACACTTGTTCCACTTGTTACATTTACATTGTGTAAGATGGAGCACATTTATACACTCTTAAAGAAGACCAATTAACCTCTTCAATTCATAATTTCCCAAATAATACAAACAACCCACACTTGTAATCTTAAACAAAATTCGAACTCAACCATATCCGGTTAAAAGCAACAGCATAACGAAAACAATTTTTTACCCAACTAAACCATGACTTGTTCAACAAAATAAACAAATAGTCATATGGGTGTGATGAGTGTGTAAATACTCATCATTTTGGTTAAATCAACCGCAAAACGCTTAAAATGCTCGAATGCATCAAAATATCGAAAATATTCCAAAATTGCATTTTATATGTTTCGAGATGCAAAATGTTTAAAATCGATGAAAATGAGCTCGGTTGCATAATTGGCGCTTCAGTCCCCAAGTTTCAAAAGTTGTCAGAAATAGTCCCTGAGCACTTATTTCAAAAGAAAAGTCACCAAAGGTCATTTTAAAATCATAACTTGTCAAAATTAGTCCTTTGGTAAAAAATATCAAAAGTTTTGAGAAATTATAAATTTGGTCCTTCAAGTTTAAAAATTGGCAAAAATGGTCCTTGGAAATTGGAAAATGTCAAGTTTGGTCCTTGTGCTATTGGAGCTTGTCACTTTTTGTCCCTTGGAACAACTTTGCAGATTTGGCAGTTTTGGTCCCTTGATTTTCAGAAATTACACAAAAGGTCCTTGTTATTAATACCCTTTAAACCCTTGGACCTTGGACCCTATCAAAATGCTTGTGACCCCTGCCATAGCCATTTGGACCCCTTCATTTTGACCCCCTTCATAATATTAAAACCAGTCAAACCCTCCGGTCAAACTAACCACCCCGCGCCCTTTTTCTTCGTCTTCCCACCAAATCCCTGCAACACTCAAGCTCCCATTCCCCCCAGCTCATCCTCCACTCCCCTTATCCCTCCACCTCAACAACCCTCCAAATTGCATTAAATGCACCCCTTTCCCTTTCACTCAACCCCAACTGGCATATATGTGTTTTGGCGCCAAAATGCATCAAACGGCCAAGATCACTCCAACTCATCCAATGGCCTTGATTTCAAGTGGGATATGCTCAGAGTAGTGAGAGAAGACTTTTTGTGTATAAAGGGAAGAAGAAGAAGCAAGAAAGAGAGTAGAATTTAGTTTTAAAATTTCCTAAATGTCGTATTTAAGTTAAATGTTTTAGTTTAAATCAAAAGTTGTAATTTCAATTTGAATTGTATCAGGGTGTAAGAGATGGCTTGCTAAAACCTCTATAAACAAAGTAGTCTGGCATGATGATAAACTGTTTATCCAAAGAAGCTAATTTTATTCAGTAATAAGCAATTAGTATAAGCAACCACAACATTTTTAATTAAGAAAAACACATACAATCTATTCAAACAATACAAGCTCAAAAGAAGATATTTCTTTCTATAAAAGGGACCAGCCTAATGTAGGATCCGAACTTGCAATCTATGTTATCTTTTCATTTTATTCCCGGTATTCAAAAACGGTCACCGATAATATCGATTTTCGACGACTAGAGTATAATCATATAAATAGTTACCTTCACGCTAATCCTTCTAATCTTATCATCACGACTGAAACACCGCAACATCACCAATAAATCAACCAATACACCACGAAATCCAGATCAAGTGCATTAAACACCATAATTAACATCAAATTTTATAAAGTCGCGACAAATATAAGATGCCAAGCAACAAACATAAGATGCTAGGGACCGCATAATCATGTGAAATTACAAAGTCTCGAGCAAATTATTTCAAGCAATAAAAATAACGAAAACATAAAATAATCTTTGGTGAGAAACTGAAACAAATCTAACATATATTTTCACTTTATAAATATTATTTAATCAAGAGGAGGTTTTCATACCATTTTTTTTATACGCTAAAAAAAGGTACCATTTTTAACAAAAAAAAAATTGTCTTTAAATTACTACAAAATCACAAGACTACACACCTCATTAATCTGTGTGGATAGAGAGAGGCGGCTAGTTTTACGACAGATCCGTCTTCTTGATGTTTCATAAAATCAGTTTGCGACAAGATTTGGTGGTTTCGATGTTGGTTGTTCGGATTTGCGATCGTTATTGATAAAAGTCGTGTTGCGTGGCAATAACGGTGGTCGTGATCATTCCATGACAAAAAGGCTATTTTATTTTGGGGTGAATAATAGATCTAGAGAGAGAGGTGGTTGTTGGTTTTTGGGTTGGATTTTAGGTTTACAAAGAAGATGAAATGAGATGATCAGTTTCTAGCACCTTTTTAGGGATTTTTTAATTTAATTATGGTTTTTAAGAAAATTTTTAGAGAATAATACAAATTACTCAATTGCCCTTCCTGATTATTTTTAAGTATTATATAATTCAAATTATTTACAAAGATGCCATTATGCATAAATATGATGTACATCATCCACATCATGCACTATTAGGAGTAAAATGTCGGTTCGAAAGTTCATAAAAAATTGTTTTGCATTGAACGCTATATATATATATATATATATATATATATATAGGGTCTTTATTTTGAGAACCCCGTTAAGTGCAGAACCGCGAAACTCTTCTAGACCAATGAGATTTTTTTAAATATTAAAAATTACTATTTAATCTAAAGGGTATTATAGTAAAAGACAATTTTATAATTTTTAGATTTTTTATTAAACCCGCTTCTAAATACATCATGATTTTCGGATTTTTTTAAATAAATTTTTAGCATGCATGTTTTTAAAATGTATAGGTGCATCTATGTTTTTTTTTTTTTTTTTTTTTAATAATGTAAATTTACGTGTGTTTTTATTATACAATAGTTTAAATTTCAAATTAGTTTTACTTAAAAATGTAATTGCACATATGTTTCAGTCATATATTCTATAAACTTCTTATATAAAAACTAAAAACATAAATTATAATCATGACCTTTAGATTTATTACAAACCAAGAAATAATATAATACACAAATTGTTATATCAAATGAAATACAAATCAAATGTATCATTTTGAATATACATATGCACGCCTTTTAAAAACATATGTGCACAAAACATATGCGTGTGAAGTTTCTCATCAGATTCTTTCGAACATGTGTGCACGTCTTCCAAATGCACGCCTTCCAAGACCATATATGTACTTCCAGTTTCTCATCAAATTCGTTAAAACATATGTGCACGCCTTCAAAGAACATATTTTCACGCCTAGAAAAAATAATATTCAAGATTAAATACATTAAAATAAAATTCATGATAACATAACACACATGTACAAGCTTAAACTAGCAAACACAAATAAACAGGAGACCAATTTTTTTAGGGCAAATAACCTATTAAAGCATCATACTTGTTGTTAATACAAATAAGCCGTTAAAACGTTTATTTATATTTTACGATCTTCTAATGTTTTGTCGATAACAAACGTAAAATCATATTAACGAAACAAATAAAATACGTAAATGGTCTGAACTAATAGTTTCTAACATATTTACATTTTCACATAAAACACTAAAACAAGTATAAGTGATTTTATGATTTAGTATTACATATGTACAACAACTAGTGTTTACATATTTGGGTAAATATACACATAACTAGTATGTAGTATATTAGGTAATGTAAATGGGTAGAAACTTAAGTATTTGACCCATTGACCAAATACATTGAATGTAGTTGGGTAAAAACAAGTATACACTAAATGGGTAAAACTAGCAAATGGTATTGACCCATAACCCATGGTTTTATATATACCACTGACTAAGTTCATTGTACTCTTAATACTAACAAATGGTATTGACCCATAACCCATGGTTTTATATATACCACTTGACAAAGTTCATTGTACCCTTAATACTAGCAAATGGTATTGACCCATAACCCATGATTTTATATATACCACTGACCAAGTTCATTGTATCCTTAAGATACATTGTATCTAGAAAAACCATGGATCAACCCATAACCCATGACCCATAACCAAAAATACCCATGGAAAGAGGAGTTGCCCACGGATCCCTAGCTTTGTGCTAGCCGGATCCCAGTGGAAGGGATCCGTGGGATCCGGGAACAAGAGAAATTTTCTATAACAGAGAGCCATTTCTTCCTTTCATTTTATCCCTTTACACACATACTTCTCCCAAGTATTCTAACCTCTCAACCTCGGATCCAAGAGATCTATGTAGCTTTTCTCTTTATTTTGTGTGATCTTCTAGGTTCCTCTTAAAGGAAAGATCACCACATCTTGAAGACGCAAGCTCAAGTCCATGAGTTGCCATGCTTCGTTATCATCAAGACAACGAAGGTTCTCTTGTTGATAGATCTACCTTTCTCCATAGATGTTGGGTTGAAGGCATTAGTGAAGAATGCCGAAAGTGTCAAGATGAAAGCATTAGTGAAAGGTGCTCATCATTCGTGTCAAAGCATTAGTGAAGAATGCTAAAGGTGTCAAGACAAAGGCATTAGTGAAGGGTGCCAAGCGCCAGTCAAAGGCATTAGTGAAGGATGCCGATGAATCTAATCAAGTAGCATTTGGGAAGAATGCTTAGGTCGATAATTGATGAGGTGCATCGTTATACTTATAAGTAGTTGTTTATTTCAAGGATGGTGATATCCTTGATGATATTGTAACAAGGAGTAGATCTCCTCGATATTAGGTGTCAGGTTGTGAAGGGTAGTAGTTCCTCCATGGTAATGGAACTAGGTGCTTAGCCTAGTACCTAATAAAGGGTAGGCGACGCTGTGATAGGATTAGTTCTCCTTGGTGTGAAAGAACCCGGTGGTTAGCCTAGCAATCGTATAAAGGGTAGGCGACGTTGTGTTAGGTGTGGTTCGCCTTGGTGTGAAAGAACTCGGTATTTAGCTTTGTACCGAAAAGGTTGCTTATCGCTAGAAGGCTTCTCCGCCATAAGGAGTCGGTGTAGGCTTACGAACTCTCGAGTAGGTGACTAGGGAGTGGAGTAGGCAAGGAAGGTGTCTTTGTAGCGAACCACTATAAATACTTGTGTCGTGGTGATGTGCTTTACTCTTTATCTTTCATTACAAGTTTATATATCTATCTATCAACGTCCAACATAAACAACCAAATAGATTGACATAAGTCGATCTAAATATTTAAAAGGATGTTTTAAATTGGTAAAACTATTCAACCCCCTTCTAGTTTTCCACAATTGGCATCGAGCTTCGCTACCAAGTTTTGTATAGTATATTGTACTTTGAAAACTTGATACGATCCGTGTATGTTTGAAAACTACAAAGAAGGAATTTCTTAAAACAAAGAGTCATGTTTTTAGAAATCATCATATGTTGGATAGTGATAGATCATTCTAATTTTTTTTCCTTCGAGAGTTCTTCATACTAGGATTCGGTATCTTAGAAGATCATGAAGTTTTTCGCCTATGGTTTCTAAAACCATAAAAGGAATATAGCAAAGGATTGGGTATCTTAGAAGATCATGAAGTATTTCGCCTATGGTTTCTAAAACCATACAAAGGGAATACAACAAAGGTATGTTTCCTTAGTTACAATTTTTGTCAAAAACGCAAAATTGCTTGTGGACAAAATGGTGATATATGCTTCTATCTTATAATAAGCATAATATGAAAAATGTTTTAGTGATTTCTTTATTTGAAGTTTTGTTGTTAGATATCTTGTTAATCAAGCTTGAATAAAGGTAAAATGGGTAATATAACTTCACTAAAAAGTCTACAAAGACTAAACCTTTTCGCCGGGTCAAAACGTACATTTTTGTAATTCGTATCGACACGCGGATCCCTCAAACATTAATCGACGGATCCTTAAACAAGGGATCCGTGGATCCGTAGGTACATAAGATGCTTTTGTCTGAATTTCAAAATTCATAACTTTTAACCGTAAGTCGTTAGAAGTCGCGCCACCCATCGCTTTAAAGGTATTTGAGTCTACTTGCATTTAAAAATATTTTCATAAACTGATTCAAAACAATAATTTATGAATCATTGATTTATAATAGAAAGTTATTTTTCGGTCATAACTTGTGCACAAACTTTTGATCTAATCGAGACGGATGTTTTCGCTTTTGAATAACAATGTGTCCTCTATTGAAATTAAGGTTTTGATCATATTTATAAATATAAAAGAAACTAATCAAGCTTGGTATACATGTTTATATTTAACACAAAGCGATGAAAAGAACTTTCAGATGCTATGCTAAATAATAAATTGTCTTCTTTGCATTACTTGATTATTTGCTTATCTCAAATAGCTTTTGTGCTTGTTTGATTGAATATCATATGTGGTTTCCTTACCTTGCTATTCATTCTCTTGTTTGTCGATTTAGTAATATTGTACTAATCAATGTGCCATTTGAAGGAGTGTTTGGGATAACATCTAGTTGTGTCGAAAAAGTTAGTTTAGATATTTAGATAAGTCATATAGGTTGAAAAAGGTTTAAAACATATAACACACTAAATGGATTTTTGATTGAGTTTGTCATATGTGCTTATATGATTTCCTTTGTTCTTGTATCGTTTTCTAAAAACATCAAGAATGTACATCGGATCATAACCTACACTTGTGTTGATGATGTACTCTCCCATTTTTCTTTTCATGATCGCTCTCCGAGCTTCATAGTAGGATTGACAACTTGATTATTTCATCTGATATACTCAAGTAAATTATTTTGCAACGCAAATGATAACGCCACACGCCGTTCGGGGTCAAGGAAACTTCCTTTCTTCGAGCAAGTTTTATAACACCCTAGGCAAAGGAACCTAATCGCTGTAGTGTAGTAATTAGGTGTAAGCCACGTGTATTGATATCGCTCTCTAGGGAATAGGAATGCTAGTAGGGAGTTACTACGCTAAGGTTAAGGTTGAGGAAGATTATTTTTATCTTTTTATATTTTATGAAAATGGAAAGGTACGAATCTCGGGTATTGGATTGGGGGTTGGTATTTCACCGATTACTCTACTATTATCTAATTATCTAAACTAAGGTTGTGGGAGTCTATGTCTAATTAATGTGTGCTCGTATGATAGTTTAAAGATGTGTTTACTTAGTTTGTATTACCCTTAATTATCTCCTATTGATGGTTGAGTGTCACGCCTTATTCCTAGTTGCGTTGTGTGTCCAAAGTTGTAGGTATGCTTTCTCCCAACTCTTTGAACTTACCAGGGTCTTGTCTACAAACCCACTAGAGATTATAGACTCTACTCTAAGGCGCTTTCGGATGGTTTAGCCTACAATTACTCGTGTAATTATACTCTAAGGTTCACAAAGATGAATCAAGCATTATGCACAACGAATGACCTATCGCATTACTAGATCATTAATCAACTAAGATAAGAAACAACCAATCAATATTTAATAATTAAGTTTCATACTTCCTAAGCAAACACACAAATAAATTAGCTGGACATGGAGAACATGCAAGCATACACACAAATAATCAAAGACATAATTGAATTAATGAAGTAAAGACTTATCTTGGTGTAAGATAGGGTTTAAAACCCTAAAATACTGTACAAGACACCTTAGGTTCGGTTTAGGTTTTACCCAAAGACTCTCCACACAAAGACCGAAAAATTGGATTCTATATATAAGATTACAATTGCGACGGCGTCACCTTATGTTTAGTGACGCCGCCGTGTCGCCGCCATTAGGGTTTCGCCTTGGCCACGTTAACCTTGCGACGGGCCACCTTATGTCCGTGACGCCGTCCTCTTCGCCGACGTCGTTCGGATCGCATCTAGGTCGTCCGAGTAGCGACGACCTACTCTTTCACAACTAGACGCCGTCACTTGAAAATACGAGTTTGAGACCGTGTCGTCATTAATAATTTGGGACGGCGCCACAATGTAGCACCCGACGCCGCCGCTTTCTACTTTCAAAGAATCGCGAGTGTCTCGATTTCGACTTTGGCCATTTTCTTCATATATTCGCGCTTTTCGTCCAAATAAGTGCCATTCCAAGATTTTGCCTTCACGAGACCTAAAAAGTGAAAAGGAACGATATTAAGCAATAACGGATACAAAGTGATCAAATAAGGACTTAAACGACCCTCAAAATGGTACCTTTTAAAACCTTATCAAGAAATATAATTGTTCATATCCGAAAGTCCAAACTCCAAGCTTTCCAACAACATATGTTGAACTAGCTCATCCAACCATTTTTGTTGTTTACCATATGGACAACTTTAAACTTATTTTTAACATGACGCCTTCGCACCTTAGTTGTCTCAAGTATAATATTAAACGAAGAAAAGTATCATCATTGTTACTCGATACACCATTGTAGAAATATAAATTTTCCTAACTCGAGAATGAATACCGGAGAACTTATGGCACTAGAAACTCAATTTGACCTAACGGTTGAATTGCTTCCTTGATAGAAGTTGGGTATGTGGAATCACCCGTAAAAATGGTCGTGTTTAGCCGTAATTGAGCACCACTAGTAATAGTCTCATATTCATTCTCTCACTTGGGAAATCTATACTCCCATGTTTTCCTAAAGTAAGTTTACAATGGAAATACTTTGCATTGTCTTAGGATTACTAATCAAACAAGTTGTAAAATTAATTTTCCTTTAGTTAATCACAACCACTTGCCTCATCAAGCGATTATCTTGCTTTGATTGAGAAGAGCTACATGACTTCATGGACGAAGTTCATTGTATGCTAATCACCATCCATAATGACTATACATAGTTCATTGCTCCCGTTGGCCAAAACAACCCTATTGTCTTGAACACCATCATCTACTTTGCACGCCATTGTTAATACAAATGATTTACTAATCTAGATCGAAATCTTTTTGAGCTTCTTGAATAGCGTTGTTAAGTTTGATAAACCTATGTGTTACTTATGAGCTAGATCTCATTTAATTGCTTATGTGCTATTTCTACATGCTCTTAGTATGGTTTACTTGTATACATGTATGCCATCAGAGATCATTAGCCTCTAAGTTCGATACTTAGAACAAACGCCAATCGTTAAGTAAAATCGTCTCTGATGCCGGATCCCTAGTTTGTAACTAGCCGGATCCTCAAGTGAATGATCCGTGGATCCGAGCAAATAGAAGTGGAGTCTCAACTTTAACCTCAAACCATGTTCCTAGACTACTTCACACTAGCTGAACTTAATACCTTAGGAACTCTTAAGTCCTTCTCAAGCTTAGTAAGTTTCACACTCACTCATAGCTCATTAAGGATCACACTCAAAGTGATTTTCGATCTATCTTTCACCTAAACTCATTACTCTTCCACTCTCTAGATCACTCATTATTTCTCACATGATCCCTCACATCTAGACTTAGAAATCTTTCAATTATGGCAAAATTGATCATAATCATCCTTACCTCAAAATTGGTCGAAATGGATCAAATTCTAGTTCTTCCACCTTAAAACCTTTAGGATCTTCTCCAAGACATTATCCTAAGTCACTATTTGATCACTAGGATCATTTAGCTCCATTTGACACTCTCAAGATTTTAGTGTCATCTTTGTTCATTCATTGGTACTCACGAAAGTTCCAATTTCTTCCATATAAGGCAATCATTACCTACATCACTCATTGCCTTGAACATTTAAGTACCCTTCCATTTAAAGACACTTAGGAGAACTGAAAAGGTATAGGCTTTAGACCTTTCAAACATCACTTCTATCCTTTCCTAGTCACCGAGAGCCGTATCCCTAGGATTAGCCTAGACGGATCCCCATTGGTGGGAACCGAGGATCCGGGTGATGATTTATGTCAACTCTTGCTAGAACAATCATTTCAAGCTCATCTTGCTAACTTGAACACTCCACCTCATCCTAATTAAATCCCTAGATCAAGAAAACTCTAAAGTTGACTCTGTGCATGTTAATCATCACATTCCAAAGGATATTAGAGACTTAAGTCTTGAATGCACTTGCTAAATCCTTCCCTTTATAAGTCATCTTGCTAGAATCCCTTAGTCATCGAACACAACATAATTCTTAGCATTTAGAAACCTTTTCCTTAGTCATTTCATCATGAGGAAAGCTCCTAGTGCTAACTCATCCAACCAAGAACCACCCTAGAAACTTTCTCGTGTTGTACACTAAATTTCCTCAACCGAATCATCTCCTAAGTTAAACCCACAAATGGTAGGATTTCCCATCCACCGAATCATCATCCGTAAGAGATAATAGTGCTAGAATCTCACCTCAACAAACCCAATCAACAATTGCCAATAGAACCGCAATAATTAGAATTAAACCTTTAGGTTAGAAAAGGGATCATCGATCTCTAAACCAAACGCATCTAGTTCTAGCAAAACGCCTAAACCTTCATTCCTAGAGCATGGACTACACCCTTCACCGAGCCTCTCTCTCACCCAAATCTCTTTTCATTAGAGCATTCACCACTTAGAACTTCCCAATCACCAACTAGTCCATCGTTGGAAACAAGGACTTGATCATATTAAGGAATTTCCATTACCACCACTCTGATTCCTAGTAGAACCTCATCCTAAATTACTCAATGTACCTCCATCATCATTTGTAGAACCTCCTCAAAATATCATGTTCCTAATCAAGACAATAATTGCTCTATTGTCTAATCACCCAAGGACTTGTTCAAGAAGTACGAAATGAGTTGCATTTCATGTTTAATCATCTTCTTGAAAGATTGGACCAAATCAACAAGTCTACTCATCCCTAGACTCAAGCACATTGTTGCCTCTTATGCTTTAGTCACTTATTAGTTTTAGTAGAATATGGCTAAATCATTCTCTTAGTTTTTAGAGATTTGTTGAAATTCTCTTATGTTTTATTGAATGATAGTTTATTGCCATATTGCATTGAGTATATGTTTGTTGGTGAATACATATCTCATTTTGATGTTAACATTACTTGTTACATCACCATTGCCGAATTTAATCATCGCCTATACGGATCCCTCAAATTGCCTAGACGGATCCCTACTAGAGGGAACCGTGGATCCGTGAGACGTAAAACTATTTTTCTACTAACTTGGATCACACATGCAGAAATTGTGCATTATACTTGTTTTCTAACATTTGTTTTGTAGTTATTCAATCTACACTTGAAGCATTTGACATCCTAAAGCTAGGGGGAGCTTTGTGTCAAAACAATACATTGCAAATTACTTGCAATATTAGGAATACATTTCGACATCCCTTTGCAAAATTGCAATCATCAAGGGGGAGCACATTCGTCACTTAGACGAAATATTTTGCAAACTTAGTTGCAAACAAACTAGCTTAGTATTAATTTCTTGACGCTTTACATAGGGATGGACTCGCCAAGGGGAGTAAAGACGAGATCCGCTCCTGCTATTTGCTCTAAATATTTTTTCTTTCACATGTTTTTCCTAAAAACAATGTGTTAGTTTCCTTTCAAGCTCTTTTTGTTTCGACAAAAGGGGAGAAGAAAGTAAAACTACAATTAAACTTTACTTAATTTTAGCTTTTTCTTAAAATAATTTTATGTTTTGTCATCAACAAAAGGGAGATTGTTAATACAAATAAGTCGTAAAACGCTTATTTATATTTTACGATCTTCTAATGTTTTATCGATAACAAACGTAAAATCATATTAACGAAACAAATAAAATACGTAAATGGTCCGAACTAATAGTTTCTAACATATTCACATTTTCACATAAAACACTAAAACAAGTATAAGTGATTTTATGATTTAGTATTACATATGTACAACAACTAGTGTTTACATATTTGGGTAAATATACACATAACTAGTATGTAGTATATTGGGTAATGTAAATGGGTAGAAACTTAAGTATTTGACCCATTGACCAAATACATTGAATGTAGTTGGGTAAAAACAAGTATACACTAAATGGGTAAAAACTAGCAAATGGTTGACCCATAACCCATGGTTTTATATATACCACTTGACTAAGTTCATTGTACTCTTAATACTAGCAAATGGTATTGACCCATAACCCATGGTTTTATATATACCACTTGACTAAGTTCATTGTACCCTTAATACTAGCAAATGATATTGACCCATAACCCATGATTTTATGTATACCACTTGACCAAGTTCATCGTATCCTTAAGATACATTGTATCTAGAAAGAAACCATGGATCAACCCATAACCCATGACCCATAACCAAAAATACCCATGGGCAAGAGGAGTTCTCCACGGATCCCTAGCTTTGTGCTAGCCGGATCCCAGTGGAAGGGATCCGTGGGATCCGGGAACAAGAGAGAATTTTATCTATAAATAGAGTCATTTCTTCCTTTCATTTTATCCCTTTACACACATACTTCCCCAAGTATTCTAACCTTCTAACCTCGATCCAAGAGATCTGTAGCTTTTCTCTTTGTTTTTGTGTGATCTTCTAGGTTCCTCTTAAAGGAAAGATCACCACATCTTGAAGACGCGCAAGCTCAAGTCCATGAGTTGCCATGTTTCATCATCAAGACAACGAAGGTTCTCTTGGTGATAGATCTACCTTTCTCCATAGATGTTGGGTTGAAGGCATTAGTGAAGAATGCCAAAAGTGTCAAGATGAAATCATTAGTGAAAGGTGCTCATCATTCGTGTCAAAGCATTAGTGAAGAATGCTAAAGGTGTCAAGACGAAGGCATTAGTGAAGGGTGCCAAGCGTTGTGTCAAAGGCATTAGTGAAGGATGCCGATGAATCTAATCAAGTAGCATTTGGGAAGAATGCTTAGGTCGATAATTGATGAGGTGCATCGTTATACTTATAAGTAGTTGTTTATTTCAAGGATGGTGATATCATTGATGATATTGTAACAAGGAGTAGATCTCCTTGATATTAGGTGTCAGTTGTGAAGGGTAGTAGTTCCTCCATGGTAATGGAACCAGGTGCTTAGCCTAGTACCTAATAAAGGGTAGGCGACGCCAGGATAGGATTAGTTCTCCCAGAAAGAACTCGGTGGTTAGCCTAGCATCGTATAAAGGGTAGGCGGCGTTGTGTTAGGTGTGGTTCGCCTTGGTGTGAAAGAACCGGTATTTAGCTTTGTACCGGAAAAAGGTTGCGACGCCAGTGAAGGCTTCTCCGCCATAAGGAGTTGGTGTAGTGCTTACGAACTCTCGAGTAGGTGACTCGGGAGTGGAGTAGGCAAGGAAGGTGTCCTTGTAGCCGAACCACTATAAATACTTGTGTCGTGGTGATGTGCTTCTTACTCTTTATCTTTCATTACAAGTTTATATATCTATCTATCAACGTCCAACATAAACAACCAAATAGATTGACATAAGTCGATCTAAATATTTAAAAGGATGTTTTAAATTGGTAAAACTATTCAACCCCCCCCTTCTAGTTTTCCACACTTGTCACAAAAAGCAGTTCGACGTAGCGAACAAAAAAAATAGCCCTTTAGGCCACTAATCTAGTCTATTTTGTCTCTATGATACATTGTCAACCTCCAACTTCCGGTTGTGTACACCTAAGCAGTAAAATGTCCACATTTATGTACACCTAGGCATTAAAATGTCCACCTCATAATATGTATCATTTTTTTTTCTTCCCCCCAATTTCGACCAAGTCATGCTCCAACCAAGTCAAACATCTCTATTCCCACAACCCCAAATGCAAAGTTCGTCGACTCCTTTCTTTTTATCAGATCCAAGACAAGGGTTGAACCAAGTATTTGCTTATGACCAACAAAGCCAGCAACATGGGTTAATGGCAAACAAGCCAAATATTCATGTGTTGATGCAACTTCCTGACCTTCATAACAACACTACAAAAGTGTCCGTAATCTTTTCAATCTAGGTTTCTTCTTAGAAGCAGAATCCCAACAATGGATTGAAAACAAAGGATAACCAAAACAATGACACAAATATAACCTCTAATGGTTTCATGATTCCGGATCATCAATATAACACCGGACATACCTCCGCACCTTCCTTTAAACCGACGGATCTACTTGAATCTTTATGCGGTGATGGCGGGGGCGCGTGGTGATGGTGGAGTGTTGTAATATGGCGCGACGGTGGGATTAGTGATGAGGGATCACAAAGGGTGTTTTAATGGTGGCGGTGTCGTGTGGTGAGCGGCGGTGACCGTGGGTGGCTACCCGATCTAGTCAAAGTGTCCGTGATAGTAAGAGGAGGTGATGGGGTAGAGATTGACTTTAGTTATCAGGAGTGTTGTAATATGCCACCGTATGATGTTGGGTGGAAGGTGCTAACTAGGATAAGATGAGGTTAAACATAACCGGGTACCGGCTGTGAAAGTGGTATAATGCTTATAAAAGACAAAATACTCGGGTCAAATAGCCAAAAGGGGTATTTTTTTATTTGCTACGTCGAACTGATTTTTGTGACAAGTATGATGCTTTAATAGGTTATTAACCCATTTTTTTATGTATGCAAAACATATATAATCCAAACACAAAACATATATGTTTTATATGTAAACATATGTGTTTTATACGTAAATATATATGTACCTTTCCAAACACATATGCATCCTTTTAATTAGTTTTTTACCGGCTATAAACACATATGCGTCATTCCTTCAAACAAATATGCCCCATTCGTTAAAACTATTTTTTTCCCATTTAATAAACAAATTAGATTATCAATTCATTAGATTATCAATTCATATATGAATCACAAATTTTAAGAAAAACATACCATAAAAAAAGATAAACATATACACTTACGCCTAGAAAACATTGTTTACAAACACATGCCTAGTTTTCTAATAATATCAATAACACCAATGCCATCAACATCCTTTTTCTCACTCAAGACTACTTAACATAAAATGAGTTGATTAAAAAAAAAATTAGATGACTAAATAAAGCATTCTGTAATAAGTAAAAAAAACATGTCTTTGGAAACAACTTCAAATTTAGTTGACTAAATATCAACGATTAAACAATTCACTTTTTACACAAAGCACATGACATAGTTTTTTGTGATCATTATTTTTTTCTTCGTCAAGTTAGTATACGTAAACATTATTTTAGTCAATATTATGTCAAGCAACAATTTTAAAACAATATATATATTCAATTGAACAATTTTTTGTATAGCAGATCCCTTTACACGCCATTCAGTTTAATCACATTCTCTGTTACAAAAATTTTGTATAGCAGATCTATCTTCTACATTAAAAAATCAAACATACCATGCCTTGAATAGTAGATCTATCAAGTCAACAAAACTTTAATCTTTGAATAGCAGATCTGTAATGTGAACTTCTTATAAAAATAAAAATAAATAAATAAAAAATAAAAAATCAAACATACCTATAATATTTGACAATCGAGTCTCTCAAATTGCATATCCATGAAAGGTCTTGTGAAACACATCAAAATAAACAGAACATAGATTGAATCAAACTGAGCACATATCGTTAAAAGTCTCGTGTACAAGATCGAAACAGATAATAGTGTTCATTTTATGACCAAGTTTCGAGATTCAAATAAGAGAAAGGAACAAGATTTGGGGCGGCGGTTTTTTTAGAGATAGAGATAGAATAGGTTTAGGGAGTGTTTGATAGTAGCTTAATGAAGTGGCTCAGCACTTTAAATCCAAATCGGTCAGAAGAATAGTGTTTGATAAAAAAAAAGTAATGCTGGATGAATCAATTCACTACTGAATGAGCCATGAAAGAATGCCTAGCTCTATCATTAAGTAGCCTTTATATTTATGATATATACACACACGTGACATCATAGAGTTTGCTTTTCCCCTTCTTACTTTATATTAGTTTTTCAATGCTACACAATTTTATGCCAATATTTTGTTTTATTTATTATCTCAAACTAAATTTACAAAACTCACCTCATTTTGTTGAAATTATACTACAATCCTCTTCATTGTTTAGTAATGCGCTTCTCATAATTTTAAGAGTAAATGCAAAATCATCCCGTGGTTTGTGTAGTTTCAAGAATCATCCTATTCAAACGTTCAAGATAAACATCCCCAAGTCCACAAACCTTAGCATTAATCATCCCCGAGCACTAACGCCGTTAGTTTTACCGCTAAGTGTTAAATAATATTTGCCCGCTAATCCCTCCGCTAATACTTTTACACCGTTAGTCCTCATTTTACGCCGTCAGATTTTACGCTTTGTCCGCTTTTACTCGTTTTCGTCCGCTTTTATATGTTTCGTCCGCTTTTATCCACTTTTGTCCGCTTTATATATGTATTATTCCCTTTTTTACGCCGCCTGCTTTTTACGTTTCGTCCGTATTTTTACGCTTTTTTCCGCTTTACCGCTCGCTTTTATATGTTTTGTCCGCTTTTATCCGTTGTCCACTTTTATCCGCTTCGTCCGCTTTTATATGTATTCGTCCGGTTTTTTACGCTTTTGTAAGTTTTTGCGTTTTGTCCGGTTTACCCGTTGCCGTCTGTTTTTACGCTGTCCGTCATTTTACGCTTTTGTCCGCTTTTACGCTCGTCCGCTTTTTACGCTTTCTTCGTATTTTATCTTTATGTCCGCTTTTACTTGTTTATGTCTGCTTTTATATGTTTCGTCCGCTATCTATCCGCTTTAATGCCGTCCATTTTACGCTACTCGCTTTTACGTTTTTATGCGTTTACTGTTTTCTTCGTTTTTATAGCTTCGTCCGCTTTTATCCGTTTTCGTCCGAAAACGAAAAGAAAACGGACGAATACATATAAAAACGGACGAAACAGATAAAAAGCGGATGAAACATATAAAACAAACGAAACGGTAAAACGTAAAAACAAACGAAAACATAAAAACCGGACGAGAACAAAAAAGACAAAACGAAAAACGGACGAAAACGTAAAAAACGGACGAGAACGCATAAAATGGACAAAACGGACCAAAACGTAAAAACGAATAAAGGCATTTAAACAAATAAAACGGACGAAACCAATAAAACCAACAAAACGTAAAAACTTACGAAACGTAAAACGAACGAGAACGTAAAACCCGGACGAATACATATAAAAACGCGAAACGGATAAAAGCGGACGAAAACGGATAAAAGCGGACGAAACATATAAAACGGATAAAAGCGAGTAAAACGGACAAAACGGAAAACCGGACGAATACGTAAAAAGGACGAAACGTTAAAACGGACGAGAACGTAAAACGTAAAAACGGACTAATACATATAAAAACGGACAAAAGCGGATAAAAGGGAACGAAACATATAAAAGCGATTTAAACGACAAAAACGTAAAAATGTACAAAACGTAAAATGAGGACTAACGGTGCAAAAAGTATTAACGGAGGGATTAACGGCAAATATTATTTAACACTTAACGGTAAAACTAACGACGTTAGTGCTCGTGGATGATTACCGCTAAAGGTTTGTGGACTTGGGGATGTTTAATGTCAACGCTTGAGATAGGATGATTCTCGCAAAAATACACAAACCATGTGGATGATTTTTGCAGCTTTACTCTAATTTTAAAATTGATCTTCACTGCTTAGTTATGTGTTGCTTGATTTTCTTATAATTTTAAATTGATATTGCTACAAATATTTATGGATCAAAATAGTTTGACCAAATAGTTTGTTTGGTAGCTAATAATAATATCTTACACCTTTAAATATTTTTCGTATTCAGGATGCTAATCAAACAGTCATTTCATTCCGAATAATGTTTCATTCAGAGTCTTTGATTCATTCAAAGATCATTATTCAACAATAAAATTATATTGTTTTGTCAAAAATTTCTTAATGTGAGATACAATGTGCAGTGATAGAGGAGAGTTTAAAAAGATTCAACTAAAATTATTTTTGAAAAGACTAGAATACCCTTTTTCTCCTTATCAGATGTTCCACCTTTTTTATTTAATTACAAGAGTGCCACAATCATTTTTAACCATTGATCAACTAATCCAATGGCTTAAAAGAGTTCTCAGCTTCTCGTGACTTAACAGATTCTCAAAATAAAGTTACATATATATATATATATATATATATATATATATATATATATATATATATATATATATATATATATATATATATATATATATATATATATATATATATATATATATATATATATATATATATATATTCTCGCCGAACGGCTCCTTGGTGGAAGAGTAGAAGTTACCGGTCCCCTTCGGTCAAGTTGCTTGTACTGCCGTTACCTCACCGTAGGACCTCCGTCCCCAAGCGAAGAAAGAGGAGCAGAACAAGAGGTTGTCCTCTCCGCCCCGAAGAGTTCCGTAACTACTACCGTGGTTGTTGCCAACGGGATCCCCATTCGGAAGGTTACCGGGCTACCGTTAGGTCCAAAGTTGTATGCCATTATGGTGCCGATAGATTCACTACTTACTGCTGGACATTTCAGTCGAGTATCTATTTCGTGATATCGCTCCACACCGAGAAGAGGGATGTGTACCTCAACAACAACAAGATGGAACCATAGGCTTTATGTTTATATATATATATATATATATATATATATATATATATATATATATATATATATATATATATATATATATATATATATATATATATATATATATATATATAAGCCAGCCCGCCCAATGGGCGGGCATGACTTATAATTATTTGTTTGTTGTTTTTTGTTAGCGTAAATATGTTTTAAAAAATTGTCATAGAATATTATAAGACGATTGGTTGGGCATTTTTTTAAATCATTTGTTTGTTGTTTTTTTTATAATTTTGATGGTGTTAGTTAACGGAAAATTATTTTTAACAAAGGCGAGCTTGATGTTCTTTAAGTTTGTCGTACAAAATAAGCTTGACGATAATTAGCTGCATCTAAACTCCTCCCTGAGGTCTTTTACTATAGTTCTATCTAAACACTTTACATCCGATAAGCATGAAGAAAAACACTTAAATAAGTAATCGCAAACACCCTCTTAACCAACTTTTTAGAATTTGACCCAAAGGATTTTCCACTATGCATATGCAATGATATGTTCAATAATGAGTATAGAGCAGAGCACATTAGACAAGAAATAAATTAGCGCTCATGACTACCTCGTCCCATTTAATTAGGTGAACATATTCAATGCAATGAGTCAGCTTTGGGGTTTCGCTAGAGTACATAAAGGAAACTTGACTTGTGGAGGAAAAGCCAAATGGTGCATTCAAAGCATGGTGTCGCCCCGTAAAATAACTCTAGCATGACCATTGAAACCTTCGGCCCACCGCTCACCATAGGGTTAATAGTTTCTTTTCTTGGGTTGTCCTCGAGTCGATTCGATTTCAAAAGTTAAATAAGAATGAGCTAGAACTTTCGATTTGCATTTTGCAAATAATAATTTATAATTTATAATTTCGGTCATTGACCATTTCGATCTTGTCCCAGCTACTGGCAAGCAGAAAGGAGTTAACCACAACAACAGAAGTACAATAAAATAATAAGTTAATTTGCAAATGTGTACCCTCGCAACAAAGATCTTTAAGCACACGTTCAAGAACTGTGGGTGGAGGAACTATTGCAGATGACTACAGTTGTTCACGATTTGTGATTTCTTGCTTGATAAATTCCAAGTTTAATTTAGATGATGTTCATGGTTAGATATATACCACACCAAGTGGTTCATGGCCCACCCGTTGGACGGGCATGACTTATAAATATCGTTGGTATATTTTTCTATAACGAAAGAAGGGTGGTAAAAAAATGGTTGGAAAGTGTATATGTTGAAAAAAAGGGATTTCATTGAAATACATGATGAGTATCGTTGTGTTAATGGGTTTAGATATTTGTGGTCTTTATTGGTGGGTCAATACCTACACTCTTAACTGCTTGAATATTTGTTCCATTATCTTGTGAAAAATGTTAAACTTATAGCTTTCTTTTGCTCTAGTATTGGAAGAAGTTACTGAACTTCAACCGATTCTCAACCTCCTAAATAATTATATTTGAATTACTATCTTATTGTAAAAATAATCTTAGCTACCCCTAAAATACTTTTAAAAATCCTTTAATATCGTAATCATTAATTAGCGTTTTCATTATAAACCTAAAATGAATGACACATCCGCATCGTTAAAAATTTGTAGAGAAAATCATTGATTAGTAGTTAAATTTTGGTAAGTTATGCTTAAATGTGTACGCTTTTTTATATTTGATGAGTGTGTAAATACTCATCATTTTGTACAAATTAGATCGCAAAAAACATCCGAAAACACTCGTAAATGCATCAAAATGATAAAAATATCACAAATAAGTGTTTTATGTGTTTTAAATGCAAAATATCAAAATCTGTGAAAACGATCAAGTTTGCATAATTGGCGCTTTAGTCCCCAAGTTTCAAAAGTTGTCAAAAACAGTCCCTCGGTAAAACTAAATAAAGAAAATGTTATTCAAGGTCCCCAAAATATTCTAAATTGTCAAAATGGTCCTTGAATAAATCTTTTGTTAAATGGCGTAAAAGGTCCTCAACTTTCAAAATGTCAAGTTTGGTCCTCGAAAATTTGAAATTGTCAAACTAGTCCTTGTACTATTGAACTTGTCAATATTGGTCCTTGTAACAAGTTTGGAAAATTACAGTGTTTGGTCCTCTAAATTGGCGATTTACAATAGTCCTTGTCATATTAACCTAAGCCAAGACTTGTCAAACCAAATTGACCCCCGCCATTTAACCCTTTGACCCCTTGACCTTTTTTTTTTTGACCCCCTGGTCAAACCAAAGTCAAACAACCAAAACGCCCGCCACCACCTGCTTGTGTTCCCCACTCTCCCAACTTGCTCGCACAACTCCGCCTCCTCCCATCACCTTTTCACCTTTCCACCACCCCTCATCATCACAAACCCCCACAATAAATGCCACCCCCTAGTAGCTATATCACAGCCCTACAAGTCAAAATAGGCTCTTCCCGCCAAAATGATAAAACGGCTAAATGCTCAAACTCAACCATTGGCCAAATAAGAGGTGGGATTTGCTCAAGAGGACACGTGGAGCTCATTTGAAGCATAAAAGAGGAGGAAGACAAGAAGCAAAGTAGTACTTAGTTTTTAAATTTTATGTATGTCGTTTTTTCTTTAAATGTTTTAATTAGTTCACAAATCTGTAATATCAAGCTTCATTGTATTAAGACTAAACTATTTAGTCATTATAACTAAGTTTCAAGTTCTAATTCAAAGTGTTAGTGTATTTTCAAAATTTTACATTCACTGCTTACAATTTCAAGATAAGTTTGCTAAAACCAAGCTTCAATAAGCTTATTTAATAGTCAAACCAAGCTATTTAAGCTTAATATAGCTTTTTGTAAGCTTGGAGTTCGCCAAGCACAATGGGTTGAAAGTCAACAAAAGTCAACAGAGAAGCAAAATGGGTATAAGTTTGAAATGGGTGATGCAAAGGTTGGAAATGGGTTGGATTTGCTATAGAGTAGTGGTATTTGGTTTGGATTAAGATACACAAACAGTTTGGACCCTTGTAAGTTGGAACTCTCATTTTCGCTTTTATCAAAAGTTGCATTTTGTGTTCATATTTTGAATTCGTGGTCATTAAGTAGTGTAAACAAGTTTAATTAGTGGTAATTAAGATATTAGAGTTAGTTTAATGGGTAGATAAGTTAAATCGTTGTTTAGCTTAGTTTTGATTTCAAATCACCAATATAAGGTGTGTTTGGATTATCGCACAAAATGAGTTTAAGGGTTGTTCAATGGTGGAGATCTGTTGGTTCATGATTGTTTAGTCCATTTGTGCTCATATCACCATAAAAGTGTGCCTACATTAGCTCAAAAGTCAAAATCACATATTAACTGCCTTAAATCATTATCTCGTTGGAGTTTTGGAAATCAAAACCTTGTTTCATGTTTGGAATTCAAGAGTATAGCCTAATCTAGTTTCATTTAACCATATTAACATCAATATCGCTTAACAAATTAGGATCAAAGTTCACCAAAGTCAAACTTGTCATAATCACAAAAGTCAAAATATTTGAAAAACTAGTTTTTAGCCCAACTAGAAGGATTTTTCACAGTTCATTCTCGGGCCAAATCAAGTGAAACTTTGGGTTTTATAAGTTCAACCGGTCTAGTTTCTTATTAGTATTTTTGTTGAATTTTATTAATTTTGCAAAAGCTTCAAACAAGCTCATCAAACAGGCTTATATGCCCCGCCTCACAAAATCTCACCAAAGTCGAGCTTTTCTCAAGCTTATTGCAGGGTTGTCCAGAGCTCCACAGAGCTTCTCTAGGTCTGATTTTTGGTTTAAAAGTATTTAGCCAGTGTCTAGAACAGACTCCAACATTTGTTTTTCATTTTCCACTTATTGTGTTGCTTGTGTTTATGCTCAAAAGTGGTGTCCAAACTGCTTTTAGAATAAACTCAAATAATCCAAATCTTTGCAGTTAGCTTATCCAGAGGTTAAGGATAGTTGTTTAAGTTGCATTTGGGTTATTTTAGCATAATATAGCTTCGTGTTCAGTTTGGTAGCTTTTGGTGATCATTTGGCTTATTCAAGTGCTTATTTCATAAGCACTTGTATTAGCGCTTCATATTCCTCCACACAACACCATGTTTTTCTATTTTTCCTAGATTCATAATATCATTTTAGAGTTTTCCTGAAATTTTCATAATTTTCCAACACTGCTTTGCTATTTTTCTTAATTAAAACAGCTTTTAGGTAATTTTAAATAGCTTTTAATACAATTAAATCGTAAAAGTCCAAAAAATAATTTTCATTTTTATTAAGTTTAGATAAATATAAAAAGTAAAAAAGTAATTTTCCAGATTTTTCATAGTTTATTTTGTAATTTTTAGTAATTTAATTAGTTTTTAATAGTTTAAAATTCATAAAAATAGAAAATAATCGAAAAATATAAAATAGTTTTGAAAATTCTCTTTGTTATTTTAGATTTTTCCAAGTCATAATTTTATTTTTCTAGGTTTATTTCCTATTTTCTTGTAATTTAGGTTATTATTAAATAGTTAAAATAGTTTTAATTAATAATAATTAGATAAATAGTTATAAAAATAATTTTCTTTTTCTTAAAATTTTCTTATATCATTAGGTTTGTAAAATATCATTTTCATATTTTTAGGATTAATATTGTGTAAGTTTCACGCTTTTATTTCAGACGTCACGTAGTTTTTAAATTCGTTTTATAAAACATAAAATCAAAAACATCGCTTTAAAATTAGTGATAGCGCTTATTTAATATAGTTAATCTTTTAATTTTCTTTAATTTGCATTTAAGCCCCTGTAGTTTATAAATAACTCAAAATCCTTATCGATCACTATCCTTAGCGGTTATTCGACATCCGATTGTGTTAAACACCGCCATCCTCCGGGACTTAACGACCCGGAATCCACCGATTCTCCCGATCTAAATTGCATTTGGTGTGAGCTGCTTTTAAGTTCCTTACGGCTGGTCATTCACAAGTGGCTAGCTCATGAGAAAACTTGACGGTTTTGCACCAATCAAATTTTACGCCACGGGAGGTCAGAAGCGTGTTCTAAGCATTTTCGCACCAGATTTGCACATATACCACCTTTTGTAAAAAGTTTTTGTAAAGTTATAACAAAATCAAAAGTTCATTAACACTTTTCCTAAAGTGTTAAAACACCAAACAAAATATAAAACAACAAAACAATCGTAACGCTTTCTAGCTTGTGTTTCTTTTAAGGTGATTCTTAAAGAAATACGATTTGGTTAAACGAGACGATACCAAAAATATTGTCCAAAAGTTTTAAACCCATCAAGACAAATCTATACCTACGCCTTTTCAAAGGATACTTAATATATACATAAAATCAACCACCGCAAATCAAGGCAAGACACCTACTAACCTGGGTGCGACCATAATAAGTTCCCGAACATCGATTTAAAACTTGCCTTTGTGTCCTTGTGATTTGGTGTACCTTTTTCAAAGAAGCCATTTCATTTGTGATTATTGGTTAAGTTCACTTGTCGCTTTGCCTCGCATTTGTTTTGAAAACCGATTTTTATACTTAGTGCATGCGCACTGCTCTTCCAGCTTCTACAAGTCCACTTTCGAACTTGAAAGATTCCTCAGACGAGAGGACGCTCACCCTTCACCGTGATCGAGGAACGCCTACCACCACCACCACCGCCATAATGGCGTAAGACAAGCCGATGAATGAGCTTCTCCAAGCACCCATCGAGGGTTACGGAGATGTTATTGTTGTCCCACCATCGCGGGTCGATACTTTTGAGCTCAAACCGGTTACTTAACTGCAACCCAAAGCCAATTCTATGGTTTTGAGCGGATGATCCTCATGCACACATTCGATGGTTTAACAAGATTGCATCTACCATCAAGTACAAGAATGTCCCACATGAAGCTATCAAGCTTCTTCTGCTCCCATTTTCTGTAGGACAAGCCCGAATTGGCTTGAGAAACAACCCCTCGCTCCATTGAGACATGGGAAGATCTAGTCACAAAGTTTGTGAACGAATTCTATCCTCCATCCCGAACTACAAGTCTTAAGAATGAGATAATGAAATTCTCTCGTAGATTTGATGAATCATTCGGGAGGCATGGATCGTTATAAAGAATTGCTCCGCAAGTGTCCGTGATCATGGTTTTTCCGAGTTAATGCAAATGGATACTTTCTACAATGGTCTCGAACCGCACTAATCAAGACTCTTTGAATGCCTCCGCTGGAGGTAATTTCTTGAGCAAGACCACAAAAGAAGCCTTGCAAATCATTGAAAACAAGTCCTGTGTCCGTCCTTTCCGCACAAAGACATATCATACCGAGTCTAATGCCGACCTTCTATTTCATCTCCCGTGAGTACATCTAGCACCGATGCTAAGATTGACAAACTCACGGATATTGTTCGTGCTTTGGTTCTTGCTAACTAAAGAAAGTCACTTTCACACAAGCACCATCATATGGTGAAGTGAAGAAAGTTGAAGTTTGTGTTACTTGTGGTGGTCCTCATGCATACTACAACTGATCGCCACCGATGGTAGTCCGTTTGAAGCTAATGCTATAGCCGGTACTTCAAATCAAGGAGGTAATCAATACCGCCCTCATAATGAACCAAACTACCGTATAACACTTATCGTGCACCACCCGGTTTCAACCGTAATCCTAACCGAATCGTAACCAACCAAGAATGAACCAAGGTTATCAAAACCAAGGTAATTTCTATTCCGGACCCAATCAAGGTTTCCAACATCAAGGAAATCTTAATCAAAACACTTACAATCGAGGGAATCAATTTCGTGGGAATATGAACCCTAATCAAGGGAATTCGCTATAACCGTAACATACGGCCTCAAATTATCCCTCCACCTCCTCCCGTATCAACATCCGATGAGCTTTTAAAGCAATTCATGAAGACTCAAGAGGAGACAAACAGTTGTTGGTCACCGATCAAATTAAAGAAGTCTTTAAATGATCGACCGGCCTCGTGTACTTTACCTAGCAACACGATCGCTAATCCGAGGGGCGATGCAAAGGCGATCACAACCGTAAGTGGTGTTTCAGATGATGGACCCGCTATTCCTACTACCTCTTCTTCTTCTCTCCCAAAGGTAGTGGAAAGTGAACCCGAGGCGACAAAGGACAAGGAACTTCCTACTAATAACGGAAGTACCAACAATGTCCATCCTCGTGTTGTCCAGAAACCAAAATCCAATCCAGAGTTGTTTTGAACCTCCGTAGCTCCCATTGAAAATACCAAATCCAAATCTTCTATTCCTTACCCATCACGCTTACATGAGCAAAGCTCCGAGAAAGCTACCCAACAAATGGAAAAATTCTTTCAAATTTTCCAAGAACTTCATTTTGACATAAGCTCATGGATGCTATCATGTTGATGCCCAAGTTTGCATCAACTCTCAAACACATGTTAAGCAACAAGGAAAAGTCGCTTGAAATGGCTAAACTCCTTCGAACGAGAACCGCTCAGCTATCTTCTTGAAGAAGCTTCCCGAGAAGCTTGAGATCCCGGAAAGTTCCTCTTACCTTGTGTATTTCCGTGAATGGTTGAATGCTTTGCCTTAGCCGATCTTGGTGCAAGCATAAACCCGATGCCTCATTCAAGATGGAAGAAACTTTCTTCCGGATCTTACTCCTACATGCATGACTCTCGAGCTTGCAGATCAGACAATATCCCGTCCTCTTGAATTGCCGAGGACGATTTGTGAAAGTAGGAAAGTTCCATTTTCCACCGACTTTGTAGTTGTTGATTTCGATGTCGATCCACGGGTTCCTCTCATTGTTGGAAGAGGATTCCCGAGAACGGGCCGTGCTCTCATTGATGTATTTGAGCAAGAAATCACATTACGTGTTGGTAATGAAGTCACACCTTTAACCTTGATCAAACTTCGAGGTACTCCGCAAACTATGATTCCGAGTCTGTTAACCGAATAGATATCATTGATGTTGCTTCAAGAGTACTCAAGAAGTTCTTGGTTATTCTCATAATTCGTGAGCGGGATCCCACCACATCTTCTCAACCTATCATAGCCAATTTACTCCTTCTCTCACCCGCTTGAGGGAAGCGACTTCATCTTGGAAGAGATTGAAGCATACTTGGCTAGTGATTCTGCTCCATGGGAAATTGATCACGCCCAATTGACATCGAGGGGACATACTTCTCATTGAGAAAATGCTTAAAGATGATCACTCATCAACCCCTCACACTAGTGATGCAATTCCGTAAGAGATTAATCACCATGAGATTAATCCGAGGAGATATTCTTATTCTTGAGAAGTTGTTAAATCAGACACTTCTCCTCCACTCCTCCCGCCAACCTTCATAACAAGGAAGTCAAGTCGCTTGAGAAAATCAAGAATTTCAAGTCGAACTTAAGGACTTACCACCTCATCTCGAGTATGCATTTTTGAAGGTGATGATAAATTGCCCGTCATTATTGCTCGAGATTTGAGTAAAGATGAAAAGATCGCTCATAAAGGTCTTGAAGTCACACAAGCAAGCAATTGCTTGAAACTCTCCGACATTATGGGTATCAACCCCGAATTTTGTACTCACAAAATCTTGATGGAGGATGACTTCAAACCAAGCTCAACATCGAGAAGAGTAAATCCAAAATCCATGATGTTATCAAACAGAGGTTATCAAACTTCTTGATGCAGATTGATTTACCCAATCTCGATAGTCCTCGGGTTAGCCCGATTCATCGTGTTCCAAAAAGGGTGGCATAACTGTTGTCACGAATGAAGAAAACGAGTTAATTCCAACTCGATTGGTTACGGATGGCGTGTGTGTATTGACTATCGTAAGTTGAATGACGCCACCAGAAAGACCATTTTCCTCTACCCTTCATGGACCGATGCTTGAGAGATTAGCAGAAACGAGTACTATTGTTTCCTTGATGGTTTCTCGTTACTTTCAGATCCCCATTGATCCACGTGATCAAGAGAAGACCACATTCACCGCCCATACGGAACTTTTGCCTACAAACGATGCCTTTTGGCTTATGTAATGCTCCCGCACGCTCCAACGATGTATGATGGCCATATTCCACGACATGATCGGGAAACAATGGAGGTGTTTATGGATGACTTCTCACCATTGGGGATTCATTTCAGACATGTCTCCCATTTAGACAAAATGCTTAAAAGGTGTGAAGACACCAATCTCCTAAATTGGGAGAAGAGCCACTTTATGGTCAAAGAAGGCATAGTCCTTGGCCATAAGATTTCAAAAACGGATTGAGGTCGATAGAGCAAAAGTTGATGTTATTGCTAAACCGCTTCATCCTACTACCGCAAAGGTATTAGGAGTTTCCTTGGTCATGCCGGTTTTATCGAGATTCATACAAGATTTTTCTAAAATCGCCGCCTATGACCCATCTTCTTGAAAAAGAAGCTCCTTTTATCTTCTCTCCGAGTGCATCAAGCTTTTGAAACACTAAAGAAAAGCTACGGAAGCACCCATTCTAGTTGCCCCGATCGATTTACCCTTTGAGCTCATGTGCGATGCAAGTGATTTTGCTATCGGTGCGCCTTGGGCAACGAAAACCAAGCATTTTCACCTATCCACTACGCAAGCAAGACTATGATCAAGCTCAAACCCATTACACCACTACGTAAAAGAATTATTAGTCGTGGTGTATGCGCTGAAAAGTTTCGCCATACCTCATCTTGACCAAATGCGTGGTGTATACGGATCACTCGGCCTCAAATATCTCTTTGCAAAACAAGATGCAAAGCCGAGATTGCTCCGCTGGGTTCTCCTCCTCCGTGAATTTGATATCATTATACGTGATAAAAAGGAGCCGAGAACCCGTCACGATCATCTCGTCCCGATTAGAGAACCCTCACCAAGATGTGTTCGAGAAAAGGAAATAAATGAAACATTTCCTCTCGAGACACTCAATGCGGTTTCTTTTCGTGGAGACTCTTCTACCCCATGGTTTGTCGACTTTGCAAATTACCATGCGGTAACTTCATAGTGAAAGGATGTCGTCCCAACAAAGAACAAATTCTTCAAAGATGTTAAACATTACTCGGGACGACCCCTACTTGTTTAAAATTTGCGCGGATCAAGTCATCAGCGATGTGTATATGGTCGAAGCTATTGACATTCTCAAAGCTTGCCATTCTCGACCCACTGGGGACATCATAGCCCCAACTACACCGCCAAGAAGGTGTTTGATTCCGGTTTTATTGGCCCACTATCTACAAGGATGCCCACGAATTTGTCAAAGCCTCGCGACGCTTGTCAACGCCACGGAATATCTCACAAAGAAATGAAATGCCGCAAAACGCCATTCAAGTGTGTGAGATTTTGACATCCGGGCATTGACTTTACGGGCCATTTCTTCTTCTCGCGGTAATAAGTACATACTGCGGCCGTTGACTACTTGTCAAAATGGGTTGAAGCTAAGGCTTTGCATACCAATGATGCCCGAGTTGTTGTGAAATTCTTGAAATCTCTTTGCTAGGTTTGGAACCCACGAGCCATAATCGCGATCGTGGTACGATTTCGCAATGACCGCTTGAAAGAGTCATGCGTAAGTATGGTGTAACTCACCGCCTCTCATCGCTGCACCACCCCAAACAAGTGGGCAAGTGGAAGTTTCCAACCGGGATTAAAGAATTCGAGAGGACGGTTGGTGAAAACCGTGCTCTTGGTCGGATAAGCTAGATGACGACTGGCCTTCCGACAATTTTATAAAACACCCATCGGGTGTACTCCATACAAGCTTGTATACGGAAGGCGTGTCATCCGCCGGTTGAGCTAGAGCACAAGGCATACCGGGCCTTGAAGCATGCCAACTTCGATATTCAGATAACCGGTGATCACCGGAAAGTTCAAATGAATGAATTAAATGAACTCCGCGATCAAGCATACGAGAACTCTTTGATCTATAAAGAAAAGACAAAGAAGATTCATGACTCTAAAATCAAGAACCGCTTTTTCAACGTTGGTGATCGAGTCCTTCTTTTCAATTCAAGATTGAAGATTTTCTGAAAGCTTAAATCCCGCTGGTCCGGTCCATTTACTATCACTAAGGTTTATCCTTATGGCACCATTGAGTTATCTCAACCCGATGGTCCAAACTTTAAAGTGAATGGTCATCGATTGAAGCATTACTTTGAGAGGACATTCCTCCCGTGATTGTCCCGATCTACAAACTTTCCCATGAACCAATGAATGCGGGATCGAGTCAAGCTAGCGACTGGTAATCAAAACAAGAGATGCCATATGGGTTTTCACCCATATTTCGAAATGTCTCAAGTTTGTTACGGTTAGCCATTCACAAGTGGCTAGCTTGTGTGACAAAACTTGACAGCTTAGCTTCTTCTTTCTACTTTCTACCACCCTAGTGCGGGGAGTTGCCCACATGTTGTGTATATATAAGAGTTTCAAAAAAAAAAAAAAAAAAAAAAAAAAAAAAACCTTGCTAAATAATGGCCTTAGTATTTCCTTTACGTTCTATGTTTCGCATAACCGCGTACTTTGAATATTGAGGGCAATATTCATTTCTATGTGGGGGAATTCTCACGAATTTTATCATGTAATTATACCGCCTAATTCCCCATTTTGGCCAAAATTTTTTTTTTTTCGAGTAAGTGTTTTACACTTACTCATCTTATGGTTATCATCCGCCTTTGTCTAATAAACAAAAGGATTGGCTAATCCAGAGCAAACGGCTCTTGGTAAAGATATCTCAAACCGTTGACGGCTTGCAATTTGCCCAAAATTGTATGGTATTCACCACCATATCCTTAAAAGTGAAGAGTTGGCTAGCCCGCAAGTTTATGGCTTGTGGTAAAGGCGCTTGAAAACCATAATTGGTAATCACCACCAAAGATATTTTATCTAAGAGTTATTAGTCCGTATAAACGGCTTCGTAAAGACAAATCAAACCATTGAAGTCGGTGATTTGCTCAAAATCATTCGTTATCTGTACCAAGGTTCTTACTTGAACCAAACATTTGGCTACCCGTAAGTAATGGCTTTTGGTAAAGAGATGAAATCCATTAATTTTTCTCAAAACATTGCTAGGGACTAGCAATATCTTAGTGTGGGATTGATGAGTGTGTAAATACTCATCATTTTGTACAAATTAGATCGCAAAACATCCGAAAACACTCGTAAATGCATCAAATGATAAAATATCACAAATAAGTGTTTTATGTGTTTTAAATGCAAAATATCAAAACTGTGAAAACGATCAAGTTTGCATAATTGGCGCTTTAGTCCCCAAGTTTCAAAAGTTGTCAAAAACAAGTCCCTGTAAATCTAAATAAAGAAAATGTTATTCAAGGTCCCCAAATATTCTAAATTGTCAAAATGGTCCTTGAATAAATCTTTTGTTAAATGGCGTAAAAGGTCCTCAACTTTCAAAATGTCAAGTTTGGTCCTCGAAAATTTGAAATGTCAAAACTAGTCCTTGTACTATTGGAACTTGTCAATATTGGTCCTTGTAACAAGTTTGGAAAATTACAGTTTGGTCCTCTAAATTGGCGATTGTAATTTAGTCCTTGTCATATTAACCTAAGCTAAGCCTTGTCAAACCAAATCGACCCCTCGCCATTTTACCATTTTGGACCCTCACTTTCTTTTTGAACCCCGTCAAACCAAAAGTCAAACAACCCACCACCTGCTTTCCCGCCACCATCAGACACTGTCTTCCCCATTGCTCGCAACAACACCTCACCTTTCCCATCACCTTTCACCTTTCCACCACTCCTCATCATCACAAAACCCCCACAATAAATGCCACCCCTAGTTCTATTTCACAGCTACAAGTCAAATCCAGGCTTTCCGCCAAAATGATAAAACGGCTAACATGCTCAAAACTCAACCATTGGTCAAATAGAGTGGATTTGCTCAAGAGGACACGTGAGCTCATTTGAAGCATAAAAGAGGAGAAAGAGCAAGAGAGAAGAGTAGTACTTAGTTTTTAAATTTTATGTATGTCGCTTTTTCTTTAAATGTTTTAATTAGTTCATAAATCTGTAATATCAAGCTTCATTGTATTAAGACTAAACTATTTATCATTATAACTAAGTTTCAAGCTCTAATTCAAAGTGTTAGTGTATTTTCAAAATTTTACATTCATCGCTTACAATTTCAAGATAAGTTTGCTAAAACCAAGCTTCAAGCTAAGCTTATTTAAAGTCAAACCAAGCTTATTTAAGCTTAATATAGCTTTTGTAAGCTTGGAGTTCAGCCAAGCACAATGGGTTGAAAGTCAACAAAAGTCAACAGAGAAGCAAAATGGGTATAAGTTTGAAATGGGTGATGCAAAGCTTGGAAATGGGTTGGATTTGCTATAGAGTAGTGGTATTTGGTTTGGATTAAGATACACAAACAGTTGGACCCTTGTAAGTTGGAACTCTCATTTTCGCTTTTTATCAAAAGTTGCAAATTGTGTTCATATTTTGAATTCATGGTCATTAAGTAGTGTAAACAAGTTTAATTAGTGGTAATTAGGATATTAGAGTTAGTTTAATGGGTGAGATAAGTTAAATCAGTGTTTAGCTTAGTTTTGATTTCAAATCACCAATATAAGGTGTGTTTGGATTATCGCACAAAATGAGTTTAAGGGTTGTTCAAGTGTGGAGATCTGTTGGTTCATGATTGTTTAGTCCATTTGTGCTCATATCACCATAAAAGTGTGCCTACAACAACCAAAGTCAAAATCACTTATAACTCGTCTTAATTATCATTATCTGTTAAGAGTTTTGGAAATCAAAACCTTGTTTCATGTTTGGAATTCAGAGTATAGCCTAATCTAGTTTCATTTAACATATTACATCAATATCAGTTAACAAATTAGGATCAAAGTTCACCAAAGTCAAACTTGTCACAACTCGTCAAAAGTCAAAATATTTGAAAACTAGTTTTTAGCCAACTAGAGGATTTTTCATGATTCATTCTCGGGCCAAATCAAGTGAAACTTTGGGTTTTAAAGTTCAACTTGGTCTAGTTTCTTATTAGTATTTTTGTTGAATTTTATTAATTTTGCTAAAGCTTCAAACAAGCTCATCAAACAGGCTTATATGCCCCGCCACAAAACTCACCAAAGTCGAGCTTTTCTCAAGCTTATTGCATAGTTGTCCAGAGCTCCACAGAGCTTCTCTAGGTCTGATTTTTGGTTTAAAGTTCTTAGCCGTGTCTAGTTTAAGTTCCAACATTTGTTTTTCATTTTCACTTTATTGTGTGCTTGTGCTTATGCTCAAAAGTGGTGCTCAAACTGCTTTTAAGATAATAAGCTCAAATAAGTCAAATCTTGCGAGTTAGCTTATCCAGAGGTTAAGGCTAGTTGTTTCTAAGTTGCATTTGGTTATTTTTAGCATAATATAGCTTCGTTTCAGTTTGGTAGCCTTGGTACATTTGTTTATTCAAGTGCTTTATTTCATAAGCACTTGTATAGCGCTTTCATATTCCTCCACACAACACCATGTTTTTCTATTTTCCTAGATTCATAATATCATTTTAGAGTTTTCCTGAAATTTTCATAATTTTCCAACACTGCTTGCTATTTTTCTTAATTAAAAATGCTTTTAGGTAATTTTAAATAGCTTTTAATACAATTAAATCGTAAAAGTCCAAAAATAATTTTTCATTTTTATTAAGTTTAGATAAATATAAAAGTAAAAAAGTAATTTTCCAGATTTTTCATAGTTTATTTTGTAATTTTAGTAATTTAATTAGTTTTAATAGTTTAAAATTCATAAAAATAGAAAATAATCGAAAAATATAAAATAGTTTTGAAAATTCTCTTTGTTATTTTAGATTTTCCAAGTCATAATTTTATTTTTCTAGCTTTATTTCCTATTTTCTTGTAATTTAGGTTATTATTAAATAGTTAAAATAGTTTTAATTAATAATAATTAGATAAATAGTTATAAAAATAATTTTCTTTTTCTTAAAATTTTCTTATATCATTAGGTTTGTAAAATATCATTTTCATATTTTTAGGATTAATATTGTGTAAGTTTCACGCTTTTATTTGACGTCACGTAGTTTTTAATTTAAGCTTTATAAAACATAAAATCAAAAACATCGCTTTAAAATTAGTGATAGCGTTTATTTAATATAGTTTATCTTTTAATTTCCTTTAATTTGCATTTAAGCCCTTATTAATCTTTTCTTTATAAATAACTCAAAATCCTTACCGATCACTATCCTTAGCGGTTATTCGACATCCGATTGTGTTAAACACCACCATCCTCCGGGACTTAACGACCCGGAATCCACCGATTCTCCCGATCTAAATTGCATTTGGTGTGTGAGTCGCTTTAAGTTCCTTACGGTTAGTCATTCACAAGTGGCTAGCTCATGAGAAAACTCGACGGTTTTGCACCAATCAATATTCACAAATTTTTCAAACCGTGGTTCTTTCGCTTTTGTGTTATGTGATGTCCAATGTATTACTAAGTCGCATGCGAAAAAGTAAGCGGAGGCAAGTGGTACGCGAGGTGAAGGCAAAGGCATCCGAGGTGGTAGACGCAGTGGAAAGTGGAGCGGAGGCGTGTCACGAGAGAGTTGAAGGCCAAGCAAAACTTTCTCAACATCGCTTATGTTACTTTTGTGTTATAAGTTATATTATACATGCTTTCTCAACATTGGGTTTTAATCGACTTAATCATTCGAGCAACGGTTGAAGAGAAAAGCTTCCATCGATCTTTTCAATCTTTCATCGGTCATACTCTCGGGTGCGTTAAAACCTTCGAATTGCTTGTGTGATCGCTTTTTGTTTCTTTCATGTCTTTGTTTCATAATTACTACTTTTATATAATAAGAGTGCTCTATAGATATAACGTTCTGTTAGTGTGATCGAGTATTATGTCTTTTAATTTCTTTGCCTACTTATTTAAAACTTTTACATTATATACTATGAGTGATTCCTGCAAATAACAATTTATCCATATTCAATCAGGTTTAATTATCGTAAAAGGAGAAAAAGAAATAACCAATATAGTTACGTACATAGCTTTATTTTTATTTTTTTATTTTAGACTCCCAAACTAACTATTATAAGAATAATAAAACATTACCATCCTGCATTCTTTATGGTAGCGGAAGGCGATTTAGCAACAACGCCGCGAAAAGCAAAGCAGCAGAGAAAGCATTGAACGATCACGGCCGGTTACGTCATATTGTGATGTCGTGGTAGTATTCGCCTTATCACAATGTTACCACCATGGTTGAGCCGGAGTACTCGGCCCGAGCTCGATGGTACACTTTAACTATTTATTTGTCATGAGACTTGAACCTATGACTTATTGTTATTTGCTATACAACCAAAAAGTTGTTGGGACAATATATTTGTTATGCTTTTAGTAAAGTATATTCAAATATAATAGTATCAATTTTAGTCTCTAAAAGCTTCGCATCAAGTATCTAAGAACTAATATATTCTCTTTAAATGAACATCGTTTGTTGCATAGCAAATTTATGTGACAAATCAATTTTACAAAAGGATGTTGCCGAACAAAATATGTTAACAGGATGGATAATACTAACCTTCCTTTTCAACGTTTCTAACAATGTCTAAAGCAAGTCTCACTCAAAGAACATGCATATCAACAAAATCGCCACAATGAACTCGTAAAAGTGATATTTGAGATGAGCACATATAACTCGCCGAAAAATGTCACAATGAGAATCGCATAAGTTCAAGGAAATAATACAACAAAAATGTAGTTGCCAAAAACATTGAAGTAATTATCATTTGATCGGCATATGGAGTATGTCTTCACCATTTTTGGAGATAGCAGCTTAGTAAGCATTTAACACTTTTAACCAAGAACCAACGTCAATAATTTACGAACCCAAAACCAAAAGAAGAGAACTGAATTTGGACATAAAGACAACATAAATTATAATTCCACTTGATAGCATACCTTTCACATCTTTTTTCACATCCCATTCTGTGGAAACAATATAGACCGGAGGGACTCTTTATTTATAAACTTCGTCTCATAAGTTAATCACCCCATTAATCTATACAATGCAAAATCTCATGAAGAGTTTCATGAGATTTTAGTCTCAAGTTGAACTTAATCAGAGGTGCAAGATATTATTGACATACTTGTAGAGTAAACATGTGTCGATTCCCAACGCCTTCATCGTATTTCGACCAGGTCGCTAGTCCAACCATTGCCGCAAATGTTGACCCGAGATTAGAGTTTAGTAGCTAAGCTGCTAAAGTTACTTTATACATAGTTAGCTAATACATACTTGCTAAGAACTACTGCACCAACGGTTGGTTAATTCATAGTCATAAACTACAAAGTTGAGGGAAAATGGTTGGTTAATTCATAGTCATAAACTACAAAGTTGAGGGAAAGAGGTGAGAATATTGACCCATTTGCAAATTGCAAGTGAGTTACCTGAATTTGTTTTTTGCCACCAATACTCAGACCAATCTCCAACCCTTTACGCATTGATAATAAACTGTTTACCAAAATTCTAAAGTAAGAATGACAACCTTTATTCCAATCATTATTCTAAAGTAAAGTGAACTTACTGGGTGGTATTAAGTGCTAGTCTGGTTTCATATATACTGCACTAAAATGTTTTGGGTCTGTAGTGTATGACCGGAGTCTATATTCTGAGTTATAATCTGTAACGTCATTGCTATAATATGAAAGCACATAGTGCCGAAATATTTGATAAGGTTATTATGGCTGGCTGCTAATTTAATCATGTAACTTGCTAACTCAACTTGGCTCTAGTGACTCACTTTACCCAAATTATGCACATGAAATTCTTATTACCTGTTGCATCTCATCCCGTGAGCGTATGCTACTAAAATATATGCAAACATGATTAAGGTTTTTTAGTAAGAGTACTGAACACAAGTTGCTATTCTGTAAATTGAATGGTACTTGACCAGCTTGACAAGTTTCTGATAATGACTATTTTGTCAAGCTGATTAACTTCATATAAGCTACCCTTGTTTGGCATGTTGCAGATATAAATTGTGCAAACCTGTCATCATTTGGGAAGCTCTTTGCACATTAAGGATTTACATTCACATACTTCTAAAAATGTGAAGGCTTACTCTTGTTTCCAGAAAAGTGACAGACACCTACAAGACTTGATTCGTAGTTATTACAAATGCAGAAGAAACAATATTTGTTTGAAAGCTTACCGGAAAAGATATATTTTGAAAATAGAAAAGGGAAATAACTGCACTTTTAAAGTTGTATAAGAAACCGCAATGAGTTTTCACTTCTAAAATTGAGATGTTGAAACTTGAAACAATATTTGTAAAAGATCTACTATCAAGGTCCAGTTTGAAGTTTTTTTCTCATTATGTTTACATGTTCTGTAGGAATGTCTTCGCTGAAGATGGTTCATCAAAGCTAGATGCTGCTGCACTACCGACTGTAATGGTAAGTTCTTTCATTTGGTTCAATTTTATCTTATCACAGTGCAAATTATATTGTTTTTCTTCTCGGACAACATTAAATACATAATGCATGTAAGAGCACAAGGTAGGGTAATTACCTATAACATGTTATAGGTACCCCAATTGAGCTTTTACCCATATAACACAATCTTATAACTTAGCATTGATATTTGCCCCTCACTGGTGTTATCCTACAACATGGAGCCATAGGTATACTGGGACCCACAAAATAACAAAGGCAAATACAAGCAGAAAAAAGTAAAAAAAAAGAAAGAAAAAGAAAATACCAGATACATGGCGCCAGTACCTATAACGCGCGGCGTATGGATCTACCTCAATAACATTAGAATTGGCCTCTCCAACTTCTCCCGGATATGTTTCATATTCCGTATCTTGTTGAACCCAACTATCTTCTTGTATTGTTAGGTTATGCCATGTTGGATTAAGCAAGTCGTTTATGACCTAGAAAAAAGAAATATGTCAGGTCTATAGAATGTAAAGACATGATAAACTCCTGAACTGCAAATAATTGATTCTTATGTCGTAATTGATTGAAAGATCATAGTATTGTAGCTAAACAATAAACACATAATTGAGGTTTCAAAGACACTAAACCGTGAGGCAGAAATTAGTCGTAATGTTATTGTTGTCTCTACCGTTGTTGCACACTTGCCCCAAATTTCATCTCGTTGTCACAACAATAAGTACTTGCACGCACCGAATAATGTTTAACCGATAATTACTTTTTCATTACAATAAAACGCCAAAGCCACGATCTAAAGATGATTTATTCATGACTATGGCATCCTCAATATCATAACCACTATTACTCATAACCGCAATCAGCTTGCATTTTGTCCAGCTCCAAGCTTATCATAACCCACCTAGAAACGATGAAAGTTAAGTGATGAAATATATATATTGTTGTAAGATAGAATACAGACCGGCTCAATTGTTGTTATTGTCAATAGTGGCCGTTGAGAATAAGCCAAAAGGTAGATTAATGCATCAATCCGATTTAGCTACTGTTAGAAATAGAGCTGACGACAACTTTAATTACAAAAGAACACATACCATGAGCACAAAGCCGACGAACCTTCCTTAAAATAAGATCAACATGGCATCCAAACGCTCCCTTATAAGCATGAGCTTCATTAACTACTACATACCTGATAAAAAATTAACAATTCTACTATGAAATCCATTGCCCTGAAAGGATAAAACTTCTTAGCCTAAAAAAAATATTGAATTATAGATTGTGTTAACAACTGTGATGTAAATGTTTTTGTTATCCTTACCTAGTTAGCCACAGAAGACCATTGGTGCAACTCGATGAACCATCTGCTTTCTTAGCTTCAACCTCCACCTTAACCATACTGTATAGGTTGCAAAATTCTTCCGGGTTGGACAAATATTTGTTCTCCAACCTCTGAAAAAGGAGACAAATATCAGTAGATGTAGAATGAGACCACATTAAAGAAAAACATGATATGGTGACATATGAGTACCTTGACAAAAATAGCAGACATCAAAATTCAACTTCAAGAATCGAACGACATCAACACCTCACCGATATATCGATCTTACCAAAGAAGATCGGCACAAACTCAAGAAAGCATATGATTTCATCAAAGCCTCACAGGTCTCCGGATTAAATTTATGATTATCAATTCAATGGACAAAGGAGTTCTTGACCATATTTTCTCCAGTTATATCCATTACCAGTAGGTTTCTCAGGTAGTTTTAAGAACGAATCATGCGCTGAATATAATCATACTTATGAGAAATCCCTTGAAAATAAGTAAAATACATAAGAATTAAGGCATCCTGATGTATATTGAAAGAAACTCGTGATCTTACAGAGAATATTGACATAAAACGAATTGTTGCGAATGGAGCACAAGTGGTTAGAATCATCAAGATTATTAGAACATTGAGATAAAACACACAAAGATGATTTTTATACAACAAGAAAGATGGAGTTTGATGCATATAACTTATTCTACACCTTCACACGCAATTTTTGTTTCATAATCAGATATAATATACAATATGCATGTTAAAAAGGTTGATATGAATGATATTAGGTTTATTGTGATGATTAAAAGGTCATTAATTAAAAGATTGTTAAAGCGGAATATAAAAAAGATAATTACTTAATATAATTTTGTAGATAAATTGTATTTAGTATAGGATTCCAATATAATTATAGGCATTTATAAATTATAATATGCAAAATAATTATCAAAATAACTTGTGCCAAAGTGGTAAACACAAGTTATTTATCAAAACAACCAAGGTTCAAACCTTGCAAGTAACCTTTTATAAATAATTTTCAAAATGCTTAAAAATCCGAAAATTAAAAAAAAAAAAAAAAAAAAAAAATCCGAATTTAACAATTAATTGCTTAATTGGGCAACAAATGCTTATGTGGCATGAAATTTGATTATTGAGATTGAGCCAGATTAATTAAAATGCCTCCTTATATATAATCCTCCTCCATCCAAAATTAATTGTCCTCAATCGACTTTTTAAAGTCTTAATTTCAACTGATCTTAAATATTTTTATTTATGTTATATAATAATTGATGCAAAATATATGAATGGATTGTCTTTTAAATGTTTTTCATTAGTGTAATTTTCATCAAGATTACATAACACATACAAAAATATTAAGGATCAAAGTTGAGAAATTAAACTCAAAAAAGTAAACGAGCTAATTATTTTAATTTTATGAGTATATATATATATATATGAGGATCGGTGCATGGATTTTTTAATTCGATGATGCGGGATTTGATCCTGATCACCATTCAGATCGATCTCGACTTTTGTAAAAAGTCAAGATCCGCGCTAATTTCACTGCAGAAGAATCGATTATGTAAACGATTTTTTAATTTTTTCCTTTTGGGGATCGCTATTATCATATCTTCTTTCATTTTTAATTTTTCGATTTTTCCAGCAATTTTTGTTTTTTGATTATGAGTTCTATCGCGATATTAACGATATTACGAGTTCTCATCATGATATTAACAATTTTACTTAATATCACCGCTTTTTATTACGATATTAAGAAACTTACGATGATATTAAAAATTAACTTTGATATTAAGAAAACATGTAAAAGTAACGTGATATTAACAATTTTACTTAAAAAGTTACTTTGATATTAAAAAACTTAATATCACCGCTAGTTTAGAAACCATCGCAATTTTAATGAACCATCATAGCCTTAGTAAACCATCGCTAATTTCTTAGTTAGTGATATAAGAAAGTTTGATAATTACGTGATATTAATAAAATTTATAATATCATTGTACCTTTTAACCATGAAAACGATTTTTTTTTCCTAATTTTTTCAAATATTCTTAATAAATCATTGTCTCTTTCTTTTTTAATTTTTCGATTTTTTGAATTAATTTTTTTGAATGTTATTGTGATATTATCCGCACTATCCCTACTTAAAATGTAATCCGCACTGATCCTTCCCTATATATATATATATATATATATATATATATATATATATATATATATATATATATATATATATATATATATATATATATATATATCGGACTTTAGCGCTTATTAGATTTTATGCTCAAGCGTGGCCGATGATGCCAAAAGGAGGATGGAGAACATGGTGGTTGCCATGGTGATTATGATTCGAATTAAGGGTTTGCTTTAGTGTCTTAGCTAATTTGGCAAACATATAATTTGATCACTCTCTATGCGTGTTTTTATAGGCATTGATGTAATATGTTGGAAAAATAGCCATACTATACTTGGTGAATGGTTAGCTAAGAGTCTTTGTGACTACTTGTAATGGAAAAATATTTGGTCCTATTAAGATTATAATTTCGTGTAAGAATGTAATAATTAGTCCGATAACTACTTAATTTTGTATGTATTTCATCTGGATTTACTCACACAATAAAAGCTACGTACATAAATTGTCATTGTTGTGCCCTCAAATGGTTAGCTAAGAGTCTTTGGGGCTACTTGTAATGGAAAATACTTAGTCCTGTTAATAGATTATAATTTCGTGTAAGAATGTAATAATTAGCCCGATAACTACTTAATTTTGTATGTATTTCATCTGGAATTACTCGCACAATAAAAGCTACGGACATAAATTGTCATTTGTGTCACAGATGTGGAATCTAGGTCGAAAGTGTCGATCTAAGTCAATTTATTGCTTTTTATGCGACAAAATATTTATTGACATTAATTTGTGGCCACGGCCCTTACTTATTCTAAATGATAGTAGTTACTTTCATTGGCTACGTGGAGGTTGCTAATGACTTACATCAGTAACAATTTGAAAAAATAAATCTAACACAAATTTATCCCAATACTTCGTGCGCGTATGAGGATCTAAAACTAGTACAATAAAAGGTTAAATGAATTTTCATCAAAAATTGAAATTGCACAAGATAATATAGAACAAATACACAATTTTACATGCTCAGTCGCAACGTGAGGAAGATTCATTTCATACACTAAAAGATTCAATACGGTTCATAGAGAAGTTTATGTCCTTGAATAAGGTTTTATTATATACAGTAGTTGAAAAGAAGTTAGTCCAATACTCACTAGGGTTTTAATAATGTGGCTAATATTCTTTACCTCTATATATTACATTTCAGACTTTTGGATCAAGTAACTATGTGGCCCATTTCAAAGACGACTTACAGTAGTGGCCCATTTTAAGGAACTCAGGCAATATGTAGAGTATATTTATTTTCACAGAATATGCAATAATCATACTAAGCATTATAATTTCTAAATGTTTCCTCATGCTAAACGTCAAATTATTTATTTCTGTACTGTAGATTGAAAAATATGTTACCTGTTCTTTTTTACTGCGGAATGGAAGAATAGGATATGTTGGTCCTAAATAAAGTGTCATTGTCAGTTTATAGAGATCAACTATAGAAGTTAGCTTCTTTCAAAGTTAATACGGAGTAGATTAACGAATTATAGATTCGTGGATGATTGGCAGCGGGTCAATTGCAAGGGTAGATGGCTCAACTTTAGAGGGTCACTACTTTTGATCCGTTTAGAGTTACGGGGCATGTTATATACTGTTGGAATACTCGGTACAAGAGATACATGCCACCAAACAGCCGTAGGCAGTTTTGTCCGCTCTTAGTAATATAATTCGCTAGAAAGGCCGCTAATTGCGATCCAGTTTGGGCATTCCCAATTTAGGGACGATTCAGTCAGGAACGAGGAAATTAGCGATCTTAATCTGAGATCTTCCTAATCGTGAAATTGTTATTATTCATTTTTAGTTTAATATAGAAACTTTAGTATGTGGTGTTAGAAAATAGGATCACGAAAATCGTAGAATCGTAGAACACTTTCGATCAAGATTTCGATAGTCTATCAAAATCTTAAACCGGATAAAACCCGACAAGAAACGAGAATATGTTTTGTTGTTATGAAACCGAACTAGAAAGGATAATAAATATATGACCAACAAAACTGAATCTCTGTTGTAATTGCCATAGCAATTATTTAACCACCGAATCAGTTAAATCAAAGGGAAAAAATCAAGTCCATAACTCCGGGAATTTTATTTTCAAGTTCGTTTTTAATATAGCACTTTATACCAAAGGGAAAAAATCGACTTCAATTGCACCGCCCCTGACAAGACAGCGCGCGCCCGGACCTCGTGATTCGGGTTCACTCGAACGAATCATAATAACGCCATACAAAGTGCAATCCATACAATAACCCCCATTGTTGAACATTTATCACGATTACATATTAATCAACTAAGTCGATCCATTACACTTAAATCATATTGGTGATCAAAATCACCAACATGTAGATGACTATGGTCCATGACAGGTTTCCTTCCCTAGTCTTGTATATCGTCACTGTTTGAATTCCATAGCCATCTTCTAACCTTCGTCATGTTGTAAGCAATTGACTTCTACAACCATTATACATTCATGCTTATCATTACCTCTCAAAACAATTATTGTACTTTAATTCTGTACACAAGCTGCAAAAATGGTCCATAATTTATCTAGTCTTTTATGCTTCACTCTTGTAAGTAACTTTTTTGAACTGCTTGATTGCCTTGTCAAAGCACGAGTAAGAACAAGAGTACGTACTATAACCATTAGCTCATTAATAGAGCATTAAAAACATGCTCGGGTACTTGTACTATAAATAGTTTGCTGCTATTATTTGAGGATCATCATGGTTTTCCTGTAGTGGATTTGTAATAACTTGCTTCATACGTGCACTACACAATTCCAATTTGATCCCCATATAGATTCAGAAAAACAAAAGTTTCCATAAAGGCTGAACAATGTACCATTTGAGTTTGTATATTATCAGGCGTCACAATGCAATGAAGCGGTTTTATTTTACTTAAATTTGTTATCCTACTGCGCCAACAACGAATGATTGAATAGCAGATTGGCAGGGGAACATGCTAATACGTCGTCAATATTAGAGGAATAGGCCCAAATCCGGTTTGTAGGTTTAGGGCATCTAGGGTTTTCACCATTATAAATAACGGTTAATAATAAAATTATACCTACAAGGTTTACAATGTCTAATAGTCGATATGTAGGCGTTCACTGTCTCAACATTTTGAATTACAGAATGAAGATACAAGAGTAGTTGCATTTAATGGACAACTTTAAATACTTCTATACAAAATTGAGAATATTATCCCACGAGCATAAATATAATATTAGTGGTAGCAAATGTGACTGATAGCATGTTATTATAGTCATAGAACTACTTGTAATCCCATATGCTTCAGAGCAACATGGGAAGCACTATACAGGATCTTCAACTTTTTAAACTTTACACCTCTATGGATTCCTTTGTGTTGATTAAGTTCTTGGAGTACTCGGGTTGGTAGATTGTTATCAAGGATTTATCTTTAAGTGGTATTAACATAACATATTATACCTCAAGAATTAAAATACAATATCTTATGTACAAGAATAACAACAACAATAATAATTAGTCCCGTTGAGCAGGGTATGAGGAGATAAGATGAAGACAGCCATATCTTAAAACTGAAAATACGAAGACCGCGTGTAGGATTAAGATGAAATCTATTAGTGAGAAATTAAGTCAGTAGTCTTATGTAGACATTTTAACTGCGTGTGGATTAGAGCAGATTTGTATCATGTGAAAGCCCATAGGCGAGACGAATATCGGATATCAGATATTGCTAAAGAATATCGAAGTAAAAAGGATATCGGTGATTATTCTTAGCGGGTTTTCATCGGTGATTATTCTTAGCGGGTTTTCAAGAATAACTCAAAGGTTTTTCTAACTTGTCATGGTGACACAAATTTTAAATCATCTAATGAACTAAAATTACTTTATCTACATGTTGTTTGATAAAACTTTTGCCGTCAAAGTTAAAAAATAAAAAAATAAAAAAAATCCATAACTTTATTAGTATAAGAATAGGTATCAGATTAAGAATACATATTATGATATGAGTAACTGACTTATTATAGTATTTTTTTTTTTTTTTATTAACTTTATTTATCACATTTTCAGCTATGTGCCTATGTATTAGAAAAATAGCTAATTTACCTTAAAAAGAGACTATAAAAATATAGTCTAGTGGGGGTATAGGATGTTGAAAATAAGTTCAAAAAAATATGATGTTGAAAAAATATTTTATTTGACATAACTCATACAATAGAATATGGGTGGAACCATGCTTTTAATTTGTCCATGAGCTCAAAAAGGTTTCCACTCATTCTTTTCCCTCATGGAATTATTTGACTACCAAAAAGTTAAATGTGTGTATCTTCTATAGATGGCACAATCATGGACCAAAAACTCAAAAGCTAATTTTCCATATTTTGTTCTTGTCATAGACAATAAACCCCCAATCAACTCCCTTATATTAAATGATTAGTTTCTAACTGATTTAAGTTCAATGATCATGAATCATTTGCTAAGTTAGACCAAACGAATCTTATTGTTTAATAATTGGGAATGGTTGGTAACTTAGTTGAAACGTTAAAGTCAGTTTATATAACCTACCAACCCGTCACGACTCACAACATATTATGTTCCTTGTTTGGTTGAGCTTGTATTCGATTTAGTTTGTTAAATTGTTAGGTTAAGTATTTTCCGTCCGGCTATTTAGGCGTAGTGATGAATAAAGTTGTAATTTTTGGAGTACTATATATGCGATAATGGTTTGTTATGATTGAATCCGTGTTCGACTTTACATAGCCTTGGTTGTGTAATGTATGATGAATGGACAACCATGTTCTAAATTATTTTGATATTTGGAGACATTGAAGAGTGGTGGTGGCACCAAAGACGACTTTACACCCCATATGAGTTGTTAGATAAGGAGGAAACTCTTTTGGGCTCAATCATACATTATATCATGAAAAAGATAGTAAAATAACGTTATTTGTATCTATAAAAGAAAACAAGCCATAAAACAATGCAAATAAGAACCCTATAAGTCAATTTTTTTACTACCATAGCAAAATATTGAGGGAACATAGGCGTGTCCTTTTTTTCGGAGCAATATATTTTACATGGCAGAACTATACGTAATGGATGTTTGCCCATAGATGACTCTTGTGAATACATAGATATCGATCCCAATGTACGTCTAGGGGTACCTCGTTTGCGGTTTATGTTGTTGGAAAAATGGTTTTTTTGCAAAATGATTTTTTTTCAAATTTTGGACACCTTTTAATATATGTATATGTGATATTATACTTTTCAAAACCTTTTCTAGTCCTTTATGGTAGCTTAGAACCCCACTTCAATTAACAATGTGTATGGAAGAATCAAGAATGCACTATTATTCTTGGTGGTTGTTTACATTGCAATGGAGTGATTGGTGGTGGAACTTGACTTTTTTTTTTTTTAGGTAAATTTGCATAGCCTTCAACTATTTAATTCCCTACTAGTGAAAGAAAGAATTTTCTTCCCGAAATGAACAGGCAAAAGGATAATTTCCATCAATGAGTAGCTTTAACCAAGATAGACATCTACATTCATGGAAACAATGTCTCAACTAAATCACTTTCATCATCAACCCTTTTGGCATATGCCTTTTTCCTTTTTGGTAATAACAGAATTTTCGGTGTAAGTCACATCTTCTATTAGCTTAGTATACGTGTTTATAATCTTGCAAATGGCTTCAACAAGTCGAAAATGCATGTGATCTCTACGAGAGTAACCAACTTATTTGGGTTATAACCTAAACTTAAAAGTTAAAACATAAGATTAAGAACCTAGCCACATGGTATTTAAGTTTATTCCTTAACAAACTTTTAAGTAGTATCTTACATTTTTAACTAGAAACGCTAAAATAACTTATATAAAATGAACTATAAATGGAACTAATGAAAGAGTTATCACTCATTAGATCAAGGAAGTCTCCCGATCTAGTCAGCTTTTACCTCATGCAAACTTTTACCTTGGACACAGGTAAGAGCCCCACACTCTTAACAAATTGTATCGGTTTCAAATTGATTCCAGGACCACTAGCTAGAGTCACAAGATCGCACTTCGTCGGTTATATTCGTTATATTTTGAAAACCATATATGTTGGTTTTGATCTATATTCAGTTTGGTCTCAAACTAACGTATATGAATATGGTTCAAAATGTTAGTAACCGACTAAGCATCAAGTAAAAAAATAATGTGGACATATTATGGAAAACAATCGGATGACATAAGAGCTAGAATACAAATATTTAACGTGATGTAGTCAGTCCAGGTTGATCGATCTATCTTTTTTTAAGGCAAATATACCAGTAAGAGTACACATGAACTCGTATACCTATTAGGTCGATCGATCAGAAAATCTTGGAATTTTTCTTTCCAAAAGCCTACTCAGTCTACCTCTATGAATTCGGCCTGCTCATGTCAAACTCCTATTAATCGATCATGATTAAAAAAAAAAAAAAAAAATTGAAAGTTGTAATGCATGTACACTTTCGAACTTGAAAAAGAGGTTTTACCCGTGAACAAAATAGTTGGATCACTAAACAACCAAATGCAAAATCCAAGTTGCTTACAAAGGATATTCAAAACCAAATAGTAGTAAACATGAACACCCTACACGCACCTAAAATTTTGTGGCTCAAATGCTACATGTACATCCAATTCTATGTCACGAGCATGCATGCACCCTTATCATCTCCTTTACTTTTTAACCATCACTCGATGATTCCAAAGCCCTTTTTGGAACAACCTTTGAAATTTATATCTTCATATTATGTCTAACTAGTTGATCAAAAGCAACCCAACAGTCACTAGTAAAAAATTTCTTGAAAAGGTTTCGATTTGGTGTGGAGGAATTGAAACTCTGGTCTCGTACAATTTTTTTAGTACGTGCCCGACTAACCATTTCTGAAAAGTCTAGCACATAAAATGAGCAACATGTTACGACGGCCAATAGTTAGAAGTTAGAGATTATCAAACAACGACTCATTTCCTCAAAGTTTTCTTCTACCCGTTAATTGGATTTTACATATTGTCTAATTTGTATAATTAGTCGTTTGAGATCCTCAAGCTTGCTCGATCATTCTGTTTTTGCTAGGACAATCATAAATGCTGCCCTCGATGTTGAAATCTCATACTTTGCCATGCATTTAATATTGAATTTATCAAGGTTGTAAAATCGCAAGGCCAGAAGTAAGGCTATCGGATGAAGCCTTTTGAGATTAATCGGTTACAGGGATTAATCTGATTGTAATTTTTATACAAAAATTGTAATATTAGATATTATATTATATTATATGATGATGTAAAATATAACATCAAATTTCAAATATTTCAGTGTTTAAATATAAACGTAATACATAATTCTTCAAAGTTTAAAACAAATATATATATTATTCAAATTATTGACCATTTTAAGCGATTCGATCGATTTTGTCCAATTAATCGGTTTGTTGATCGATTTTAAGTCGATTTTTCGATTAATCGGTTTGTTGACCGATTTTAAACGATCTTTAACAAAACGATTAAATAGCCGATTATGATAAATCGCTGCTTTAGTGAAATGATCGATCGATTATGGCGATTAATCGATCACGAACCGATTTTTACAAATTTATATGACCCGAAAGGTTTGCAGATACGTACGTTTATTTATTGTTACGAATTAAACTGGCTACAATGATTGATAGACACATTCTAGATAGTTTGCCATTATTAAAATGAAGTTAAAGAAAGTATATAACGAACCGAATAATTTTGCTAGCAATTACTGATAATAAACATTATAATTCATATAAAAGGATATGCATTGTGATCATTAAACAAAAATTATTTTATGTTTTAACAAATGGATGACCCACAATGACAGGGGTACTTTATTATGACTACATTTTGCGTTCAATTAATTTATACATATCATAATTATCCCATCATCGTCAATGAGTTCGATTCTACCATGTCTTGATACTTAATTAATTGGTGCTTGGCCTAAAATTTGTCGCCGATGAGTCAGATTCCTTCGTAAACCTTACAACTAGCCTAGATATGACAACTTATATTAACCTCGCGTTAGAGGACATCGAGTTGTAAAATAGACACAAGCAATCTCTTATTTGAGTATGGTGGTGCCGAGCAAGACTAAGTACGTATATCTAAAATAGTGGTTCGAGTTGTTAAGTTGTTTAATGGGACCGTAGACGCACATATATACAGATACTTGGGTGATAATTAACTGATAACTGGTGCTCGAGGAACTACGGTAATTGTGGTGGGTGCGATCACGAGAGCAAATATTGATATCATTACTTAAATGAAATGACAACATATTGATGAATTACTTAAAGTTTAAGAAAAATGATAATTATTTGAGTGTTATTCAAGCACCCTTAGTGCAAAGTTAATTACTCAGTCGTTTTCATCCAAATTTAACCAAACTCGCTGTGCTATGCCTTCAAAAGCGCCCTTAAATTATGGACATATAGCATTCATCTCGTGCACGAAAAGACCTCACAACATTTGGAATTTTTTCTTGTTGCAACTGATACAAACAAAACAAAATCGATATATATGAAGTGCCCTTTTGAACTAGGATACCTTATTGCATATTTGCATCCACGATGGCAACTTACAAAAAAGTTTAAGAAAAGACGAAGCGATGTATACTTAACTATAATAAATATTTATCTTATGCTTAAGTGAAATGAAAATGTTAACTATTATCAACCTCTTCATATTTTATTTTGATTCATTTGAGTTTCGTGATAAATTTTTAAAGCTTTAAAAAAAATCCACAACAAAAATATGTTCATACAAATGAAAAAGTTTATGAAGTACAGATGTGATACGAAATGTGACAAGTAGACAAAATTCTTCCACGTAAAGTTAATACTTTCATGTGACGATTAAGGTTAGATCGGCTGTTTAAACCTTTCTTCTCGAGGTATTGAAATTATGGAGATATTTTGCCTGTCATGCAACGGTAACTTGGAGTCCAGCCATCATATTTTCTTTGAGTGCACTATTGCTATGGATATATGGAGCTTAAAAACGCATACGGACGAGTACGTATGAAAAGGAATGAAAACGTATGAAACGTAAAATAAGTTCGAAAATGAATGACGTATAAAAATCGACGAAACGAAATAAAATCGGTGAAAACGTAGGCGGCGTATTAAAACAGACGAAACGATAAAAACAGACGAAACGATGTAAGGGCGAAAAAGCGAACTAAAAAAAAAACGAATTTAGAAAGAAAAAGAAGAAAAGACAACGTGGATTAAAAAAGTGAATTACTAAAAGAAAAACAAAAGAAAAGACAAAAAAATATGTGAATAAAAAAGAAAAACAAAAATACAATAATAAAAATGGACTTAGTTTTACCTTTTAAATCTTATGTTAATTCTCACCATTATATCAAACTAGATAGATGGTGATAATTTGTCTCATTGTGGGTAAAAAAAAATAAAATGTCTCGTAATATAAAAACGTATTTATCTATATCACAATCATAATATAGGAAACTTAAAACTAATGCATCATCTTTCTTGAATATTGAAATTAACTATTAAAATTAGTTCTCATACTTCAAATTATTATATGTTACAATAATTTACAATTATATTTTGATTTTTTTACGTTGTATGAATGAATGTTATACGAAACACCTGATCAAAATATCACAATCATAATTATGTGCCGTAATAAAATCTCGTTCTTGCAGATCGCCATATTATAAAATTCAAAATGTACGCATATCTCATACTCTGTATCAAAGGCGAGCTATTAAGGACCGGCCAAGGGTCGCCTCTGTTTTTGTTAGTAACATTTTTTTTTGTTTTCGGGAAAAAAAAATTATTTCGGTCATCACATTTAATGTATTTCTCGAAAAAAATTTTGTTTCAGCCCTCTCACAAAAAAATTTCTAGCTCCTCCGTATTATTTCTTAAAATGGTAATCCACAATAAGATGTCAATCGACAGAAACACTTTGACACATGGTCTCCTTTTTAAGATGGTACCTTGCTTGTTGTAATTCTTTATGATCAAGATTGTATCATAATGTGGAAGTTCGATATCACGCTTATTTATGAAAGTACGAGTACAAACTTGTGTTTGTTGTAATTTCTTATGATCAAGATTGTATTTTTTTTAATATAATTTTTTGCTTTATCAATAAAAAATATATTACTATATCACTATGGGAGCACAAATTAGCATATCACTATGCAGGGGTGAGATCAATAAAGATCATATAAAAACTAAAGATCAAATGAATCAATCTCAACTATTCATTTTTGATCAAATTAATTAAATTAACTTTCACCCTTATATTTAAAAATTAAATATCTCACAAACCGTTAATAGTTAGATAAAACTAATTATACTTGCGACAAAAATAAAATTATCTTCCATGAGATCCAATATCAGATACTTTCGACTTAACTTATTTTTTTGCTTTTAACGGTTTTGATTTATTACGCTATAAATGAAAATTTTAAAATACTTTTCTTTTAACACAACCCCTAAACCCAAAAAATCCTAAACCTTAAAAATCCTTAACCCCTAAACCCTAAACCCTAAAAAAAACTCTAACCCGTAAACCCTAAAAAACCTTAAACCCTAAACGTCTAAAACCTTAAACCCCTAAAAACCCTAAACGCTAAACCAAAAAAACATAAACTCTATCCGCTAAACCGTAAGAAACCTAAACCAATAACCCCTAAAAAGCTTAACCCTAAAAAGTCAAACCCCTAAACCCTAAATACCTAAACCCTAATCGTAAACCCTAAACCCACAAAAAAGTCGGGAAAAAAATTCATCGAAAGTATATGATGTAGGATATCAAATTAAAGGTAAATTTGTGCTTGTCTGATGGTATGATTAGTTTCGTCTAACGATTAATAGTTTGTGAGATATTTAGTTTTTAAAAATGAAGGTAAAAGTTTATTTACTATTTTGATGAAAATTGAGTGTTTGAAAATGGTTTATTTGATCTTTAGTTTTTCTTTGATCTTTATTGAACCAAACTCTCACTATGCATAGGTTACTAAACATTTTTGCCTAATATTATGTACAAACCTTATCCTGACCCGTTTCATGCCTAGGTGCATTTGTTCATACCGTGAAATGCAGTTAATTATCAAAATAGTTCATTACAAATATATAATTAGCAAGTTATATTTTGAGCGACAGTTTTCACACGCCATTTCTTTCTAGTCAAACATCGTTTCTATTTACGACATTCTCCCTTAAACCATACAAAAAATCCTACTATATACACTTGTACAAAAATTCCAAAGCCAAAAATGTGACATGTTTTTTTTACAATACATTTAATTACATGAAAAAGACTTGTAAAAAACCAAAAGTTAAAGCAAGGTGCACCATTACTTACACATAGTACAAGTGATGGATGGAGCACACACCCCACCCCACCCCCATGTGCAATTACTAACACAGACAAAACATCAAACAGAGACATACCATTTCACATCGTTTATTATTATGTGTAGTTGTGTACGTTTTAAAATCCAATCATGTAGTACGTTTTAAATATTTACCATCATGAATCTTTGTTACTACAGTATTTACTTTTGCATATTCCTTGGGATATATTGTTGCTATATAAGTTAGAGTTAAATGGCGTTTGATGGTAACATAACGGAGTTTTAACGGTGGTAGTGGTGTCATCTTTCTCGTTACTAGTGCTGATCGTCCGTATCGCTGACAGTGATAATGGTTCGACCGTTTAAAGTTTTGCGTAAATGACCAAAAAGCCCTTTGTGGTTATTGAAGTTGAATGAGCAAATAGCTGCTAGAAATCCAAAAAGTTTTGCCTTGTGAATATACGGTTCATAACTGTTAAATACTATAAGTCTTCGAAGAATGCAATGGTAGAATTCTTTACGATTAAATTTTATGACGAATAAATATTTTTTTATTTATATATTTTTTTAACAATAACTTTATGTATTTTAATTTTCGATTGGTATGTGTTTTAAATTATTACACCCTACTTATCACGATATTTTATATATGTGCAGAGAGCATATGAAATAGTTTGTGTGTATTTATAGTATATACGGTTATATGTTTTTAATAATCATTGATAATAATGATTTTTAACGGTTACATTTTTTTAATAATAAGCTTTGAAAATGTATTTAATTTAATGGGAAGTATTGAACTATAAGCCTTCCCTTTATAGTAAGTGTGAGCTTTTTTTTTAAACTTTCTTTTAAGAACGCTTAAACGCATTATAACGTAGGAGAGGTGATTTCAGGCTCTTCAATTTGATTAAGATACTCAATTTAGAGTGTATTGACATTTATACCCTCACGGGATGAAAATCAGAAAATGATGTGAGGGTGTAAATGTCAACAAACTCTAAATTAGAGTGTGCCAATCAATTTAAAAAAACGTATAAATCATCTCCCATAACGTAGTTAAGATTACTATCCATAAAGATTCTTAACTCGAAATTGTTTAAGTTTACCACATTATCATTAATTAAACTGTAGAGTACCAAGAACGCGGGCGGCACTCAAATGACTAATTTTGTATGGAAGAATGTTTTCATTTATACTGCTATTTCTGGGCCCGATTATGTATGACGTATATATATATATATATATATATATATATATATATATATATATATATATATATATATATATATATATATATATATATATATATATATATATTATAGCTTTTTGTTTATGTGATTTTATAATATTTTATTATGCATTTGTTTTTTAAATCTTAAACAAAAAATTCTTTTAAATTTTCGGCCCAAGAATGAATTTACAAGAAAAATCGTCCCTCGTGGATTAACAGCCCATCACCAACCGAATACCCAAGTCCAACAATAACCCTAAACGTTAGCTAAATAATACCACTTAATCTAACTTGTACCTTAATTTTACTCACACACATTTTAATTTCACTCTTACAAAAATGCAGCCACAAAGATAAATCTATACCGAACCAAGAACTTGATATCAACACAAGATAATCTCTTTCTTGGGTTACCTTTTTCACAACTGACTTTTTTTGTTAGTTTCTGCTTTGATCCGAATGAAAGAGACTATGAAACCTTATAGTTTTGTGCTTTCTTTAAGATTCAAAAATTTAAAAGAGAATTTTTATCTTCAAATGGATCTATGATGGGTGTATGTTCAAGAAACTTGTGAATCTTTAAATATTTGAAAACAAGTTGGACAAAACTGAGATCTTTCTCTTTTACTTTCTTTTATTCCTTTTCGTTTTTGTTTCAACCGACACAAAGAAGAATGAAATTGATTGTGTTTTGTTCTATCTTCTAATTTTTTCGGGTATTAAAAGAAACTTGTCTTCTAATAGATCTATGATGTGTTTGGTTTACTCTTAAGATTTGTTAAAGATTGATGTAAAAGTTTAAACAAAGTTGAGATACTTAGGTGTTTTTCTTTTTACGTGTTGTTTTTTTTCTTCGTATTGGTATAAAAAAAATGAAAGATGGAGTGGGTATATAGGACAGTGTTGTTTTGATGTTGTTGTTGTATACGTGAGGTGGGTTATAGGAGGAGATAAGTTGTGTTTGTTTGATAGATGATCGTGGGACTATTGAATGTTGTTTTAATTTTTTTTTCTTTATTTGAAGATCGATGATGGTTAAGATCTCACACGTAAATAGTGTTTTTTTAGTTTGATTTGGGCTTTACATACCTTTAAAGATATATGCAGTATGTATGTATTAGATGAGTAATATAAATTTTTACATTGTGCTTAAGTAATTGTATATATTGGTGATTGGGTGTTTTAAATTATGTACTAATTGTATGTAAGAAATAGTGTTTTTTTTAGTTTGATTTGTGCTTTATATACTTGTAATTATGTTTTTTACGTGTATTTGCTTAAAATCTATTTTAGAAAATCTTAAAATTAAATAAGAAGGAAGTTCTTAAATCGCATTATAAGTGGTATAGATTATGTTTTTCTTGACTTGTGTCATGGTGACACAAGTTTCAAGTATTAAATGAATATAGTTGTGTTATTAAATAACGTTATTTTATGTAAAACAATTATAAACTTCTCGAATGGTGAATATCACAAATATAGAAAAGTATTAACATCAATTAACATTAAAGAGCATCATGTATCATGATACCCAACCCTCGCCACTCCTACGTGGCCCTTAGCCACGCCTCGCCACCTATTCACCACCACACCGCCCCACCGCGTCCCTCGCCACTTCTTCCCTCTTCGTGCAGACGACGAAAATAAGACAAAAGAGTTTTGGCTGGTGAATGTTTGTAAACGGGCTTAAATTTGAGTATAATCATTTTCTTTAATAAACACAATTTTACACTTTAAATACTACATCACTTTAACAAATTTTTACACAACTTCTCTTTCAAAACACTTCATCCCTACCCAAAATTTTCACACTTAATTCTTACAAAAAATCTGATATGGCTTGTTCACTCCCACATATGATCGATGAAATCATGGCTTTAGTTGATAAACTAATTGCGAAAGATAAAGCTCATCAGCAAGCGTTGTGAGACTTAGCCATGCAATTTGACAAGGCGTGCGAAGCTAAAGATGATCTGAGACAAGCATACGAGAAATGCTATGACATTCCGCCTGAAAACCGTGCTCAAATAGAGACTTTTAAACGAATAATATACGAAAGATTACGAGATGCATAATTCGCTTTTTAGAAAGGCGGTGAAAATACAAGAATAAATCAATGCGAAGTATATTGGCTACATAAAAAATACACTTAGGACGATTATGTTTTAGTTTTCGTATATTTTTTAAATTTCGCATGGTATCGTAATTTGTATTTTTATATACACATACGGTGGAGGATATTTATATGAATAGGAATGAAATGAGGGAGGATATTTATATCTCCTTCCTTCATTTTATTCTTGTTAGGTCACTAAGTTTACAACACAAGCACAATAGGTAGAGATAGAGAAGAAAGAAGATCGGATGAACAATAAACAAAACACACACACACGTTAATACTTGACCGGTTATGCGTAGAGTATGTGAAAGAAAGTAAATTGAACAACCAACCCTCAAGTGAGGGTTATTACAAGGTATTTATAGGAAGGGGAGCTAGGGAAACATTCCTACTCCCTTCCTTTCCTTAATGGACATGGGCCTAAGCTTATGGGCCTTCTACATAAGCTTAAGCTAATAACAAACATAAAGGCCATAATTAAGCTAACTATTACATATGAATCACTAACACTTGATTTAGGTTTAGGAGTGATTCCAACAATCTCCCCAAGTGTTGGTGATGAATGAATGTAAACAGTGAAGATAATGATGTAATAGTAGCTTTGACGTCTTGACATTCTTCTTTCTTGTGAGAATAATTGCCTTGATTTGAACAATCTCCCAGTGTAGAGAAATTGTTTTCTTTGAACAGCTTTTGCTTTGACGTCATCTTTAACTTTGTTCTTTGATCATTGTTCTTTGTGATGGTAGTGATAGTATGTTGTTGTTGTTGCGCATCAAGTCTCGCCTCAGTGCCTTCACGCTCCAAGGTCTCCAAGTCATTCTTCATCATGCTCACACGCTCTTTGACGTTGGATTTCGATCTTGATGAAGTTCTTTAAGTCTTTAACTTTGTAGATTCTTTGGCTTGACGAAGAATCATTCGACTTTGTGTTGCTGTAGATATAACTTCCATTAGTGATGATGTTGGCATGAGCATGTGAAGAATTTGCACGATCATTCCGCCCGTAGCTTCCATAAGAAGAAAACATAAGAAGGGTTAGTAATAAGCGGATTCCGCACTTACAAGTTTGAACTTGAGAGTGTTAACAAGATAGTGTGAAAACACAACTCTAATTCTCACAAAGGCCGCTCTGAACCTGAGTCCCACAAGTGAGATAACGCGATGTACCAAGTACATCTACATTCGAGATGAGTCGATGAGGTACATCAAGCATCACCACGATCAGAGACCGTTTGAGACACACTCAAGCGTAATCCGCGGGAGTTACCGAAGTGACCGCTTGCCGGGATGTTTGATGTTGACCACAGCGGGAGTTTCCATTCAATCACCGAGGATCACTATTGTGAACCTCTCATAAATGTTCTCGATGATTGATAAGATCCGTGAAGGACTGATAACGCACCACCGATGTTCTTATTGTTGAACACCAAGTGATGAAAGGTCAAGTGTACCTAAGAGATCTTTTGATGAATCTCGTGGCTCTAGACTCAATAGTGCGTTTTGGTTTTCCCGACGGAGACTAGGAGAGGGTCTCCTTCTTCAATATCGACAATCTCTAAGTGAAAGCCGATAGATTATGTAGGGTTCCCGTGAGAATGAAACAAGCTCATTGAGAGAAACTTGAGTGGCTAAGAAGGTTTAGTGCATGCGTCCTTTGGGTCCATGACGACTTTTAATCTTCAATACCGGCGTCATCAAGTGACAACCAAGAGTATATGAATTGAACCCGTTATGCGCCTAAGTTGAATAACTGAGGGCTATTTCTTTTCACCCTTTTCTTTGCATTTCTTTTTAATTCTTCAACTCCTTCTTTCTCCGATTCTCATTTTCTCCTTTTTATAATCATACCTAAGGACTTCTAAATTCTAACTATTTGTGGTGTCCTTGGGATCCCTCCGACTCAAGGCGGATCATAGGACAGTTATTCCTAACCTTAATCACCTTATTACTCCATTGCTATAAAACCATTTTTCATGAAAATCTCTCAAAGCGTTTGTGAATGAAAACATGTTTGAACACTTCAAGAGTTTTAGATTTTCATAAATACTCCCCTCCACATGTGCTTAAGAGTTTTAATGTAAATCGCACGGTGAGGAAAGAGCTCGCACTTTTGAATTGATCGACTCAAGATAGAAATTCCCGGAGGGACACGGTTACGTTGCATAGTTAAAGAGGTACATTGTCGCCTTTTAGGTGACAACTAGCTCTAATAACTACCTTGAAGGTGTGGACAAACCTCGAAGGTTGTCAAACCCGTCAAAATTCATGTCTATCAAGAGCTTCGAATAGGTACAATTTACTTGGATAAGTCTTTGGAAGACAAATCTTTTCAATGTAAGACTGTTCAGATCCCGTCAATTCATGGGTTGAAGTCTTTTCACACGATGATTCAATAGCAATATCACAACATATTTCTTATCACATAATTTTCTCCCCCTAAAAAATGGCATATAAATGTTATTTTTGAAGAAATGTTGAGAATAAATATGACCATTTTGAGTTTTATGGGAAGATGACCACAGTGAACAATTTGTGAACAAAGTTTATAAGTCAATACTCCCCTCAACAAGTGATATAAACGGTTGAGGTTTTGAAAATCATAAGGGAAGTACTTGTTCTTTTGAGCAAAACCTTTTGAAAATGAAAAGTTTGATAGGTTTTACTCAAAAGTAAGAAGCTTTCGCTCCTTTTATAAGGATTGTGGCAAAGCGCACTACGTGGTCCTTTCTTGACAAGAACGGGTTGTACATCGATATGTGTGCACAAGCCATAGTCATAATTAAATCACACATCCAAAATATTATGAAAATAGAAGCGCTTCAAGGGTACCAGAAGCCATCAATCTTGCCGGGAATGCGAGCAGGTGTTGATAGCCGCGAGAGCAATCTGGGGGCGACCATCTACAAAGCTCTCCGAGTTCTCAACTCGGTCCCGTCGACACAACCTTTCATCAATCATGGTGATGATCCTCTTCACATCCCTTCTGTCTTGAGAATTCCATCGCTTTAGAGACCCAATGCCTTCATGTATCGCCTTCAACCGATAAGCCAAGCCATCCCTAACCTTCTTCAATGTGTGATCCCCAAATTTGTGAAGATCTCTACACGCCATCAAGCAATTTCGTTGAAGTTCACTGCGATAAACGACGCCGAATGGTTTCTTGACAAGGGTGTATTGTGGAAGCCGGTTGATGTCAAGAAGATCTAGGCGAGGTGGAGTGAAGTTGACACGGTCCGATATGATTCAACCGCAAGTCGGAGATCTTCTACGTTCTTTGATTACTATTCTTCTAATGAAGATAAGCAAGGACTTGATGTATTCACGTTGCACTTGATCGAGAATTGTCTCATGCGACCACATTTTGGCAAGGTACATGTCTTCAATGTCGTTGATAGACAAATTCTCAAAGTCCACTTTAGAGAATGCATAATCCCTTTTGTCTTGCCTTTTGACCACGATATTCTTAAGGAAAGTGTAGTCCCATTTAGACGAAAGATCAACATGTTTAATGGCCATGATTGCTTTAGTAATCGAACACTTCATGTTGAGACTTACGAACACGGAAGCTTCAGTAGTAGATTCGTTGGCGTTTGCCAATGGTGAATCCCATACAATGCATCACGGTCATATACTTCCACATTGTTGGAGAACATGTGGTTAGCCCTTTCCTCGATGGCTATGCGCTTAGAGTATATGGTGCCGGAATGGAAGTGTCGAGATGTAGCGATTTCCTTGAACCATCGCCACCGTGTAGAAGAAATTCTAAGTCTTTGTTGAAGAAATATCGGAATGGAATCCTAGGGCGATCTGGTTGGCAATTGTTGGTAGAGGTTTAGACCGGTCGGTGTAATATGGAGGTTGTCCGCTTGGTGAAGTCGATGTTTGCTTGAGGTTGAGCCAATCCATGTTGTTAGACATAGCTCGTGCTATATTATCAACGTGATACTCAACTTCAATAGCACTTTCCGAGTTATCCTTGAGCGGTTGAAATGCTTCATTCTTGATTCGCTTCAACTCGGTTCGTCATCTTTTTCACACGGAATTTTTCTTGCAAGAACTTAGCATGCTCCAATGTACGACCTTCTACCGCATCTTGACCTTCGGTGGGTAGGGTGTAGAATCAACAAGCTTCGAGAACCGGTCGAATTGGTGTTATCCTCGCCCGACCATGATAAGACGCCACCATAGCGCCTTCTTCTTCTTTTTCTTTGGCCTGAGGAGGATTCGGTTTCTTGGTCGTCGTCGAGAGATGGGTTGTTTTGGGGCTCGAGACTTCCTCATCGTCACCACCCGTATACTTAAAGTGATCACCGGTTTTCTCGAGTCCGGGTGGTAACTCGTAAGAATCTCGAGGTTTTCAAGAGAAGAGCGATGAGGAGACCTTTGTTGAGTGAGTCCGTTGGGGTGGAGGTTGCATAGAAGATGATTCACCGACTTCTTGAGCGCTTAGGCACGCCATTCTTATCCCGATCCTTATCTTCATCATCGCGAACGCTTAGGCCTTTCACTTCTTCTCTCGCATGTCGATTTTAGTTGGTATTCCAACAATGCTTCAAATAATTTACCTTCGTGGGAGGCAAATGTTGTAGATCGTTTGACATTTGAACTACCAGCCGGTTAACCAATTCAAGATCTCGAGAAGATTATGGGATCAATCGGATTGATGTTCATATGCATTGAGTTGATTTCATAGTCTGTTTGGCGTGTGTAAGAGATTCGGATAGAGTTGTTTGGTGAATGACTCCTTATTAACTCCGTGAACGATGTCAAGAAGGTACTTGTGAGTGTATCCTTTGATCATCTCGCCCATTTTCCTCGAAGATCATCTTTCATGAGCTTCGGACATACTCCTTTCGACTTTCATCTCGTCATTCTCGTCATGAAGGTACTGTACCTAATCGCCAAGAAAATTCACTTCTTGTAAAGCACGCCTTCTTTCTCCGACTGCTTGATGCCTTTAACGATTCGTGTCTTAGCTTGAGAAATCCAAGAGGCAGTTGGCTTCTTCACTGATCTGGATGTGGATCTAGTTGTTCTTTTTGATGGTGGTGGTGAGGAGTGAGAAGATGAATCCGATGATGATGAGATGTGAGGAGACTCCGGGTCCTTTGGTGGCTCGAAAGTTTTCTCCTTGGAACGGACGGGACTGTCTAGAAGAAGACGATCATAATCGTCCGTTTCATCAATCTTTGTATCATCAGCAATTGTTTTCTCAGTCTTTTCCGTTTCTGGTTCCTCAAATTCATAATCAATAGAATCTTCCACGCGCTTTTGTTGTTGCTCAAGAGTGGTGGCACCGCCCCTTATTGGGTTGATTAACCGCATCGAATTGGTGTGGATTGAACATCACCACTTGACCTCCGGGCCACCCATTTATTCCTTTGCAAACTCTTTCGCAACGTGTTGGAGTCTAACGAATTTGAACTTCCTCTTGTAATCAGTTTCCAGTGGCTCTTCTTCTGAGCTTTCCTCTTCGTGCTCAATCACTAGAGTCTTCCCTTTGCCATGTTCAGCTATAGGACTGGGAGGTTTGACTGCTGAAGGATTAGTATCGGTGCGCTTTGAGTAGAAGATCTCTTCGATACGATTGTGTATCTTGTAGCTTTAGTCCACTAGCTTTCTTGGCGATTCGAGCCTTGGCACGGAACGGGAACAACTTCCTTAGAAGGAACAGTCCTTTTTGTGGAGGATTCCTCTTGGGAACTTCCTATGACTCTCGCTTGCGCAAGACTCCTGCACTCCTCTTTGGTTTTCCTTGTAGGTGTACCAGAAGATTTATCATCGAGAAAACCAACTTTGTTCTCTTTCACGCCTACCAAATATCTTTTATAAGAGTAGAGCTATTTGAGTTCACCGAGAGAAGGAGATCCGACAACACATCACCTTATTTCTTGGTAGTTGACTCCTTAAATCGATTGTTAGAGTGGGTTCGGACAACACGTCAAGATTGTCGGGTCATTGATTCTCTTAGGGATATCGTGGTTATATCCAAGTGCTCTTTGGATCAGCAGTTTAGTATATCCGATATAAGGAATCTTTGAGCCAAGCTTTTGAGGAATGTCATCATGTCATCCCATATCGTAGCTTCAACTCCGATGTGTTTCATGTTGATCGAGCTCAAAAGATTTGCGCCCACGAGCTTGGGATGCTCATAGCATTGTCACGACCGGAAACGGATTTTGTAATGATGATATAAAGGGTTCTCAAGGAGAATGTTCTTAAGATCCACGTGAGAATGCTTATTAATAACCCCTGAAGCTTTGTCATACCCAATATCAATCAAAATTGCGAATGCTCTCTCTTGAGGGTGCGCAGAGTATTCATTGGTGTGATGTCGGGAATGAGGAGAACGACTCTTAAATCTGCGGGAGTGATGGTGATTTGCTTGTGATTGAGTGTCACCGTCAAGATTCTACGTCCTTTGATCTTTGCATTGTAGTCCAAAACTGTTGAATGTATATCTCGAACAAGAGTGCAGTAGGAGAGCATGTTCGATAAGGATGGTTCTTCGAATATCAACAACAATGAGACAAGAAGATTACGAATAAAGTGAGGGTTTCAAAGTCAACACGAAGGTTGTTCTTTCCAATCTTCATTGGATAGCCATGAGGAAGATATCAAGAATGGTGAGTACATTTGGTGCATCCACATTTATTTGAGCATCCATGTCGTGATCTGAAATACATTTAGCCAAAAGAACCAACATATCGAAAGACATTATGTTAGTCAACAGATGGTTTTATTGTCTAATAATTTGAATGAGATATGTCAATGATTGTTACGAGTCCAAAATCACTTGTTTGTTAAATAGTCCAATGACGTCGTGATAAGTTTTGAGAGTTAGTTAACTTTAGGTTTTAAAGTTTATGTTATCTCATATTTTTCACAACATATTACACATTTAAGCTTATTAGTGACATTATTGGTTTCGTGACGTTACGATTTATTTATTTACAAGTTCGCACGCGTAACAATTCATAATGAAGGTTTGATCAAGGCTTAGGCGTAGAAATGGTAGCTTATGCGTAAACAGGAGTTATACGCGTAAAGGCGCAAGCTTATGCGTAGGACCCTGAATTACGCGTAGGAAAAAAATGACCTTATGCATAGAGCTTACGCGTAAGCGCATATAAAACCTTACGCGCAAGGCATACTCGTGAGAGTAGACCTTATGCGTGAGGTCCTTGTTCTGAATATCCTTCACGGGATACGCGTGGTCCCTTATGTAGAACCTTGGGCGTAAAAGCTACGGCGTAAGATTTCTCTTCGCATAACATGCTACGTGGGGTGATCCTTATGCGTAGATGTCTAACAACCTTGATTATGATTTTTACGTGTAGCAAACCTGAAATAAAATCATCATAACATCAATTTTAACACATACATTCATTCTATAACAGATCATGACATGAATACTTATCAAACAGTTTACGCGTAGAACTTAAACCCTAGTTTCAAGAATTACGTGTAAGAAATCTACCCATGGAAATTGCACCATTGTTTTTCTGGGAGGTGTTAGATGCATAGTAAGTTGTCCTATCCAAGTTTTAACATCAAATATGCCATGGATCAAAAATACCCAAACCGTATGAATATAAACCCTAAATTCCAATTAATGAATCATTAGAGTTTACGGGTAGTTTACGGGTTTAGTTATGATTAATTCAACTTGAAAACAACCTCATACAACAATCTTTATCACCAAACACGTTCACAAATGAAAACACCCAAACCACACATAAACCCTAATTTCCAAAATCCATCAATTCGTGTATCCGGGTGCATTTGAGGATAAAATGATATCATTGATGTTATGGAAGCGTTTGACACTATCTTTTAACCATAAACACACAATCTTGATCATGTGTTTATCGCATATCGTAGAACACAAAATCAATCATATACAAAAATTTGACCGTTGGATTCGTATAAAAATCAAAACCAATGTTTGTAAACACGTTAAGATTATGAAACAACTTACAAATTGATGATCCAAAACACGGATTTAAAGAATGATTTTAGTGCGTAGGATATGTTTGGTGAAGATAATAAATGTGAAAGGTTAGAGTTAGGTGGAAGTTTTATTAAAAAAGAGTTTGAGCTTTCGGCAATTTTAGTCCCTCCACCTTTTCCATTTTCATCCAAAGCCTTTTAACTTCCATTTTGGTTACCAAACGAAGAATGTTTAGAAATAACTTTGACGACACTCCCCCTCGACTTAAGAAATAATAAAATTTTATAAATTTTAGTCCGAGAAGTGTCAGAAACCAGAAATGTGACCACCATTATTAAAGAATCAACCGGGATAAAGTAACATGCAAATGCAGTTGATATTTTGAAGCAGTTAAAATTTATTTTCTCCCCTCAACACTTGATCGAAAAATCTTGAATTTTGAAAGATTTGAGTGTTGACGGAAGAAATGTACTTGCCATGTTTGAAGAAATATAGATAGAAGAATATTTTTGTTGTTTTATCGATTTTCTATTTTGTATTTGGTTTTGAAAATTATTTACAAAGAGATTTTGGTGTTTGTTGGTTTTAAGATTTGCTTTTAGAGTTCATCCAATTCCTCTTGAGTCAAACACCGTATACCAATCCGTGGACCAACTCATTAAACCTAGCGGGAGGCAAGGCTTTGGTGAGAAGATCGCCAATTGGTATTCAGCCTTGCAGTATAATTCAACTGCACTGCTCCACATGGTCCTTGATGAAATGATAGCGAAGATCGATGTGCTTAGATTTCGAGTCTTGAATCCGAGTTGCGAGATCGCAATGGCACTCCGATTGTCGCATACATCGGATTCATCAAATACGTAACCATAGTCTTTGAGTTGTGTTCTCATCCGGATGACTTGAGCACAACACGCCGACATGGCTACATATTCGCCGGTTGATGACAATGATGTACAATCCTCGCTTCTTCGATTGCGGGACACCGTTTATCACCAAGAAATTGTAGTGCTCTGAAGTACTTTTCCGTGAATCTAAACATCCTGCGTGATCGACATCTCAAAGCGATTAGTTCAAAACCGTAATCCTTGGATACGGATCCCAGTTAATGGTTCCTTGATGTATCGGAGGATTCTTTTAGCCTCGAGAGGTGGGTTTCATTGGTCTTGACCGATAACGGGAGCAGAGATAAACGGCAAAGACAATGTCGTCGCTGGTCGTTAGATACATGAGAGACCCAATAATACTTGATGATTTTGTCGGGTCGACTAATTTCCCATGTAAATCAGCCGCTAGCTTCTTGGTATGAGTCATTGGTGTGGCATAAGTGTCACAGTTTTCATTCCAAATTTGTTTAACAATTCAAGGGCATATTTGGGTGACTCAAGAAAATACCACGGGGAGATTGATGAACTTGCAGTCCTAGAAAGAACGTAAGTTCACCCATCATATGTGCCCCGTGATAATGTCATCCATGTAAATTTGAACAATTAAGATATGTGCCCCGTGATATTGAATGAAAAGAGTAGGGTCGACCGAACCTTTTGTGAAATTATTGGCAATGAGGAAAGATGATAGCTACCAAGAAGAGCATAAAGAATGTATCTAAATATTTCCTTTCGCAAAAAGAATATTTAGCCAAGGTATGATTACTAATCACTTGCTTTTAATTTTATTATTGAAATCATAGTTGCATGATTGATTAGTAATTGTTCTAATAGTCTTCTATATTAAAGTCATTATCAAAAATAGTATTCTTCGACTTATTTGTAGAAACTACATTATGATTTCGTAATAATGACTTTTGGTTATTTGAGAACCATTATCATTATTAATCACAAAGAATTTATTGACACTTCATCTATGTCTATAAATTTTCATGTGAAATTTCTTATGTTATAATAAAATGGGATTTTATTATAATGTTTGAAAAGGTTCCCAAAATTATGACTAATCCTTAAAAAGGAACCTCGTCTAATAGGAATAGTACTAAATCTTCAAAAACGTCAAATCACAAGTTTAAAACCTTAAACACCAAAATATTAATTGTTTAGAATTCCCAAACCTTAGTTATCAAGGAATGTTTGGTGATTTTTCTTGTCATGCGGATCCTCGGTTTACACTAGCGGATCCCAAATGAGAGGATCCGCGGGATCCGTGCAACATAAGACGATATATGATCAAGAATGATCACTTGTGGATGTTCCACAATAATACCCACCTCAAAGACTCACGAACAAAACCCGATTCTTGTTCATAGGAGCAAATTGATCATTCTTCTCAAGTCTAACAATCACTTGTGTAAGTATAATCTTCACTACATTGTTATTTTAATTCCTTGATTCTTAGGATTACAATTTCTTCATCTTTAAGAGTTGGGTTCAAATGGGTTTATTATAATTTGTCACCACATTGTTTTCTAAGATAATCTAAATCAAAGAATTAACATTGTTAATACAAATTAAACACATTTCTTGAACTCAACAAAGATGATGAGCAAAATTGTGATCAAACCCTCTAGCTACTATTCATCATTAACACCACATTGGGTTGTATTGTTTAGGAATATCTTGCCTAGCAACAAGCAACAAGATTACCAAGACACTTGCCCACTACATACCCATGTATCATAGGAAAATGGCTTCATCCGGACGATAGGAAAGTCTTTAAGTTGCTTGAAAGGAGACTCTTTCATGAAGGTAGAGTTGTTGATCCATCATTCCTTGCAAATACCGACATAAGGAAGTATTTGAAACTATTGGGTTTGATTGTTTATTGGATATAAACGAGCAAATTTGCCCGGTCTTTATGCTTGAGTTCTACAAGACTATGGGTATAATTTGAAATGATGATGGATCCATCTTAATTGAATTCACCATAAATGGACATGAGTACACTCTTTCACTTGAGGAGTTTGGAAGAATAATAGGGGTTCCATCCGATGGTGTTTGTATGTATTCAAATGATTGGTCGTTGCAGGAGCTACACTCTATGGTTGATCATCACGACATTTATCACACAATAATCCCGGAAGCAACCACGGTAAGGGACACCGTGTTTATGCCAAGAGCATCCCCTTCAAGGGTGACTAGAAAGTCAAAAGTGATCTATAGGGATCCTTTTCAAATGGAGCTTTCGGAGATGTTTGCATTATATAGAAAATGGGAAATGTGATAAGGGAGAATGTGGTGTGTCTAGTAGGAAACAAGGATCACCCTAACGCATGTCTAAGCTTCATGATCTATTGTCTTGTGACCGAGACCCGCTTCAACATTGCCTACTACATGATCAAGAGAATGGCAAGTGTAAGAAGCATGGACAAGATGGTTCTTCCATATGCAATGCTTCTAACCCGTCTTGCAAATGCATCTTTGCATTAGACCCTCTCCACAATCCTTGGATCATAGCTTACGCAATAAGGTTATGGTACCATTAACCGAGGGTAGAACAACAAGGTTTATGGTGGAAGGCAAGAGGCCACCCACCCACGGATTCCTCGGACGAAAGGGAAAGGCAAGGAGAAGGTGGAGGTGAAGGAGTAATGTGACCCACTTGATAATATCGATCTTGACCCCTTGGACTACATTAACCAATTGCCAAACATCCCTAATGAATCACCGAATGGCAACAAACCAATGGAATCTTCAAATGCTTCGCCAATTTCTTGAGGAAGAAGAAGTGAAGATAGTTCGATAAAGAGTGGAGGACGGATGAAGAAGTGAAGGAGGAAAAGAAAGGTAAGACCTTAGGAATCTAGTGTATGATAAACAATCTCAAACAATGGTTTGTAAACACTTTAAACTATACTTGTAGTATGTAGGTATTGCCATACATTGGCACTAAACATCCTAACTTGGGTGTTTGGAAAATGAGATTTTACGACCTCTTGGAGTGGTCGTAAATCACTCATTTTAGGAATTTTTGTTCTTCCTACTTTGATTATTAATTATATTAGTTGTGTTCTTGTATTTAGTTCCCATAGAAACAACTAGGAGAAGCATTTACTATGAAGTGCAAATTGCACATTTCTTTGAAAGCCTTCGATCTGCAGTGGCGGATCCTGCATTTATACTAGACGGATCCTCCCGGAAGGGGCACCGTGGGATCCGTGGTATCGATATACAATACAAATTTAGGTACTTCAAAATAGTCTACTAGATCACCTCAAACAAGTCAAACACAAGATACTAGATCCAACTAAGTCTTTCTCTTATAGTTGAAAACCTCACTCTCATCCATGGCTTATCTAGGATACATTTTGAAATATCCTTGATTTTTCAAATAGTCAAAACTCACCATATTTCCGCTCCAACACTCACACATTATCTATCACGATTGATAGCACTTAGTTAGATATATTTTTCAATTTTAGCAAATTGATCTCAATCATTTTTTAATCAAAATTAGGGTAAAAAATTAGCTTTTCATTTCTTCTTATTTTTAAGGATTTTAGTAAAAACCTATTAGGACATCATCTGACTTCTAGGACTTGTTATCACCATTTCTCCTTATCGAATTAAATGGAATCATTATCAAACATATAGTTAGATTACTCAAAGTCAAAATTTTCTTGGCCAAAACCATCATTAAGCACCATTACTTGTTATGGTTAAGGATTTGAGACATCCAACGACTAAAGACTTCAAAATTAAGTCAAACCCTCGAAATCCATTAAGAACAAACCTTACAAAAGCATAATAATTTCACCTAGACACATCGATAGCGGGATCCACGGTCTTTAACGGTAGCGGATCCTACTAAGAGGATCAGCGGGATCCGTGAATCTGAGAGAGCATAAATCGACTTCTATATTCAAACTCATGTCACCTTTTGGTTCTCTAACCACCCTTAGCATACATTAATTATTCACCTAGAGCTGATCAAAACCTCAAGAGCATGCTTAGTCTTCTAAGTGGTCAAGAATTTAATTCCCAAATTCAAATTACTCTTTATAAACTAAACAATCTTAGGTTTATGGCACCATCCTCAATTACCTTTCAAAAACCGAAATTAGAAGCTCACATTAGCACCTTCATCACCATGACTGAAGCTCTTAGCAACAACTCCTCAAACATAGGATCATCCAAAAGAAAAGGCCAAATGATTCTTGAAATTTCATCCACCGAAACATCTCCCATTAGAGATAATGACTCTAGAATCCCACCTCATCAAACCCATCCAACAAAAGCTAAGAGAACCGCAAGGATTTGCATCAAATCTTTCCAACTAGAAAAGGGATCATCTAGTTCCAAACCAAACGTGGATAGTTCTAGCAAGCCATCAAAACCTTCATTCATTGAGAATGGACTACACTCATTGAATGAGCCTCTTCCGCATCAAAACATATATTCATTGTTTCATTCATCACCAAAAACCTCCCATTCACCAACCTTTTCATTGAATCGGGAACCACCTACAACACCAACTAGCCCATCATGGGAGACAAGGAACAACCTTGATCATATGGAAGGAGCTCCATTACCACCCTCATTCTTAGAACCTCTCCCTACTTCTCAAAATGAAGACCCTCAAACACACATTGAGCCCCCTCAAAACATCCTTTTTCCTTCGGGGCCAAACCAAGACAATATTTGCCCAAATTGTCTAAAAACTCAAGGACTTGTTCAAGAAGTACGAAATGAGATACATTTCATGTTCAATCATCTCCTTGAAAAGTTGGATCAATTCAACAAGTCCACCCATCCCTAGACTTAAGCACATTGTCACATTCTAAATCCCGAAATGAGATTAGTATTAGTAGTACTTATATGGCTAAAGTTCATTCTCTTAGTTTTAGAGATTTGGTTGTGTATCTCTTGTTTGATTGAATGAATACTTATATGCTATGATTATTATGTGTGTTGTGCTTGTTATATTGTACATATATCTCATTCCTCAAATAGCACTCCTTGACATTTCTTCAATCTTTGAAGAAGCGTAGCAGATAATGGATCCTTCCAGGATAACTAGACGGATCCTCCTTGAAGGGAACCGTGGGATCCGTGGTACATAAGCACAAATTTCTACTAACTTGAGTCTCTTTTGCAGAAATTATGCACTATACTCTTGTTTTCTAACCTTTGTTTTGTAGTTATTCAAAATACACATGAAGATATTGACACCATAAAGCTAGGGGAGCTTTGTGTCAAATGACATTGCAAAATCATTTGCAAACTTAATCCTATTTTGGGTTACACTTCATGACACCCCATTGCAACATTGTAATATTTAAGGGGAGCACGCTCGTCACTAAGACGAACCATTTGCAAACTTAATTGCAAACACAATTAGTTTATTTTAAGTTATGTCCTTGGCGCCCTTTCAAAGGGATGGACTCGTCAAGGGGAGTTAAAACAGTACCATTCCGTCACTTTCTCTCTTTACATTTTTACATTTTTTCTCTTATAAAAATTGTGTTAGTTTCTTTTAACACTTTTGTTTCGACAAAAGGGGAGAAGAAAGTAAAACTACAAATTTAAACTTTTACTAATTTTAGATTTTTCCTTAAAATAATTTTATGTTTTGTCATCAACAAAGGGAGATTGTTAATACAAATAAGCCATGAAAGCGTTTATTTATATTTCACGATCTTCAAAGGTTTTGTCGATAACAAATATAAAATCATTTTAATGAAACAAATAAATACGTAAATAGTTTGAGTTAATAGTTTTCTAACACACTTACGCTTTCACATAAAACACTAAAACAAGTATAAGTGATTTTATAGTTTAGATACATATGTACAACAACTAGTGTTTACATATTGGGTTAAACATATACTTAAACTAAGTATACTAAAATGGGTAAAAACTAAGTGTATGCTAAATTGGGTAAATACAAGTATATACTAAATGGGTGAATACTAGCAAATGGTTTTGACCCATAACCCATGGTTTTATATATACCACTTAACCAAGTTCATTGTATCCTTAAGATACATTGTATCTAGAAAAGAAAACCATGGATCAACCCATAACCCATGACCCATGACCCTTAACCAAAAATACCCATGGGTAAAGAAGGCGGACCACGGATCCCTAGCTTTATGCTAGCCGGATCCTTGTGGTAGGGATCCGTGGGATCGGGTTAACGAAGAGAATTTCTTCTATAAATAGAGAGCCATTTCTTCCTCTCTATGTGTACTTTTTGAGATATACTTCCCAAAGTATTTTAACCCTCTAACCTCATATCTAAGTGATCTATGTAGTTTGTCTTTTGTTTTGTGTGATCTACTAGGTTCCTCTCAAGGAAAGATCACCACCTCTTGAAGACGTGCAAGCTCAAAATCCATGAGTTGCCATGCTTCGTCATCTTCAAGACTACTAAGGTTATCTTGTTGATAGTTCTTCCTTTCTCCATAGATGTTGGGTTGAAGGCATTAGTGAAGAATGCGAAAGTGTCAAGATAAAGCATTAGTGAAAGGTGCTCATCATCCGTGTCAAAGCATTAGTAAAGGATGCTAAAGGTGTCAAGGCGAAGGAATTAACGAAGGGTGTCAAGCGTTGTGTCAAAGGCATTAGGGAAGGATGCCAAAGAATCAAATCAAGTAGCATTTGGGAAGAATGCCTGGGTCGTATAATCGATGAGGTGCATCGTTATACATATATGTATTGTTTATATACAAGGATGGTGATATCCTTGATGGTGTTGTAACAAGGAGTAGATCTCCTTGAGATTAGGTGTTGTGTCGTAAAGGTGTAGTTCACCTAAGGTGTGAAAGAACTAGGTACTTAGCCTAGTACCTAATAAAGGGTAGGCGACGTTGTGAAGGATTAGTTCTCTAAGGTGTGAAAGAACTTCGGTGGTTAGCCTAGCATCGTATAAAGGGTAGGCGGCGTTGTGTTAGGTGTGGTTCGCCTTGGTGTGAAAGAACTCGGTATTTAGCTTTGTCTGGGAAAAAGGTTAAGCGATGTTGTGAAGGCTTCTCCGCCATAAGGAGTTGGTGTAGCGTTACGAACTCTTGATTAGGTGACTCGGGGAGTGGAGTAGGGCAAGGAAGGTGTCCTTGGCGAACCACTATAAATACTTGTGTCGTGGTGATGTGCTTCTTACTCTTTATCTTTCATTACGTTTATATATCTATCTATCAACGTCCAACATAAACAATCAAATAGATTGACATAAGTCGATCTAAATATTTAAAGGAAGTTTTAAATTGGTAAAACTATTCAACCCCCTTCTAGTTTTCCACAAGGCTCAAAAGGTGTTTGTTGTGGCGTTTAGTAATCATTGAGCGATTTTGAGTATAGCATGCGATTGATACGACTTACGCCCATAACTAATATGGAAGTTTAGCATTGATTAACATTGTTCTTGCGGCTTCCACTAACGTTCGGTTTAGTCTTTCAACAACTCCGTTTTGTTACGGTGTACGTGCAATAGATTTACGATGCTCAATTCCCACTTTCTCATAAAATTCTCGAAGATTTTGGTTAACAAATTCGGTTCCTTTATGCATTACGATTTGGCGGACGGTGTTCGGATGAACTTGAATTTTGTGAGAAGGTGATGATCATTTATGGAGCTTGGTCTTTGCTTGAAGAAAGTAGACCCAAGTCCATCGTGAATAGTCATCAACAATTACTAAGATGTAGCATTTGCCATTGATCGTTTGCACGCGCATCGGGCCACACAAATCCATGTGAAGAAGATGAAGCACATCTTTGAGAGTTGTGTTCCACCTTTGAAGGAAAATGAGCACGAGTGCTTTTCCCTTGTTCACAAGTGAACAAAGGTGATCTTTAGAATACGGAATCGTGGAGACCTTCAACTAGTTTGTGTCGAGCAAGATTGGTTATAGTTTAAAAGTTTAAATGTGAGAGCAGCGGTTGCCATAGCGAGTTTTGTTGATGTTGCCTTTGAAAGTAGCGGATGGGAGATGAAGCAACCATGTCTTGCATAGATATAGTGTAAAGACTTGAATTACGTGAGCCGGACATAAGGTCGTTTCCTTGTAGATCACGAATGAAACAAGATTTATCCAAAGCAACCTCAATCTCCATCACAGGCGACCCTCTTGAAAGCAGTTGTGACCGAGGCCTTCCACATAATAAACCACGCTAATTTCGATGTTCCCATTGATATAGTCTACATGGCCCATGATAGGCTGCGAGTGATCATTCCCGAATCGACAATGCCAATGAACTTTGCAATAAAGTTTGATAATAGTTTAAGATTGCTGTCGTCATGTGGGGGAACATACGCTATAAACAATCCAGAGAATGATATGTATCACTGCATTAAGCACGAGGCGACACGGATGGAATAGAGTAGATGCGGAACCCGAAATGCTAGAGGTTCGAGGCGGATTATAGTAGACATACACATCAATAACTTTAGGCATCCATTTAAATCCTAGTGTGTTATATATCCATTTCGCCATCTCCAACTAGTATTTGCTTTAGTCTTAGTGAATGCACTAGGTGGTACTACATTCTTAGGAGGTGAACCGAGCTACGAGGGACAGACAATGCGCTTCTAGAATCTAAAGAGGCGGTTTACCAAGCACGAGACTTAGAAAGATTAATGGGCCTAGAGGTATTCCGATTCTTAGGATTCCGTAAGCGAGAGATGATAGCTTTAGCAACACATTTGTCATGACAATCGAATTCATCCTTTTACGACAAATAACACAAGGTGCATCGATGAATATCAAAAGTACTTAAGGTTTAGCATTCGTTACATCACTATTTCTATTACATTTGCGAGACCTTGATATCTATAGTGGAAGCAACGTGAGTCTTATTCATAGTCCTAGGGTGTTCTTCTACTTTAGCATTCCTTATTGATCTTTTCTTAGGTCGCAACTTCCTATTCTTGATGTAGTGCTCCTAGGTTGTGAAGTGCGGACGTTTGGAAAAGAGGCAACTATTCTGTTTCGAGAGAAGGAAGCACGTTAGCAACTTGTGTTTTGGCGGTGGGCATTACGGGTTCACGTTTACTAAGTGTTACAGGTGCTATTCTCTTAATGATGGTTGGCGGAAGTTGTTCATACTTTCCTAACATTTCTCTTAACTTAAAGATAGTGTGAATCAAATATTGATTTTCGAGCGAATATTACCGGCAAAATTCATTACTTCTCTAGTGTGTGCAAGATAATGATCAAGTTCATTTGATGCTTCATGACGAGTCTTATTGAGTAAATCAAATATGACACCATATTCTGTTTAACTTTTACAAGTTCTTGTTCATATTTTGAGTTTTGACTTTTCAAAGACACGTTTTGATCATCCAGGTTGCTCAAATTTTGGATTAAAATTGTTTGATTGCAAGCTGGTGGATTTTGTTTTGCAAAGCAAGTTCACGATTTTGACAATCTTTTGATACCATTGAAGACGACGTTTTGCATTTGAAAGCTCGTTTAAGAGATGTTCGTTGTCAACTTTTAAAGACTCGATCCGAAGCACATTATCGTGTATTCTCATGATTATAATATTATCAACAATGTCGGCAAAGATATAATCGGATGCATGTGGCAAAGAATTGAATAACACAACATTATGGATATCAAACGACAGATAACATCTTTCAAGAGTCGATCAACATCTTTTCTCAACATTTTCTTTTTACGTTTAGTATTAGAAATAGATGTTTCGTTTTCTCGGCGACCTTCATCAATCAAGTTCCTTATGAAAGTCCGTTCCCAAGACAATGCACAATGTTTCAAATTTTTAACATTTGGTAAAGATTTTTCAAAAATGTCTCTTTGTTCTCGCCAGAGGCGATTGAAAGTGTTGAACTTTGATTTCGAATGATATTCTATCTCATGTTGTAAAAGTTTGAGGTCAACCATGAAAAGGTCAAAATATCTAAGAATTTTGCGATTTTTAGGTTTTGAATTTACTTCACCGATGGAAGGTAAAGGACCATAAATTTGTGCATAATCTAGTTGGGGATTAAGATTAGAAGACTCGGGGCGTTTTATGATAATCCTTGGTGTGTTAGAAGAATCCGTTGGTGTGAAAGTGACCGGTTTTGAATAGTTAAAGGTTTGTTGTAAACAATAGTTTCTAATTTTGATCGACTCTCGTCTTACGCATCTAATTCCTCTTGACGATGATATGTAACAACACTCATAATGTAATTTTCAATTTTATATTACGTGACTGGAAACTTGAGATTTGGTTTGAATGCTTTGGTTGAAAGCTTAGGTTTGTAATCGCAAGATTCGGTCCATATCCATTTGGATTGGGTTTAAAGTAAACTTTTGAATAGTCAGTGATGACTCACCATGTTTGTAAACAACATTTTAAACTCTTTAAGTTTGTTTTGCAAGCGATAATTTCTTCAAGATGATCATCTATTCGTTTCGTTGAATGCTTTTTGTATCGAGAACTGTTTTGACAAGTTAA
>CM040245.1:176116081-176150242 GCA_022545495.1 Chrysanthemum lavandulifolium | reverse complement strand
GATATGGATGAAAGTGATGCCAACCTCATGCATTAGCGCATCGGTCCTATCAAGGCTAAAAGTAAATGTTATGTCAACAACTTTGGTTCTCCAGGAAATACGTCTTTCCAAATACTAAACCATTTAGCAAGTGCAGGTTCTCATTCTTCCTCTTCACTTGCATGTTTATCTCATTAAGTAGACATTTATAAGAATCTCATTGGTTGCTTGATAAACATTAAGAAAATTTGTAACTAGAGGTGAGAAAATGAGTAGGTTGATTCGTGTATCTTCCATTGGAATCTTGACTGCATTCAACAAAACAACTCGACCATTCATGAACAAAGAGTAAGGTTTCTTTTCTTTCTAATTAAAATTAAGCAACATTAAACATGGCTTTTAGAATCTAATATAGTATTTTCAATCGAAACACCCCGGTTGATATTTATAATATATTTGTATATGGTTCAGTCCAAAATCCAGTAACTGCACTGAAAAATCATTCGACTCCGGTTGAGGAAGTTGTAGGAGAGCTTCAAAGCACACTTACGCTTCTATTGTATGTAACTAATCTTTTTCTCGTCAGAATAAAACATTTCACCCACATATCTATCCTTGGATTGACATTTTGTTCTCATCGCTTCGAAGTTGCAAGTTGCAAAGGGCATCCCGCACCATCGCACCTAGAGAGCAACCTGTGAAAAGAGTTTTGTCCTTCGATTCAAACCATTTGTCAAGCCCCTTCACTAGCGTCAAAATCTGGGTCGAGGTCGCGAATGACATATCCGCTATCGAAGATGAAGGTAACTTTCGAGTTTCGATATATGTAATCGCATAAGTCGGTTTTGATGCTTTGATTGGATGCTATATTCTTAGTAGTAAGCTTTGGTAACTGTGATTTGTAACTGTGTATTTGTTGTTCTGTAAAATGCCTATAGGATTATTTGCTTAGTAAAGTTGATATCGTTAGCAGTGTTATAAAGTTCAATATGTTTAAGCCTACATCGTTAACAGATGTATACATGGTTTATATTGTTTTTGGTGCTCTATTTGGTTTATATTCTATGCTGTTAATAGACGTGGACAAGTGTTACTCGCAACCGTAAATGAATCAACACTTTTTTTTTGAGGAATTGGTATCGCTAGAAGGTTGTCATTTGTAATTGATATTTAAGCATGATAATCAATATTTATGTGTGTAAAGTTGTTTTCACTGGTGGATGACTAATTAATGTGTGTGTGCTATGCAGTGATGGTACCATATTGCGAAAAACCGCGTACAGGAAGAGTTAAAAAAAACCAGCTTCTCGCACGATGGTCGTGCTTCATCTGCTTAAGGTCTGCATATTTTTCATAACTATTGTTATTTAAATATAAAGTTTAAAGTTTCTTCTTATGTTTTATGTCTCAACTACCAATCTTTTAACCTTTGTTGCCTAAAGGTTGTTATTACCAATCTTGAGGCGAGTTCAGTAACAGATCTTGATGCAAAGAAATGGTCTGATGCTCCAAACGAGGACGCATCTTCTTACTACAAGGTTGAGTGTTGACACACATATCAATTTTATATGTATATGTAGTTTTCTATGTGATCCCTTTCATATGGTTGATGTTATTATTAGTATCAAATATGATATGCATGTTGAGCGCAAATTTTATTGTTGCCAACTCCATCTGGAAGTGCATTCTTTTCCTTTCATTTTTTCTCAGGTCGCCTTTTCAAATGTTGTCTATATTAAGCAAACTGACTTTAGATTGAAAGATTCAAAAACCTACTATGGGCTTGCTACCGGAAATAGTGTCCTACTCAGGTGCGTAATCTGAATTAATAGCGTTTTGATGCATTTACTTATCAAATTGGTAAAAAAAACTTGCCTAAGAGGAGAAGTGGTTGAAAGTCAATTAAAGTCTATTTTGAATGCAGAAGGTTTAACTTTTGAGTAATATTTAATTCTAATCATATGTGACGCATATATGCGTTTCCTATCAAGTGTACCGAAGTGGTGCTTTCTGAAGACCAAAAAATTATTTCTGAGATACGTGCCGAGTATGACCCTGATAAGAAGACTAAACCAAAGGCAAGTTAAAGACAAACTGAGATAGCTTTAGTTTAAGAAAAAAGGATCTACGTTTAGCAACATAATCAATTCAGTTTTAAAATTTGAACTTTGTTATGCAGGGGTTCTTCATTGGGTTGCAGAGCCATCTCAGATAAAGGTCCAAACTTTCTCCTAAAATTAAATATTTTTATAGTAACTGAGTTTTGTGACTCCAAGAATACCGGGTTATCAATGTTTTTATTTATTTAACAGTATGGTTTTACTGTTATGCAGAATGTTGCTCCTGCACACATTCCAGATGTTGTGATATATTTGGATATAATAACAATTATACATGAGGAGGCTTCAAAGGGTGGACCCCCTTTGTCTTTGCCAGTTGCATGTATTGAATCAGGAAACGACCATAGCTTGCCCAGACTTAGACTAAACATGTTGTGTCACTTAGAGGTTACTAAAGATTGCCTTCTTGACCAACGGGCCTTTGGTATAGCGCTACCTGTAAGATTGTAAGTACAACCCAACCAGGTGGTTATGGGTTCAAGTCCCAACTGGGACGAGTCTGTTGTTTGTTTACAGTATTGTGGAGTTTGTGATTGCCTTTCAAAAGAATATAATGTATTTAGCAGAACTGATATTTCATTTTCACAATGTCATTTTCATAATTGGGAAAAAACCTGCTTTTTGAAAACCGGCCTTTTATCTTTGATGAATCAAAATGCAGATCATCACTTATTGGCTTATTTCAAACACATAATTAAATAATCTACCTAAAATGAAATCCCAAACACCCTCTCAAATAGGCAATCCCAAGCACCTAAAATCCTAAATGTTATTTTCAGTAGCTGTTTTGAAATTATCATGTTATGATGTAAGTTTTTTTACCTTGAATTCAGTAAATAAATGTTTTTCTTGGTGGGTTTTTGGCAATTACAGGATTATCAAAGATCTTCTGGAACAAGGGCATTGTCCAAAGCATTGTTCGGTTTGTCAAGATTGGCAATCTTTTCAGTAGATACACCTTCCTTTATAAACACGCGATCATTATCAGCCGAAACCCGTTCAATGTAAAATAATGCTCCAAATAGAGTTTCCTTCTTTTCTAGCATAGGCTCGAAGCTAAATTTTAATCCATACAAGTTGTCTTGACCCCAACCATCTTATATTCACTTTGAAACTCAAATTACGCGAGAGTTCAGCTACAAATGTTGGCCCTAACTTAGTGGGGAGAACATTAATATCACTTATAAACCGGATGGTACTCATGTAGTCATTTGGAGCAAACCAAGCAAGACATGCACGTACCGTTTCCGACCGAAATATCACTGTTCGGACCGTCGGTCCCATCTTGGCATTCATCCACTACACTCAACCGAAGCAATCCGCCTTCATCGTATGATGTTCCCACGACCTCATCACCATTCTTAAACACACCATCCGCTACAGACATGGTGGTTACCAAATTGCTCTTACCAAATTGCTATTACCAGCTCTACTTTGATATCTAGAGATGTGTGGTTTCACGTCCGAGTTCTTTGTGTTTCTATTTTCGCATTCTTAAAGAAGAGAGCTCTTACTGATAATGGCTACATTACATGATGTACAACTCTCGGATCAGTGATTGTGATCAAATCCATTAAATTATCTTCATTGGCTCTGATTTTGATGTTCTTCACATGTAAATACGTAATTGACCTTTTACGTGAAAAGAAGAAGCAACAAGTCAGTCTCAAGATCTTCAACTTGCCCAACTAAAAAACTATAATGAACAACATTAAACGCCTATGTATATCCTTATTTGTTGTTCTTACCTATTTCTTTTGTTTTGTTATTTTTATTCTCAAGTTTGCAAACTTATGTGTAGTTAAGTACAAATTCTTCCGAAAACATGATCCCACCTTGCGATAACTCTCCTATCCACTTAACTCAAAGTGAACGAGATCTCAACTTACCAAAGCACCAAGTATTTTGCAAATGCATTTGATGAGTTGAAGCTAACACTTTGACATACTCCTATTAGTCTTAAAAGTAAGTTTTAAAATGTTTGATGTAAGTTCTCCATAGTATGTTTGGATCATAAAACTACAAAATTTGGAGTAGACCAGCTCACCGATGAAACGAACAGACAGAGGGCGAATGGGTATATCGGGTATTGCTACAGTTGAAATATAAATGTGGTTGTTTTATAGGATTACCAATTAGCCGTGGTAATTGGAGGTTGTGGTCGTATATGGACTCAAGATATTTGATCTGGTGACCATGTAGTCGGTGCGATCATAGATGCTTATGGAAAGAGTGGGATCTCAAGATCGCAACTATCATTTTAATGAGTCATGTAAATTTCTTGATGTTGCGCTTTTCAATACGATGATAATGTCATTTGCTAATCACGGTTGTGTTCGAAAGCCATGAAAGTTTACAACATGATGAAATCGCCAATTTAAAGCCTAGCCATTCCACCTTTGTATCAGTTTTATCAGCTTGGAGTCACGCAGGTCTGGTTGATCTTGGCCGTACATTATTTAGATCAATCACATTAGATTACAAAATGGATCCATCACCAGAAAACTATGGTTGTTTGGTGGATTTACTATCAAGAAACGGGTATTTGCTAGAAGCTAAAGGCGTGATTGAGACGATGCCATTTCCAGCTTGGCCAGCTCTATGGAGGTCGTTTCTTAACGGATGTAGGATACATGGTGACAAAGAGCTTCGAAAAATAGGTGGGAATAATTTATTTGATTTGTCTCCGGATGATGAAGCAGCTGGTGGTTATGTGTTATTGTCAAAGATTTATAGTGAAGATGGTAACTGGGAAGATGGTTCAAAAGTTAGGAAGGAGATGGTTGATAAAGGGATTAGGAAAGATTTGGGTATTAGTTGGATTAATGCATAGAAAATGGACATATATAAGCCCCTTATATATGTTACATGTTAAATAGTATTATGCAGTTTACGTCATCTGAATGAGCTAATGGATTATAAGCTATATTAAATTTTATATGGAAAATCTATAATATTTCACTTATTTCCAGTGTATTGTAATCGAAGATGCCTTAGCTGGTGTGCAAGCTGCGCAAGCTACAAAGATGAGGTAAATCTACTTCCTTCAGTTTAAGTTGTCAAAATGATTTATCAACAAATAACATGTAAAGTTTTGTTGAATTCGTTTGTTTGCTTTTCGAGCTACGTTTTTTCTTTGGGATGGCACACATGATAAAGTTAAATCGCTTTTTATCTTGTCTTCTAAATGCATGGGCTTATGTTGAACACGGCGGTCCCTACCTATTTACCAAATATTGGTCAATTTTAGTCAAAATCTTTGTAACGGGTTAAAGGAAAGCTAAGGTAAAATGAAATGGGTTAAACAGTGAAAATTGCCCCAAGTACATTCAAATAGTTACCACCCCTAAATTTAGATTATATATTATAGTTTCAGCATTCGCATTAAATTCTAAAATTATAAATGCAACTCAAAAAAGGAAGACAGGTGTTGATCAATCAAGCCAATGTCCAACTTCCCATATGCCACCTCTAATTCATGTATATGATAGTATAACCTTGAATGCTTATTATGATTGCAGATGCATAGCCGTGACAACAACATTGTCTGAAGATACTTTAATGAATGCAGTAGGGACTTTTGTTACCCAATGGATCAACTATTTCAACTATTTCTGCTATGATTTTGTATTAGGTAGAACACAATGGGTCAAATGAGTATGCTTTTATCAACCACGTGTAATTAAGTTGTGACTTAAGAAAATTCATACGGTATGAGATTAGAACACCTTAGCCAATACTTACCCTTATTAGGTAAAGCGTCAAATTGGATCAGTAGGTTTTGTATGCCCATTTCCTTAGAGGAACCGATAACTCCGCCTATCAAGGTTGAATATACCAAGCTTCTCATTAATGGACTGTTTTTGGACTAATGTTCGGTAAGCTTTTCTTACGCTGAATCTTAATTTCCTAACTGAATCAGCGAATAACAGTTAGCCAAGTGAACTGCCACCGGGTAACTCCTTTACAAACATCGTAATCAAATATCTGGGTCAAAATCTACTTTTGTTTTTTTATTAATTATATGTAGGGAGCCAAGAGGGTTTGGCTATGTACAGTTTCTAGACCATACCGATCATCGATGTCGACTCTACTATGGAACTTACAGTGTTCAAATCAAGACTGGAGCTCCATGCAGTGCCCCGAACGTCTTGCCAAGTACAACCAGGTTGGTTTTCTTCCCTTCTTCCATGCTTGGTTTTGTTTTTCATTATGTGACACTTCAAGTTTTGCCATATCAATGGGTCGACTTTTGCCATGTTCTATTTATAATGAGTAAAACCGGTGAAAGAGGTTCGTCAACCAGAAAGAATTTGGGACTATTTGTAGTTTCTTTTACACGGAGTAATTTTTTTGGAGAAAAGTGTTGTGGGTTCTTCTTAGATGTAGTTATCCTGTCCTAGAACAGTGTATGCTCTTTGTTTGCAAAACATACTATCAATTTTCCTAAACTTTGTTTGTCGGTTGTATCGAACACTAAAGAAAAAATGAAAACTGATCTTGCATCCCGCTCTTAGAGAACCAAACGTGCCAAACAACTTCCCACAGTGAGTAAAGCTTCCCGAAATTGCTACAGGTAACATATGCATATGAGTTAAAATAATTTTTAATCATGACAACCTGTTGCAGTTGCAGATACAGACTATAATGTGTGTCCAACCACTATTGTCTCAAATGAAAAGAATACTTGCGGACGCAACATGACCCAAGGTTAGTTACACCAAAGAAAAAACAGTTGTTCTTGCATCTCGGTGTAACAGAATCGAACATTCTAAAAAACCTAGCCACAGTGAGTAAAGCTTCCCAAAATTGCTACGTCTAATATATGCATATGAGTTTAAATTACTTTTAATCGTAGAAACCTATTGCAGTTGCAGCACAGAGTATAATCCCGGTCTGACCACTGTTTTCAAATGAAACTAATACTTTTAGGTGAAGCAGCTTCCACCCGGGAAACTCTGCACAAATGTTCAAGATGAAGTGGTATTCACGCATGAAACAACAGATGAAGCTCCGAATAGCAAATCAAAGCTGCAATTGGAACAGATAGTTATTGTTAAAGTTACAAATTCATCTACCATAGTATTTATTTACGTGTGTCCAAACAGCCCTTTAAACAGAATCTGTCCAAACAGCCGGGACCGTTTACGTTGTTTATTTCAATTTCTAAGGAAACTAAATGTGTTAAATGCATTAAATACAACTCGCACCCGAGCTCAGAGTCGGTCATATTGGCTTACCACAAGATGCTTGCATCAGTACTTGAAAGGCAAGCACATATAGTCCATTTCATTCATTTCTTGTGTATCATCGTCTTTATATGTTCACACAACCCAGGAGTTGAGATTGAGTTTTGTGACAAATTAAGCGCCTCTTTGATTTTGTAGTTATAGTGGACCAGAAGAAGCATCGATCCTTCATTATCTACTTTTCGTTTTATGACACAGGTATTGTATATTTCTTGATGCATTTTATTTCTTGATGTATTTTTTTATGTTTGTAATTGTTTAATGGTATTGTAAATACTCATCATTTTTGTACAAATTAGATCGCAAAAACATCGAAAACACTCGTAAATGCATCGAATGATAAAAATATCACAAATAAGTGTTTTATGTGTTTAAATGCAAAATATCAAAATACGGTGAAAAGCGATCAAGTTTGCATAATTGGCGCTTTAGTCCCCAAGTTTGAAGAGTTGTCAAAAACAGTCCCCTGTAAAACCAAATAAAGAAAAATATCATTTAAGTCCTTAGGGATTCAAAAGTTGTCAAATTGGTCCTTGAGATTCAAATTTACAAAATTACAACTTTAGTCCTGGACTTTGAAATTGGCAAAATAGTCCTTTGAAAATGTTAAAATGTCAAGTCTAGTCCTTGTACTATTAAAGGTTGTCAGTTTTAGTCCTTATGGTAACTTTGGAAAAATGGCAGGAATAGTCCTTTAAGATTTCAGATTTGCATCTATAGTCCTTGTCAATATTAAACCTTACCTTGTCAAAATAGAATTGACCCCTGCCATTATCCCTTTGTGACCCCCTGTCAAAACCCATTTTGACCCTTTGGTCAAACCAAGTCAAAAACAGATAAACACCCGCCCTACACTGTTCACCTTCTTCCACCTCATGCTTCCTTTCCCCGACCAATTACCTGCAACACTCCACCTCTTTCCATCCCATCACCTTTTCCACCACTCCCTCATCATCACAACCCCTACTTTTTGCTTGAACCTATAAGTCAAAACTCCCACTTCCCGCCAAAATGGAAAAATGGCTAAAACACTCATTACTCTCTCATTGGCCAAAATGAGAGGTGGGATCTGCTCTAAGGACACGTGTGAGCTCAACTGATGCATAAAAGAAGCAGAAGACAGAGAAGAAGGCCAGTAGTTAGTTTTTAAATTTTCCTTGTATGTCGTTTTTTTTAGTTATCTCAATTAGTGTTCTTAAAATGTAATTTTAAGTTTTAATGTATTAAACATAAGCAACTTCATCATTGTAACTCACTTTCAGTTATTAATTCCAAGTTTGAGTAATTTTCATAATTAGTCAACGAAAGTCAAACTGTGATAAAATATAGTCTAGCAGTGTTAAGATCAATTTCAGTTTTTCAAAATGCTTTCATAAGCTATATTAAAGTTTTCTATAGCTTATTTACTGCTTGTATTAGCCTCTACTCAGTTTTCACTCTTGAAAACATTTTTGGTCAATGAAAGTCAAACCTTCCATATTGTGAAGAAATTGTCTAGCTTACTGGTTTGGATATGGAAATGAGTTGAGATTTGAGCTACTTGGGTTGATAGTAGTGCATGAACTGTTTCATTGATTTCATGAGCTTGCCACATTGATAGGATTTTTGTAAGTGTTTTGTGTATCATTCAAATTTCGCTTTAAGGCTTAATCTGCACAAAATTATTAGCTAGAACAGTGTTAGTTTGTTGAATGACTTGGTTCATCTAGGTGTTGTAAGCAAATTTGGTTGAATAAATTTACATGGAATCTATATTGGACTATGAATCTGTTTTGGAACCAAAGTGTTTGGATCAAGTGTGCATAAGCGGGATGGAGGTCTGTTCGTAGTTTAGCAATAGTGCTTGTGCCTAAGTTAGGCTCATTAGAACTAATCTAAAGCAGTCACTTGCACTGGCATTGTCCAAAAGTCAAAATCCATTTTAAGATCTCACTACACCCACATAACAGTTAGGATTGATAGCATTAGCTTGCATTTAGTGTTATAATCTGTTAGTCTAGCTAAATTAGGTCCTAATTCACCTTAATTCATCTGTCACAATCTGCAAAGAAGGATCAAAGTTCCATTTAGTCAAACTGGAGAGTTTTCTAAAAAGTCAAAAGTGTTTTAAGCTTCTTAGAACTGATCTGCAAGGAATTTTAATTCACTCATCTATTGTCCAAATCTGTTAAAATTCTGGATTCAAGTACTCTGGTTGGTATTATTTGCTAAGATAATTTTAGAATAATTTTGCAAATTTTCTGCAACAGCTTCTTAAGAGCTTAAACTTGGTCAGTTTTCTTAATAGTGCCCTGAGCACCTTCATCAGCTTCATCATAGGTTTTTAAAGTGCCTCTAAACTTTTGAAAACTTGTCTAAATTAGTTGAAAATTGGTTTACAAAGAGTTTGGTTGGTGATCTAGAGAATCCAATTTCTGAATTTCAACTTGAGCTTATTTTCAAACCTCTGCATAAGTCGTAACTGTGAGGCTCAGTTTGTTTGGGTTTTCACCGGGTTAGGATTTGTATTAGCTTAATTGCTCATAAGCTTGGCTTAATTGGTTGAATTAGTTGATGAAAAGTAGTTTACATTAATTTTAGTCATATCTTAGCTTGCCTTAGTTCTGGTTCACTCTTTTAGATTGTAGCTTATTTTCACATAGCTTTTCATCATCGGTTTCATAGCAACTAGTATAATCTGCATTCACAAGTAGCTTCTAGCAATTTTCACAGATTCTGAATAATGTTTAGAACTTTTCTAGAAATTTTCATAATTTTCTGAGTCAGTTTAGTATTTTTCTTAATTTAAATTAGTTTTTAAGCATTTTTAATTAGCTTTAAATACAAAAAATTCAGAAAAGGGTCATAAAAATAATTTTTCAATTTTCTTAGGTTTAGATAAATATAAAAAGTAAAAAAGTAATTTTCCAGATTTTTCATAGTTTATTTGGTAATTTTTAGTAATTTAATTAGTTTTTAATAGTTTAAAATTCCTAGAAAATAGAAAATAATCGAAAATTACAAAATAGTTTTGAAAATTCTAGTTTGATATTTTAGACTTTTCCATTTCATAATTTTATTTTTCTAGTCTTATTTCCTATTTTCTTGCATTTTAGGTTATTATTAATTAGTTAAAATAGTTTTAATTAATAATAATTAATTAATTAGTTATAAAAATAATTTTCTTTTCTAAAATTTTCTTTATCATTAGGATTGTAAAATGTATTTTCATATTTTTAGGATTTATCTTGTGTAATTTTCACGTTTTTATTTAGACGTTTACGTAATTTAAACGTAAGTTTTTAGTTTTAAGTTTTAAACGCTCATCATTTTAAATATAGTGATAGCGTTTATTTAATAGATTTTAACTTTTAATTTCCTTTAATCTCCTGTAGTTTATAAACAACTCAAAAACCTTATCGATCACTATCCTTAGTGGTTATTCGACATCCGATTGTGTTTAACACCGTCATCCTCCGTGGGACATAACGACCGGAATCCACTTGTATTCTCCGATCTTAAATTGCATTGGTGTGTGAACTGCTTTGAGTTTCTTACAGTTAGTCATTCACAAGTGACTAGCTTGCTTGAGATAACTTGACGGTTTGCACCGATCAAATTTTGGCGCGCTACGGGGAGTCGTAAGCGTGTTTTAAGCATTTCCATCCATTCTTGCACATATACCACCCTTTTGTAAATAGTTTTTGTAAAGTTAATCAAAATCAAAGTTCATTAACACTTTTCCTAAAGTGTTAACAACGCCAAAAATATTTTCATTCTTTGTTTTTCATCATGTTTATTCAAAATCCAAAATATCCATCTTTACCCTCTCACATCTTTGATTCTTCATTTCTTACCTCTGTAAACCTTTGATTCTTTCTATGTCTTATCCTCACCCTCTTGATTGTCAATGGTGTGGTGGTCCTTATAATGGTGGCAATTGCCCGCTTGTAGCATGGTGGAATCAGAAACGGGTCCATTTATAACCAAGATCCCTATTCCTACCATAACACAACCGATTTATTCCATCGGCTACCACACCGTGAGAATCGCAGCTTTCTTGTTGTAGTACCGTGGTGGTTCACACTACAGCTTCGATTGTCAATCGGGAAACACGCTTGTCTATGAGCAAGTTCCCGATAACAATTATGACTACAACACTAACTCACGCCCACATCAGCTTTCTTGTTGTGAGTATTGTGGAGGTCCTCACTCTAGCTCGGATTGTCAAACAGGAACCCATTTCCTTGTAACAATTACGACTCTTCAGATCAAGACCAACCTCCACAGACCAAATGATTCAAGCAACTCCTCATGAAACTACGACGGACCTTCTATCAAGACTCGGAGTTATTAGAACTTAAGGAGAGTCGGCTATGTCCTCCCAAGATAATCCAAATGAAAAATCCATGGAAGAATTGTTATCGAGGAACGGTCGCTAAATTAGATTCCCAGTTGCCATTGAAAACACCGTTAGGAATCAATTAAACTACAAAAGCATTCAAATCTAGCTCTCAATTCCATTTCATTCCTCGATGACGATGATGATGAAGATACCCTTGATATTCTACAATTTTATTCATCAAGTTCATCAGTTGAGATTCCATCCGTGGAAATACAGGGAGAAAAGAATATGACTGAATCACTAGCAGTAGAAACCATGGAACTTGTAGAATCCATAACTGCTAGTCCTTCTCAACTCCCTCAGTCTACTGCTATCACACCCGAGGTTCACACTCACTCTCTGAACATGGGGGATGAGCATCTTGACACTGTTCCTGAAAAGGAATCGGACGAATTCATAAAGTCTAGTGTCGAGAACCTTGTCCCAATCCCAAGAGAGTCACAGGGAATTCTCGAGCATTTGTGTGATATCCCTACCCCTCTTGTCTTCCAAAGTAATCATGTTGAGATGTTCTCTGATTCTGATGAGGACTATTCTTTATCTTGTGGAGACATAAGTTATGTGGGGGAATTACCTTCTGAGCTTGTTAGCTTAGGAGAAGAGAATGATGAAGACTTCGTCTTACATTATTGAATGTTAATCTTCTCATTTCTAGAATCGAGGCTTTTAATGAAAAGCCTACTTCATATCCTATCCCTTTGAGGATAGTGAAATTTTGTTCAATGATTCTATTCCCGAATTGCAAACGCTCCATTTTGATCATATGGGAGAGAAGATTAGTGGTATTACCACTTCTCATTCTCATAATTCTCTCCCTGATTATGAATCATTCACTTTTGAGGAGTTCTCCAGTGAACTCATTCAAATCAATCCCGAATATGAATCATTCTCCTTGAGGAGTTCTCCCGTGAACTCACTCATATCATATCTCTACCGAGTATGATAACTTCTATTTTGATCTAGACATACCCGGATATGTCTAGACCAATTGAGCTTAAAAGATGAAATTCATGCTACCATGAATTCTCCCGCGAGTGATGATGAGTTAATCATGATCTTTATCATGACTTTCTTTCTCTTTTCACTTATCCCGTGGCTTCTCCCGCTCTTCACTCCTTCGGGAATGAAGACATTATCTTTGACCCGCATTTTCATTTATCATTTTGAGCCGGTTCTATGTATATCTCATCGTGTGGAACTTTCAGACTTCAATGTTTATACAAACATCTTGAATGAAAGTCCGATGGAGATTGTCTCTTCCACTTACTTCCCCATGAACCAATGACCGGGTCGAGTCAAGCTAGCGACTTCAGTAATCAAAATCGAGCTAAACATGGGTTTTCACCCATGTGTACCACCCTAGTGTGGGGTGATGCCCCACATGTTGTATATAGACCTTAAAAATGAATGAAAATTGTAAATATTCAAAAGAGAATAATTGTTGTGTTTCTACACTTAGCCAAGAATGTTATCTTTTATGTTCTAAGTTTCAAGATTACTGGTAGGTACTTTGAATATTGAGGACAATATTCATTTCTAAGTGTGGGGAATTCGCGAATTTGATCGTAAATGTACCCTTTAGTCCCTTTTTCCCCAAATGGCCAAATTTTAAAAAAATTTTTTAGTGGAAGTACTATGTACTAAACACAACAAATGGTAATCATCCACCATGTCTAACCCACATAAGGATCAAGCTAATCCAGAGCAAACGGATCTTGGTAAAGATATCTCAAATCCGTTGACGGCTTACAATTTGCCCAAAATTGTATGGTATTCACCACCATATCCTTAAAAGTGAAGAGTTGGCTAGCCCGCAAGTTTATGGCTTGTGGTAAAGGCAAGTGGAAAAACCATAATTGGTAATCGACTCACCAAAGATAATATCGATAATTTATCTAAGAGTTGGCTAGTCCGAAGCAAACGGCTTCGTAAAGACAAATCAAAACCGTTGAAAGTCGGTGGTTTGCTCAAAATCACATGGTTATCGATGTACCATAGTTCTTACTTGAACTCGAAACATTTGGCTACTCCGAAGTAATGGCTTTTGGTAAAGAGATAAAATCCATTAATTTTTCTCAAAACATTGCTAGGGACTAGCAATATCTTAGTGTGGGGATTGATGAGTGTAAATACTCATCATTTTGTACAAATTAGATCGCAAAACATCCGAAAACACTCGAAATGCATCGAATGATAAAATATCACAAATAAGTGTTTTATGTGTTTTAAATGCAAAATATCAAAATCCGTGAAAACGTATCAAGTTTGCATAATTGGCGCTTTAGTCCCCAAGTTTGAAGAGTTGTCAAAAACATCCCTGGTAAAACCAAATAAAGAAAAATATCATTTTAAGTCCTTAGGGATTCAAAAGTTGTCAAAATTGGTCCTTGAGATTCAAATTTACAAAATTACAACTTTAGTCCACGGACTTTGGAAATTGGCAAAATAGTCCTTTGAAAATGTGAAAATGTCAAGTCTAGTCCTTGTACTATTAAAGGTTGTCAGTTTAGTCCTTATGGTAACTTTGGAAAAATGGCGGGAATAGTCCTTTAAGATTTGATTTGCATCTATAGTCCTTGTCAATATTAAACCTTACCTTGTCAAAATAGAATCGACCGCCATTATCCCTTTGTGACTTCATCAAACCCATTTTGACCCTTTGGTCAAACCAAGTCAAAACAGATAAACACCCGCCCTACACTGTTCACCTTCTTCCACCTCATGCTTCCTTTCCCCGACCAATTACCTGCAACACTCCACCTCTTTCCATCCCATCACCTTTTCCACCACTCCCTCATCATCACAACCCCCCTACTTGCCTGTTTCAGAACCTATAAGTCAAAACTCCCACTTCCCGCCAAAATGGAAAAATGGCTAAAACACTCATTACTCTCTCATTGGCCAAAATGAGAGGTGGGATCTGCTCTAAGGACACGTGTGAGCTCAACTGATGCATAAAAGAAGGTAAGATGCAGAAGGCCGGAGTTAGTTTTAAATTTTCCTTGTATGTCGTTTTTTTAGTTATCTCAATTAGTGTTCTTAAAATGTAATTTTAAGTTTTAATGTATTAAACATAAGCAACTTCATCATTGTAACTCACTTTCGCTTATTAATTCCAAGTTTGAGTAATTTTCATAATTAGTCAACGAAAGTCAAACTGTGATAAAATATAGTCTAGCAGCAGTTAAGATCAATTTCGCTTTTCAAAATGCTTTCATAAGCTATATTAAAGTTTTCTATAGCTTATTTACCGCTTGTATTAGCCTCTACTCGCCACTCTTGAAAACATTTTTGGTCAATGAAAGTCAAACCTTCCATATTGTGAAGAAATTGTCTAGCTTATCGTTTGGATATGGAAATGAGTTGAGATTTGAGCTACTTGGGTTGATAGTAGTGCATGAACTGCTTCATTGATTTCATGAGCTTGCCACATTGATAGGATTTTGTAAGTGTTTTGTGTACTTCATCCAAATTCGCTTTTAAGGCTTAATCTGCACAAAATTATTAGCTAGAACAGTGTTAGTTTGTTGAATGACTTGGTTCATCTAGGTGTTGTAAGCAAATTTGGTTGAATAAATTTACATGGAATCTATATTGGACTATGAATCTGTTTGGAACCAAGTGTTTGGATCGGTGTGCATAATCGGATGGAGGTCTGTTCGTAGTTTAGCAATAGTGCTTGTGCCTAAGTTAGGCTCATTAGAACTAATCTAAAGCGCCACTTGCAATCGGCATTGTCCAAAAGTCAAAATCCATTTTAAGATCTCACTACACCCACATAACAGCTAGGATTGATAGCATTAGCTTGCATTTAGTGTTATAATCATTAGTCTAGCTAAATTAGGTCCTAATTCACCTTAATTCATCTGTCACAATGCAAAGAAGGATCAAAGTTCCATTTAGTCAAACCGAGAGTTTTCTAAAAGTCAAAAGTGTTTTAAGCTTCTTAGAATCGATCCGCAAGGAATTTTAATTCACTCATCTATTGTCCAAATCATAAAATTCGGATTCAAGTACTCTGGTTGGTATTATTTGCTAAGATAATTTTAGAATAATTTTGCAAATTTTCTGCAACAGCTTCTTAAGAGCTTAAACTTTGTCAGTTTTCTTAATAGTGCCCTGAGCACCTTCATCAGCTTCATCATAGGTTTTTAAAATGCCTCTAAACTTTTGAAAACTTGTCTAAATTAGTTGAAAATTGGTTTACAAAGAGTTTGGTTGGTGATCTAGAGAATCCAATTTCTGAATTTCAACTTGAGCTTATTTTCAAACCTCTGCATAAGCTGTAACTAGGAGGCTCAGGCTGTTTGGGTTTTTCACTGGTTAGGATTTGTATTAGCTTAATTGCTCATAAGCTTGGCTTAATTGGTTGAATTAGTTGATGAAAAGTAGTTTACATTAATTTTAGTCATATCTTAGCTTGCCTTAGTTCCTGGTTCACTCTTTTAGATTGTAGCTTATTTTCACATAGCTTTTCATCATCAGTTTCATAGCAACTAGTATAATCTGCATTCACAAGTAGCTTCTAGCAATTTTCACAGATTCTGAATAATGTTTAGAACTTTTCTAGAAATTTTCATAATTTTCTGAGTCAGTTTAGTATTTTTCTTAATTTAAATTAGTTTTTAAGCATTTTTAATTAGCTTTAAATACAAAAATTCGAAAAGGGTCATAAAAATAATTTTCAATTTTCTTAGGTTTAGATAAATATAAAAAGTAAAAAGTAATTTTCCAGATTTTCATAGTTTATTTGGTAATTTTTAGTAATTTAATTAGTTTTAATAGTTTAAAATTCCTAGAAAATAGAAAAATAATCGTAAAATTACAAAAATAGTTTTGGAAATTCTAGTTTGATATTTTAGACTTTTCCATTTCATAATTTTATTTTTCTAGTCTTATTTCCTATTTTCTTGCATTTTAGGTTATTATTAATTAGTTAAAAATAGTTTTAATTAATAATAATTAATTAATTAGTTATAAAATAATTTTCTTTTTCTAAAAATTTTCTTTTATCATTAGGATTGTAAAATGTATTTTTCATATTTTTAGGATTTATCTTGTGTAATTTTCACGCTTTTATTTAGACGCTTACGTAATTTAAACGTAAGTTTTTAGTTTTAAGTTTTAAACGCTCATCATTTTAAATATAGTGATAGCGTTTATTTAATAGATTTTAACTTTTAATTTCCTTTAATCTCCTGTAGTTTATAAACAACTCAAAACCTTCTCGATCACTATCCTTAGTGGTTATTCGACATCCGATTGTGTTTAACACCACCATCCTCCGTGGGACATAACGACCCGGAATCCATCAGATTCTCCCGATCTTAAATTGCATTGGTGTGTGAACTGCTTTGAGTTTCTTCTGCTTAGTCATTCAAGTGACTAGCTTGCTTGAGATAACTCGCGGTTTGCACCGATCATTGGCTAACGGGTAAAACAGCGATGTACTCGGGATGGGTTGACACTGTAAGTTTTTCTCGTCCAATTTTCTTTGTAGAGAAGTAGTTTCTCAATTATGACACAAATGTTATATTATTATGAGAATAATCTAATTTTTAGTAACTTAAATTATACCAAGGAAGAAATGTAAAATGTACATATTTCACCATGGGAACTAAAGGTCAAACAAGTTTGAGTTGTATTATGGGTTCGGACACCATTGATAAGCTCCCGAAAACCACAACAAATCATTAGGGATGATAAGCTCACGTGCAACTCTCATTGGTGCTAATCTTACACAAATAAGTACATTCACGATAATAATACATGAAATGCTTATTCCCATATCTAAGTATATGCTTATAATATTTCCACCGCAATATCACCATCGACATGTTAATATGTAAAATGATATGTGTGAGCGTGTTCATATACAGTACCAAATTGTTGCTACTTAGGAGGTTCGTGACCAAAGGCTTTTCTTTAAAATGTTTATTCTTAGTTTTCCATCACCACATCAAATTGATATAACGACCGCTTCTTTTGAAGAGGTTGTACATATCCTCGAGGAGATTCCTTAAAATGAAAAAACAAAAAATTCCATCGAATCTTTGTTGGTGAGGAGTAAAGTTGGACCAAATCGATACACCGATAAGTATGTGTAATTTGTTCCTACTTCCATTTCTAATGTGGTATAATTTCACCATGCATTATACTTTATCTGTTAAAGTTTATAATATAATATCATGTTGGTTAATCATGTAATTTTGATAAAACTTTACATATTTGATCATTAACAATCTTTTTTTTTTCTTTTTTTTTTCTTTAATTTTATTTTGTTACTTATGCAGGTAATGTTGTATTGATACATTGGTACATGGTGATCAATCCATTTAATAAAGGACCCAAAAGTGACTTCTTCAAAACTCACAACTATTTCGGTATTGAGGCTAATTAGGTGATGTATATAGTATTTGAAAAATAATAATAATCTAGAATTATGTTATTTTGCACCCTAGAAATGCCACTGACTTAACCTGATAAAGTCTGTAGCGCTATTCAGATGCCATGTAAGCTATGGATTTATTTGTCATTTATACAAAATAGAGCTAAATTTTAATGATTTGGATGAGTATAACGGTGTATCTGAAAGCCATAAGGTTCCAGTATTTGATAGCCAGTCCTTATAGTGGATGTGCTAAATGATCGAAAGGGTGATTTGTCAAAATAATTCAAGGTTAAAACATACATAAAATTTATAATGTTGTAAAATTATATATGTTGTGTTATTAACCATCCATGCAAACCATACAATTATTTACAATTCTTAACACACACAAAAAAAAAAAAAAAAAAAAAAAAAAAAAAAAATTGTTTTATAATATTGTTTGACAATTCTAAAAATGTATTTCAGTTAACAAAAAAAAACAAACAAATAATTATAAGTCATGCCATCATTGGCTTCAAAACTAGTATATATATATATATATATATATATATATATATATATATATATATATATATATAATCTACAAACTAAAGAAAGAAACCTAAAATACCTTATACGAATCGACGACAACGAAACGCCGCTAGCAATTCTTGAAACACGAAACCCTAAACACTCACCGTGCTCCCAACAAAGAACCACCGTGTGTGCTTAGAAAAAGAAATTACGGAAAAAAATAAACCGGTATTGACATTTGTAAGTGATTTTAGCATCGATATAATGAAAAATAGGTGTACAACATGCAGCCAGCCCAAAGATCTGAGTGGTAAACTAAACGGCAATGAAAAACGTGTACAATGCAATGAACCCTATTAATTAAGTGTCACCTAAGAAAATCCACTATCTAACCCACTAAGTACCCACTAACATTATTTTAATCACTCTAAGCCGACGTCTCGGCTCGGCATGTAAACAGTGTCAGCTCGAGCTGCGGCTACACAATGCAGGCAAGCAATCCTACTCCCTCAAGCTGACTTCCCACTCGATGGCTTCTAGAACAGTGCCAACTCACATATCCACTTAAATTGATGTTATATAGTAAAATAAACACATATTTTAGTGAACTGGCAATGTCAACTTTAAATTTAATATACCCAAACTTACAATTAAATTTGAACTAACTAACCTATCATCTAATACTAACATGTAGTCACCCTTAATTTCGATTCATTTGCACTATAATGGCAACAATATTAATAGTATAGTTTCTTCGTTACCATTATGTCTATTTTATGTAATTACTTATAAGTACATTTATGAATGTGGCTTTAGCCACTCTTTTTTTTGCTAGCTCCACACCAACAAGTATTAGCTACAGTACTTTACGCATAAACTATGCCAGCGAAATTGCTATGGGCAATCCTGTTTTTGCTAAGGGCCTGGATGAACAGTACAATGTACAGTACTAACGGTCGTTATCTACTAACGGTCGTTAGTTTTTTTTTTTCTTTTTTTTAATACGTTTTAAAAAAACAAAAATGCGACAAGAGTCCCTGAGGTTTAACTTGTGTTGCAAAATAGGCCCTGTAGGGACTAACGATGTAAATTTTTTTACATAATTGGTCCTTCATGTTAGATGTTCGTTACACATATAGTCCTACTAACGGCTATTACTTAACGGTTGTTAAATAACGACAATTAAGAAGGTCTTTATAAAACGCAACGTAGCAGAGGCTTAATAACATGTTTTTTTGTAAATTCGCAACCACTTAATTATATTGTTCACGTTTAAAATACTAAACATATCTAATGGTAACACACTTAGCTCGAACGTTAAATAATACTTATGTATGCAAACACCCCGCCACGAAGCGCGGGCTAAAAACCTTGTAAGAAACATTTGGTAGTTGTTACTAGTCAACATCTCATGTGAAAGAAAATTAGCATACCAAGCCTTCGTATGAATAAAAATAGAAAATATCTAATTCACCTACAAAAATTTGTTTGTGTAAAGTCACTATATATTGTTTGACTACGTCTATATAGTTTCAAAGATATGAAAACATCGGTAATGTAATAAACAAAGTCTTATTTGATAAGATTTTGTATTAAGAAAGACAGAAAAAGCAAGATAAAAAAAGTAAATTTGACATACCAATCTATGACCGTTGCGGCGTTGCCTATAAGTTTTTAAAATCTGTTATTCTTACAAAGCAAACATTTAAATCAGAATTTTGCAAACTGTTGACGTGAACATGCTTTTGACAAAACAAAATTTAACTTTTTATTAGATTCAACCATACCAACCCCAACGTTTGACAAAATGCATTTTTAAAGATCCATTTGTATATGTTGAACACCGCTAAGCACCAACTGCAACTATATGAGTTAGGTGAAATGCATATTAGTTTAAGGGGTGATATTTATATCACATCTTTTGATGCATGTATTACAATTTGTGTATTACAACATTATACGCTACAAACTGTAATGTACAAATTATGATGCATGTATTAAAAGATATAGTTTAGGTATCAATTCTCTATTAGTTTGGCCACTTCTCAAATTCGGATCGTACCTTTTTCTGATCAAGTCTCTAAAGGTTGTCTCTCATGTTTTGTAATGTTAAACCAATCAAATTAAAGAAAACTAAATAGTTGGGCCATCATTTAGTAAAATATGAGACCCATTAAATTGTTTTATCTCACAAAATATTAACATGAGAAGAACATGAGAAATTTGAAAATGAGAGGATCTCAATCCAACTACAAAAGATCCTTTTAACTTGGCACTGTTAACATAAGAAAAATTATAAGACATTGTTGAAAAAAAACATTATTTCAATTCAATATAGGCATTAGATCGTTAATGTTGATGACGAGGTTTCGAGCCCGTGCGTTGTTGCGGGTGTTTTCCTTAAAGATGGATGCACGATACAGTAAAAGACGCCAAACATTCATGATGAAAAAGTGGTGGCAATTAAAAATAGATGTAGCTTTATTATACTTAATGTCAGGCGCACATAAGCTAACTAAGTACTCCGTTAAGCTGCATATTTATCATGATCCAATCACTTAAAAAATACATACTATAAGTTTACAAAGTAACTACTCATGAGTTTAATTTAAATATGTGCCTTGATTCAGGCAAAAACTCATTAGGTGACAAAAATGTTAATGATCAAATAGGTTAGTTGGAACTCGTTTATACATGTAATTAAGACCTTAAAACTACTTCTAAGAATCAATATTGTTGTGCTTTCTTATGTTTTGCTACTCTAACTGGACGTCAATGTTAATTAATAAGTCTCTAAGGAGCGGAAGGAAGAAGAATCTGATACAATTGCTCCTAGGCTTCAAGGAATTTCAGTACCTTCTCTTTTGCATTTCCCGCAACTCTGCTGTTGATACATGGATTTTTAAGATCATCTTTAATATTCCATAATTTCTTTGTGTGGGGCTGACTTTGCAATTTCAAATGATCCAATTATTTGTTTTTATTACATCTTCGATCTTAGCCATCTTTAACTTCTGGTCACGATCAACATCACCTTTACGTTTAGCGCTTCATTTAAAAGTCTGTTTGTCCTCCTTTACTTCATCTTTACCTAATAAAATGAGCACATTAAAACTTATAAACCTACTATGTGTTTCTCAACTCGAGGGAAGAGAGAATGAGAGTTCAAAACTTTGTAAATAACAAAAAGTAAAAAAGTATAAGTGACCAGCTTGAAGTTTGGAGTGTGGAGCTGCTTATTCAAAAAAGGAATGTTACAAAACCACAATTGTTGCCCTAAAGTGTATACAAACAACCCTATATCCAATCATCCAAAGTAGTTTCTGAAAGACTAAAAAAGAAAGGGTCACTTCATGTTATATTCTATCTCTAGTGGTTAACAGTCCAAAATAAGTTGCTAAATCAAAACCGGTCAAATAGATCTCAAGTAAGTAAGTATATTTATGAGGACAACCTAAGTAGGCGAGTACGATTTATGATGTTACACTTGTATGCATATAGCTTTGATGGTGAAAAATCCTTTTTAACCCGCTACCTAATTTCCTCGACCTTCCCATTTTGCCACCTACTTATTTTCACATATTATATTTAAGGGCAATGTACTCATACTTACAGTATGAGCTGGATAGATGGCTAAGTCGTGAAGCTTCCTCTATCAATTGACGCAAGAGTGATGTTTTGCTCCATCTGTACGTATATAAATCAAAGTGAAAAATTATTTTCCAAAATGCACATCCAAACACTCCCTTAGATAGTTTAAAACAAAAGTATTACCTTCTAATCATGCCTTCCAAAAAGAGCGTCAAAGGGTTGTGTCCGTCCAAAAGATTGAGATTCCGGCATGTCATTATACCCTTTACTGAACAGGATCAACGCAAGTGACTATGCCTTGCATTCTTCGTTAAGAATCGGTGTAAGATGTGTTACCTCTTCATTATACCCTTCATTATCTTCTTCAGTTTCTTTTCGTTTCGTGAGAGTTCCCGGCAACATAAAGGACTGTAGCTGATGGTGCGTTCTGTTTAAGTGCTTCAAGTACTGCTCTTTCGGTTTCATTCTCAATAACTTCTTATGATTGTGACTGCAATGTTGATGCCTGCATATTTCCCCAAGCTATCCTTTCGTAATCTATAATAGGAGTATCAGTACTTATAGTTGGTGTTTGATTTGGTTTTGTTAAGCTATTCAGCGTTTAATTATTAACTTGAGCCTTTGTTTGATCCTTTGGAACCATATGTCCTGCATACAAACAATAGCAGGAAAACATAGACATGTTAGTTTGGCCCGAATCTATTGGAGTCTGTCAATATCTGTGTCTGTGTGTTGCTTTTGGCCATGCCCAGTTTAACCCAGGCCCGAGCAACCTTACTAATTACACACAATAGGTTATTTCGACTCTATTAATGTGTTTAACAGTCTACTTGTAACCCGTGAGCCAAATTTCTATACTCATAAGCACTCATAATGGGTCGTTTAGGTTACTTACTGCAATAGTTTAGGGTTTATTCGTATAGAAAAGTCAGAAATCATTATCACTCTTTATACGAATGTTGAGGGTTTATTTGTATTCTAAACTGGGCTGTGTGGGATTTATAATTCTTACCCCTATACTAACTCCACAAATAGTATGACGGTTTTACCCACCTTGAAGGAAAATACATCAGATTATATCAAGACAGATACTGAACTTATATTTGTGAGTCAGCGTAACCCCGACCAACCCGTTTGACCCACATTAGAGAAGAAAAATACTTTGTTCAGATAACTTTATATGATCTTAAATAAAGCACACTACTTGTTTAGACATGTATACACGGATGGTAAAATATTTTGTAATATATTGGTTTTCATAAACACACAATCACAAAAATCTATGGGGCGTATAATATGAGTTTTAGAGAGAGAAAGTGAGATGTTCTAGAGAGATAAAATCCAAATGAAAGGTTAGATTAGCAAGTGAACATCCAACCCTCTCCCTTGTAGGGAGAGGGCTATTTATACAAATAACTACGCCCTCCTTCGGGCTGTGGATCAGGTATACAGTGGGTAAAGACCCGTCCTTCTTCCACGTTATTACTTATACTACTATTAATCTAACTAATATACCGTTATGTCTACGAGCTGTAATATGTTAAACAGTTGTTGGGGGTGACCGACACTTTTACATGGATTTTCTAAATCCTAACAATCTCCCCCTAAGGGAGGTCACCCCAAGAATTACATTGAATGTCCTAGCACTTAATCTATAATCTTTAATGCTCGAGCTCGTAGAATTTGTAGCTTCTCAAGCTTTTAACTTTGTATTGTAGTAGTGATTCTTTGGCTTTGAGTGATTCTTTGTGTTGGAATCACTCCTAAACCTTATTCAAGTGTTAGTGATTCATATGTAATAGTTAGCTTAATATGGCTTTTATGTTAGTAATCATGCCAAGGCTTATGTAGAAAGCCCATGAGCCTTGGCTCAAGTCCAATAAGGAAAGGAAGGGACTAGGAGTGTTTCCCTAGCTCCCTCTCCTATAAATAGTCTTGTAATACCCTCACTTGAGGGTTTGTTGTTCATTTTACTCTCTCACTCTACGCGTAACCTTTCTCATATATTCGTGTGTCTATGTAAAGTGTTCATCCGATCTCTATCTCTCCTTTATCTCTTATATTGATGCTTGTGTTACTAATATGGTGACCTAACAGTGGTATCAGTCGCCAAATAGTTGGGTGAACATATTTTTTGTTGTTTTGAAGGTTTTTGGTCTTACGCGTAAACGAGGTTGATACTTTGGTTCGCTTAAAAACTTAATTTTTTCACTTTTCAATCCAAGATTCTTGTACTTAACGTTTTAAGGTGTTAAAATAACTGTTTTTGGCAAAAAGTTTCAAACTTTACGTGTGGATCATTGTTTTTAAGCTTGGTTTTTTACGTGGGTTAAGTTCTACACATAACTGTTTTATAAGCTTTGGATCATCAAGTTTCACACTTTTGTGTTATTTTGGTAATATTGAAGCTATTTCATCACAAAAATCTGGTTTAGAAACATCTTTGGGCAAAAAAAAATCACTTTTGGTGGAGTTCTACGCATAACGAAACCCTAAAACTACGCATAAGAGTTCTTTAGTTTGATCTTCAGTTTCGTGGATTACTCAGTGTTTTTCTTGCTTGGATAAGCCTGAAAACACTTCGACTTTGGATATCTTTTGCACCGTGATAGTGTAAAAGATCGTTTGGGTAAAACCCTAATCTTACGCATAAGCTTAAGCTTACGCGTAGAATCCATTACGCATAAGATTCATCTTACGCCTAAGCTTTGTCTTACGCATAAGGTAATCCTACGCCTAAGTTTTCTACGCTTAACTCTCTGTTTACGCATAACTTTAGTGTTTTCTCATCTCTTACGCGTAAGCTAATCCTACGCGTAACTTTTGATGTTACGCGTATCTTTGGTGTTTTTACGCATAAGTGGTACTTTGCTTTTCTGTGATTTCTACGCCTAAGGATACTTCATCAACAACGGTTCATTCGACTACAAAGATCCATTTAACAACACAAGTTTTCAACATGTCACAACCACCATACTCTAACTATTTTCCTTACACTTATCATCATCAACAACAACAACAACTAAGTCCACAACATCAACAATTTAATCATCAACAACAAATTTATCAACAACATACCCCACAACTTGGAGCAATTCCACAACCTCAAATGGTTCAACCTCCACCTAGTCTTCAAGTACAACCTTACACAAACTTCTACAATCAACATCCATCCAGGAATACTATGAAGGAACCAACATGGTTTGGCAAGATGTGTGAAGCCTTAAGCAGCCAACAATCAATTCATGAAGTCGGCTCACTGATAGACCTCAATGCTCACTCCCGGAAATTATGATCAATGGGTGATAAGGTTCTTTAGGTTTTGTGATCTAAAGAAGCCACATGGAAAGTTTTTAAAGAAGGTCATTATGGAAGGTCCATTTCGGATGCTCTTGTTATTACACTGCAGATCCAGATGCCAATCCACCAAGAGATGTTGTCACCAACATTGCAACTATCCTGACCTCACCGGTGATGAACTTTTACACTTTGAAGCCGATGAACTAGCAATGCAATACATCCTTTTGGGACTACCCAATCCGATCCTTGAAGTGTTGATGCTCAAAAGACAACTAAAGCAATGTGGAACATATTCATCTACTAATGGAAGGCACAACACTTAATCAGAAGACATGGAATCCAAAATCTACTTGGCTTATGAACACTTCATGATTGAACCGGAGAGACATTAGAGTCATATCATCATCGTTTTGGATATCATTAATGATTTGGACAAACACAACATCATCATGCCACAATTGTCACAACACTAAGTTCCTAAGTAGCCTTGGTCCGAATGGGAGAAGTATGCCATTTTCTCCGTCAAGCTAAGAACCTTCATCATGCTACATACGGATTGTTGTACGACTATTTGAAGCCTCACCAAAAGAAGTTGACAAAGAAAGGACTATCCGTGGACTCCGACTTCACGGTCAATTCACGATAATCAACAACTTGCTTTGTGGGCTCAAACTAATCTTCCTCCTCAAACGACTCCTCAACCCGCTCCTCAACCAAGCGCAACCATTACACCATATGATCAATCAAAACAACCTCAACAAACTCAATTGGTTCCATACAACAACAACAATGCTCAAGCACTTTACGGTGAAGGCGATGAGGACTCTGCTTGCTTTCGATGAATTGCGCAAGGATTTGTTATGATTGCTAAAGCCTTGATCGATATACAAACAAATCCAACAATCGAATTCGTTCCTCATCCAATACAAGGAATCAAGTTGTTGTGAACAATGGATGCGTTGAAGTTCGAACCGTGGTTATGGTCGTCGATGGGAGGTGGTCAAGGGTTTAATGCTATTGGAAGGAATAACATGGGTGCTCCACAACAACAAAGGGTCAAGTGGTTGAGCAGGGAATTCTCATAATGGGGTTAATGGTCTTCGTTGTTATAAGCGCAATGAGAAGGGTCACTGGCTAATGCATGTCCTAAGCCGAGGACAAGAGGCGATGCTTATCACAAAGAGTTGCTCTTGGCTCTTAAGGATGAAGTGGTGGAACTCTTACAAACAAGGAGCGAGCTTTATGGCAAATGCAGATTCGATGATGATATGGAGGACTTGTAGGCTAATCAGCGATGATGTTGATGGCACAAATGCAAGCTCTACACATGAGTGACACAGGCCCAGTGTATGACATCGATGGCTTGTCTAAAATCTTGGAACAAAATATACTCATCCACGATCGATATCTCCGCCAATTCTCCATCCGACCGGATCGAGTGTTCAACATGAGCAATCCACATCTCATTCCGATGATTATAAAATAGATCCGTAGTTATATTTGGCGATCAAGATGACCTTATGGTTAATATTGATAATCAAGTTGACTCGTGATTATATTTGAGGATCTAAATAATGATCATGTTGAGACTCACGTTGAACAAAATGAGCTTGGTCTAATAGAGAAATTGAGCTCGACCTTAATTAAAGACCAACACTCTCGGTTGGAAATTTGCACGAAATTAAAGAGAAAATGCATCATTAATTAGGGATAATGAATGCTTAATTCGACAAATCAAATTTTCAAAACTCAAGAAAACGTGAAGAAGGTTTTGAAGTCGCTTCGCTAAATCTCATCAAAACAAAAATCATTAGAACGACGGAATCGTGATCTAGCCGTTTCAAGAATGCTTTGTTGTCTCAAATAGAACAAGCTGAAACATGAACATAAACAACAACTTAACGCTCTTACTTTGGAAACTCAAAAGCCAAGGTGAGTTGTTAACTTGTCAAAACAGTTCTCAAAGTACAAACGGCATTCCACGAAGCGAATAGATAACTATCTTGAAGAAATTGTCGACTTACAAACCAAAATCAAAGAGTTTGAAATGTTGTTTATAAACATGGTGAGTCAATCACAACCATTCAAAAGTTTACTTTTAAACCTAATCCAAATGGATATGGACCAATACTTGCGATTACAAACCTAGGTTTTCAAACGAGCATTCAAACCAAATCACGAAGTTTACAGTCAGAGAACATAGAATTGATGATTCAATTATGATTGTTGTTGAATATAATCGCATGGAGGAATTAGATGCGGATGACGAGAGTCGGTCAAAATGGAAAATGTCGTTTATAACAAACCATTTAACTATTCAAAAGCCGTTACTTTTGTCAAACAACAAGATACTTCTAACAAACCTTTTGTTATCACACCATCTCAAAGTTAGTCCCAAACACAATGGTGCATAAATTAATGGTCCTTTACCTTCACTTAGTGAAGTTAAAACAAAAAGCCGAAAGTTGTCGCGTTATAAAATACTTTGACACTTTCTTATCTGACCTCAAAATTTTGAAACGTGAGATTGAATTTCATTTTGAAATAAAAGTTGAACATTTTCAATCGCCAATGGTGCGAGAACAACGAGATATTCTTCAGAAACAACTTTTACCCCATGTCAAAAATTTAAAAACTTGTGCACTATATTGGGAAAGGGATTTTCACAAGGAACTTGGTCTCATGAAAACAGTTTTCGATAAAACAGAAACATCAATTTCAAATACTAAACGCAAAAAGAAATTGTTGAGAAAAGATGTTGATCGACTCTTGGAAGATATTCTTGTCTTGATATCAATAATCTTGTTTTATTACAATCATTGCATATGCATCCGATCATATCTCTGCTGATTATGTTGATTACATTGATATTGTTGTGAATATTGATAATGTGCACGGATAGAATCTTTAAAAGTCGAAAATGAGCGACTATTAAGCGAACTTTCAAATTCAAAACGTCGTCTTCAATGGTGTCAAAAGATTGTCAAATTGTGAACTTGCTTTGCAAAACAAAATTGAAATCAAAACCGTTTAATCCTAAAATTGAGCAACCGGATGATCAAAGCGTGCCTTTGAAATGTCAAATCTCAAAATATGAACAAGAACTTGCAAAGTTAAAATGAATATGGTGTCATATTTGATTTACTCAAACAGACTCGAAATGAAGCATCAAACGAACTTGATCATTATCTTGCACACACCAAAGAAGTCATGAATTTTCTTTGAAATCTTCGTTATGAAAATCAAGATTTGGTGCACACTATCATTAAGTTAAGGGAAATGTTAGGAAAGTATGAACAAGTTCACCTAGCATCATTAAGAAAATTGCACACTAACACTTAGAAAACGTGAACCCAAAATGCCTACCGACAAAACACAAGATACTAATGTGTTTCCCTCTCTTTAAACAGAATAGTTGCCTCTTTTCCCAACGTCCATGCATTCACGCCTAGAGCAATACAAGGAAGAATCTGAGTTGCGACCTAAGAAAATATCAATAAAGAATCTTTGAAGTAGAAGAACACCTAGGATTTTGAATAAGACTCATGTTGCACCCACTTTAGATATTGCGTCGACAAATGTAATGGAAAAAATGTTGTAGCGAATGTTAAACCTTTAAGTATTTTTGATATTGATCGATGCTTCTTGTGTTATTTGTCTTAAAAGTATGCTTTCGATTGTCATGACAAATGTGTTGCTAGAGCTATCTTGTCTCGTTTATGGAATCCTAAGAATCGAATACCTCTAGGCCCACTAATGCTTCTAAGTGCATGCTTGGTAGACCGCCTCCTTAGATTCTAAGAAACGCATTGATGTCCCTGTGGTTCGATATCACCTCAAAGAATGTAGTACCACCTAGTGCATTCACCGAGACTAAAGCTAAGACTAGTTGGAGATGGCGAAATGGATACATAATACACTAGGATTTAAATTGATGCCTAAAATCATTGATGTGTATTTCTACTATAGCTCTTGAGGAACCCTCTAACTCATCGGGTTCCACATCTACCTCTATTCCATCGTGTCGTCAGTGTAATGCACGGTGTCTGATCATCCTTTGGATTGTTGATAGCGGATGTTCCCGACACATGACAGAAATCTTAAAGCTGTTATCAAACTTTATTGCAAAGTTCATTGGCACCGTGATTCGGAATGATCACTTGCAGCTATCATGGGCTACGGAGATTATATCAATGGCAATATTGAAATTAGCAGGTTTATTATGTGGAAGGCCTTGGTCACAATCTCTTTTTAGTCGGTCAATTTTGTGATGGAGATTTGGAAGTTGCTTTTAGGAGAAAACTTGTTTCATTCGTGATCTACAAGGAAACGATCTTATGTCCGGCTCTCGTAATTCTAGTCTATACACAATCTCAATGCAAGACATGGTTGCTTCATCTCCCATCCGTCTACTCTCAAAGGCTACATCTACAAAATCTTGGCTATGGCACGTCGTCTCTCACATCTAAACTTTGAAACCATCACCAACCTTGCTCGACACAAACTTGTTGAAGGTCTCTCGAGATTCCAGATTCTAAAGATCACCTATGTTCAACTTGAACAAGGAAAAAGCACCGTGCTCATTTTCCTCAAAGGTGGAACACAACTCTCGAATGTTCTTCATCTTCTTCACATAGATTTGTGTGGCCCGATGCGCGTACAAGCGATTAATGGTAAGCGCTACATCTTGGTAATTGTCGATGACTACTCACGATGGACTTGGGTCTACTTTCTTGAAGTAAAGATCAAGCTCCACAGATGATCATCACCTTTCTCACAAAATTCAAGTTCGACTCCGGAACACCGTCCGCCAAATCGAACATACAAAGGCTGAATTTGTTAACCAAACTCTTGAGAATTTTATGAGAAAGTGGGAATTGAGCATCGACATCTATTGCGTACACCGGAACAAACCGGAGTTATTGAAAGACGAAACCGAGCGTTAGTGGAAGCTGCAGAACAATGTTAATCAATGCTAAACTTCCAGTTACTTATGGGCGTGTCGATCAAGCGCATGCTATACTCAAAATCGTTCAATGATTACTAAGCGCCACAACAAAACACCTTTTAAGCTTATCCACAACCATAAACCGAATCTAAAACACTTTCATGTATTTGGATCCCTTTGCTATCCAAATAATGATCGTGATGACTTTGGAAAGCTCAAAGCCAAAGTCAAATTGGAGTCTTTATAGGATATTGTGAAAATTCTAAGGGTTTTGGATGCGGAATCGTCGTACAAAGCGAGTTATGGAAACGATTCATGCTAATTTTGATGAACTTACATAAATGGCTTCGAGCATATGACTTGGAACCGGTCACAACCGTTTAAACTTCCTCACACCCCATCATCGGTGAACCAAGCCCCACTTACTCGTCAACAAATGGAAACGCTATTTGCTCCGTTGTTTAGTGATGACATTGATGAGCGTGCTCGGTGTATCCGCCGCTCAACTGATCATACTATTATACGATACACCGCTATAACAACTACTATTGAAGAAGCACCACCAGTTGACTCTACAACAACAGTTGAACAAAGCGCTAGCAACGACAACCGATTCTTGATGTTCTTAATGAAGTACCCCACTGCAGATTTTGATCCAAATCGTTTTAACCCGTTTGCCAATGAAATCTACTTTTGATGTCGCGGAATCATCAACAAACCATTTGAATCCTCAAAATCGCACAATGTATACCAACATCAACCCTCTACACATCGTTGGACAAAAGACCATCCTCAGAGAATATTATTGGCAACCCGAATCAACCAGTCGTTACAAGACAACGTCTTCACACGGATGGTGAACATTGCATTTATGCTCTCACCGTTTGCCAATATGAACCTAAAATCATTAAAGACGCAATGACAAAAGACAATGGATTGAATCCATGCAGAAGAACTCAACCAATTCAAGCGTCTTGAAGTATGGAAGCGGTTGAAAGACCAGCGGGTCTCGTCATTGGTCTCAAAGCGGTTTGGAAAAACAAATTGGATCTTTGAAGGGCGTAATCGAAACAAGTCACGTCACGGTGGCTAAGGGTTATAGACGAAGAGGGCATTGACTTTGAAGAATCATTCGCTCGGTTGCTCGTCTTGAGGCGGTTCGGATTTTCGCGTTCGCGGCTCATATGAACATAACGGTCTTTCAAATGGATGTCAAAGCGCTTTTACGAATGGGCAATCGAAAAGCAGTTTATGTCGACCAACCGAAGGATTCGTTGATCCCGAGTTCCCGAACCATGTCTACAAACCGAACAAACCTCTCTATGGTCTCAAACAAGCTCCTCGGGCGTGGTGCGATAAGTTATCATCCTTCCTCATTTCCAATAAATTCACCAAAGGTTGGTCGATCCTACACTTTCATACAATATCACGGGCTCACATCTTAATCGTTCAAATCTATGTGGATGACATCATTTTGGGTCAACACATTTAAAATACTCAAATGCTTTTGCAAAATTAATGACAAAACATTTTGAAATGTCAATGATGGGTGAACTCACATTCTTTCTAGGAATGCAAGTTCATCAATCACCCGTGTATTTTCTTGAGTCGGTCAAATATGCCCTTGAATTGTTAAATAAATTTGGAATGCAAAGCATGACACTTATGCCACACCAATGGCTCATACCAAGAAACTAGATCTTTGATTTACATGGGAAATTGGTGGACCCTACCAAATCTGTAGTATTATTGGGTCTCTCATGTATCTAACGACAAGCGGGCCCGATATTGTGTTTGCCGTATATCTTTGCTCCCGTTATCGGTCAAGACCAATCTGAAACCCGCTCTACGAGGCTAAAGAATCCTCCGATACATCAAGGAAACCATTAACTGGGGATCCGTATCAGAAGGATTACGGTTTTGAACTAATAGCTTTTTCGACAATCGACCACGCAGGATGCTTAGATTCACGAAAAGTACTTGAGAGCACTACAATTTCTTGGTGATAAACGGTGTCATGGCAATCGAAGAAGCGTGATTGTACATCACTCTCCTCAACGTAGCGTAATATGTAGCCATGTCGTGTTGTGCTCAAGTCATTTGGATGAGAACACAACTCAAAGACTATGGTTACGTGTTTGACAAAATTCGATGTCTTTGCGACAATCGAGTGCCATTGCGATCTCGTGCAACTCGGTTCAACATTCAAATCAAAGCACGTCGATCTTGATATCATTTCATCAAGGACCACGTGGAGCAGTCTTGTTGAATTATACTTTATGGGTACAGAATACCAATTGGCGGATCTCCTCACCAAAGCCTTAGCTCCCGCTAGGTTTAATGAGTTGGTCCACGGATTGGTATCGTTGTTTGACTCGAGGAGGAACTGGATGAACTCTTAAAACATTCTTAAAAACCAGTCAAACACCAAAACATCTTTTGTAAATATTTTTCAAAAACAAAATACAAAATTATAAAATCAATTAAAACAACAAAAATATTCTTCTATCTATATTTCTTTTAACATGACAAGTACAAATCCTCCGTCAACACTCTAATCTTTCAAAATTCAGTATTTTTTCGATCAACTGTTGAGGGGGAGAAAACAAATATTTCAGTTTCATAAAACCTTGTACTTGCATGTTATCTTATCCCGGTTGTTTCTTTAATAATGGTGGTCACATTTCTGGTTCTCTGACACTCCTCGGACTAAAATTTATAAACTTTCATTATTTCTTAAGTCGAGGGAAGTGTCGTCAAATTTCTTTCAAATATCACTCGTTTGGTAACCAAATGGAAGTTAAAGGCATTGGATGAAAATGAAAAGGTGGAGGGCTAAAGCGTCAAAAGCATAAAGTTATTTTAACAAAACACCCCACCAACCTCATTAACTCTTCACATTTAATTTTTTCACCAAACAAATCCTCGCCTAAGATTCGTTCCACAAATCCGTGTTTGATCTTCATTTTGTAAGTGTTTTGTATTTTAACATGATTATAAACAATGGTTTTGAATCGTTTTGAAAAACAACGGTTAGATATTAACCTAAGGACGATTTTGTGTTCTACGCGTATGCGTATGAACACATAATCTTGCTTATGTGTTTATGGTTGAAATGGTAGTGTCAAAATGTTTGTATAATGTCAATGATACCATTTTTATCCACAAAACTCACCGAGAAACACGAATTGAATGATATTTGAAAATTAGGGTTTATGTTCTTCATAATTGGGTATTTTTGATTCGTTGAGAATTTGGTGTTAAAACTTAGATATATCAACTCGCTTGACTTCTTAGAACTACCAGAATCATTTTAGTGCAATTCCTATGGCTAATTCTCCTACGCGTAATTCTTAAAACTTAGGGTTTAGGTTTACACATAAGGGTTTTTCGCATAGCTGCTTGAATGAGTGTTCGTGATTAAATCATTTATAGAATGAATGTATGTGTTAATATTGATGCTATGATGAACTTATTTCGGGTTTGTTACAAGTGAAAATTCGAATCAAGATTACTAGCAAACTACGCATAAGGATCACCTTGTCGTAGAATGTTATCGTAAGATTAATCTTACGCGTGAATCGCTACACGTGAGGTTCTACATAAGGGACTACGCGTATCATCCCGTGAAGGATATCGTAAAAAGTGACCTCTACGCATAAGGTTGACTCTTACGAGTAAGCCTT
>CM040245.1:176100774-176115981 GCA_022545495.1 Chrysanthemum lavandulifolium | reverse complement strand
TGGAAAATGGTCGGGTAAGTTAATTGGTTATCTGAGATAAATGGGTGTCAAAATGGACGGGGTGACCTATAATCACTTTTTCATTTCTTAGTTTATTACTCTGTAATAATAAATGTGCGTGAATGCACAGAGTAAAAACATCACAGTAAAGATTGAACCAAAAGAACAAAGGGATGCAAATGCAAAGTACCAGAAGGAATGGTTCCCGTTCAGATAGCTGGATAGGCATCCTCGATAGACTCGTTCGAGTGTTGGTTATACAAATAGCTTATTTTTTGTTAACTTAAGTTTTTAACGATATTTATAAGGCTTGCTCCCCCGTCGAACGGACTATGCTTTGATACTTTATTCTTACGTACCACTTTAAAACTTTTTCTCTCATATTCGATAATTGTTTATTTCTTTTCGTTCTTAATGCATTAAATAAAAAATTTGGTACATTTATATCTTATTTTTCATTAACTTATTTTTTTCACAACAATAATTATAAGTCATGCCGAGCCATCGGGCGGACTTTGAAAGCTAGTATATATATATATATATATATATATATATATATATATATAGGTTAAAGTTAAAATAAAAATACAAATATCCGTAAAAGAATAAAAGATTTAAAAAAAACAAATTCACGAAAAATTCAAAATAAATTCCACAAGATCTGGTATGTTGGTGCATAAAACTTTTGTGAAAACAATTTTTATAATTTTGAGTTTTGATACGTTTTTTTTAAAGAACAAAAAACGAATTTTGATGCGCAAAAAAATTTTGATGCATAATATTTTTCAACTTGTTTAGTTAGATGCGCAATGTTATTTTGATAAAAACAAGTCAAAAGAATTTGGGTGCAAAAACCAATTTTTGATGCAATAAAAAAACGATTTAATGCGCAAACGTATTTTTCATAATTTTTTCGGAAAAATATCCACTTTTAGAAAACATTCCTACAAAACTTTTCATGCACCATCATACCCGATCTTATGAAATTGTTTTGGAATTTTTCAAGAACTTTTGAAAAAAATATTTTTTCTTTTTACGGATACATACATATATATATATATATATATATATATATATATATATATATATATATATATATATATATATATATATATATATATATATATATATATATATATATATAGTAGGGATCCATGAGAAGTAAATTAAAATAAGAAGTGGTGAGAAGTGACCAAAACCACGCATTTGAGATGCAACGACTTGCATTAGATGCATTTCTATTGATATAGATGCAACATCTTGAGTTTCGGAAGTTAATTTGATGTATAGATGGTGCAAATTGATTTTCATGATTTCGGCACGTGCAGAGGAACAAAAAACAAAATAAATCATGAAATGCATCCAATATACGTATATGCATCTGATTAAAAGCTAGAAAACACACTATCGTGCGTTATAATGGATATAAGATTATAGGGATGCATCTAATTTAGGTCGGTGCATCTCAGATTTATGGTTATAGTTCTTCTTATTCATTCTTATTTTAAGTAATCTTCTTATTTGATCCTAACTCTATATATATATATATATATATATAGGTTTAGGTTATTATGAAAAAAAAATTTAGAATGAAAAGAATGAGAAGGCATGTGGAGATGACATGTGCCACCTTTGCCACATCATCATGCCCACATCACCTTACCTATTAACTATGATACACTTAACTATTAACTATGATACAAGAACTTATAATAAAGATACACCAAAACTTATTAGTGCATTAAGATTATAAGTTACTTTATCACAATTATGATTTTACTCGCATTAATTTATAAGCGTGATGCAATAATAAATTTTGGTGGGAAATTTTGACGGATTTTTTTTTCTTTTACCATTTTTTTTTGCGGGAATTTTTTTTTCCGGCAGTAGGGGTGGGGTGGGGTCACATGATGTGGCATGGTGATGTGCCAAATGTGACACATGTCACCTCCACATGCCTTCTCATTCTTTTCATTATAAGAAATTTTTATAATAACGCACCGTGTGTGTGTGTGTATATATATATATATATATATATATATATATATATATATATATATATATATATATATATATATATATATATATATATATATATATATATATATATATAAAGAGAGATAGAAAGAGAGAGAGAATTTATGAAATAAGCTAAATAGTCATGCATGATTCATTATATGGTTAATTTTTGTGCCTTTTCTCATTTTGTCATATTCAACTGCTCAACTGCTTGACTTTATTATTTTTATGCCATGTGTCCTTACAAGTACAAGTAGTAGGTGGAGATATTTTTTACTTTTGGCTTAAATGAAAAGTATACCCATAAATTAGCAACACATATTTTATTCTATCTCTCTTATAATCAGATCCATCACTGCCCATTTAATCCATCACCGCTCATTAATCGTAGCTGCAAATTTTATATCATTCTTTGTGTCAAAGTTGAAACAATTAACTACAAATACTCAAGACGTCTTTATTTTTATGTTTGTTTCATATTTTACTGAAATAGACAACACCGTAGCCCGGATTTATCTTCGTCGATTGTCAAAAATCTTTAAAGATCCGGCCACCAGATCCGATCAGATCCGATCCGGCCACCTGAAATGATTAGATTCGAGCCGGCCACTTGAAATGATTAGATCCGGCCACCTGAAATGATTAGATCCGCCGACGCCGTTAGATCTCGCCGTTAGATCTGAGTCTTCGCCGGTTGTCGTCGCTGGTTAGATCTCGGATGTGTCAAAATTTTCAGATCTTGACTCGAGTTTGGACACATTTCAGTAAAAAAAAAAAGTTAGTAATTATTCTTTAATTTACTATACTTACAAGCTTGTAGAAACAAAAGTGGCTCATATCTGAAACCAGAAAGATAATCAAAATTTATGGAAAACAAATGTGGTGGTTGATCACGAAAATGACATTACGGTCATCCTTTATATTCATGACTTAAATGCATTTGGAGGAAGGAAAGAACTCATTTAACTAGCTTTTGCACATGGCTCATAAGATGCTCTTATTATCTCGAATATATAAGGAGGTTGTGTGATACAATTTGTGATATGTTGGAGTATTTTGAGGTGGTTGAGTAGTTGAATAGTGGTGGTTGATCGATCGTGGTTGTCGGTGGTGGTTGGCGATGATGGTTGACCGATGGTAGCGGTGGTGATGATGGTGAAGGGGTTAGGTGGAATAATTTAATGAGAGACAATAATATAATATAGGAATGTATATTTGTAATTTTATAATAAAACAATAAAATATCTCCACCTACCACTTGTACTTGCAAGGACACATGACATAAATATAATTGTTACATATTAGATTTCATAAACACATCAAACCATGATCAATAAGAGGCGTACACTTGAAGGTTTTAGAGAGAGAAATAGTTAGAGGTTTGGGAACTTAGTAAGAGAAAGTGAAATTATTATTATGAGCCTCAACTCTCTACCTTGGGAGGTAGAGAGTATTTATAGTCTTACACAAAACGCCACCTACGGGCTGTGGATCAGGCATACAGTGGTAAAGACCCGTCCGTCCTCTACGGTGTTACATAACTAAATACTACTTAACTAATAATAACTACGACTACGAGCTTTCTAACGATTACATATACTTGAGGTGACCGACACTTTAATAACTGGATTTACGAAATCCTAACAATCTCCCCCTAAGGGAGGTCACCTCAAAATACATTGAATACAAACAAATATTACATTAAAATTGTTCTTGGATTCTTGTTAACGTTCTTTGCTCTGTAGCCCGTAGTCATTGATTCATCATTGTTGCATGTTTGGTTAATCCAAATGGAGGTCTTTAACTGATCCACGTGATAATAAGTTTTGAGCCAACATTGAGATCATCGGATAACATAAATCTCGACTCTTCCATTGTGTTGTTGGTATTATGTGATGTTGTGACAATTGGACCGACATGCTCACATTCGGATCCGATATATTCTCATCGAGTAGCGGAAGCTTTGTTGATTCATGATATTGGCGGTAGCAGAGTCAAGCATGGAGTGAAAATATCGAGTCATTGATGCATTTATCATGATTTCTTTTAGAAATGAATGTGTTGAGTGAGCATGCGGCTATGGATTGACGCTTCATTACGATCACCGCAAACGTCGGGCGTACACGCATACAACATTTAGCAATAAAGCGCGCGAAAGTATCTTTGATCACTTTCGTTGAATTGAGGTACACGCCCACGGTTCCCGTTGATCGATACAAATCTTGCTCGTGATCGGTATAATTCGAAGAATTTCCTTGATGGGTTTCACAGTTGCTCTAGTTGTTCTCAAACCGAACGTCTCAAAGAAGACAACACGGAGTGAGTGAACAAATAATTATGATTCATCGATTGATGAAAAGAGATTTGAAAAACAATCGTGTACCGCTCAATAGAAATTGTTTTGCAATACAACGAAGGTTTTAATGAAAATCAATTATCAATCATAAACACCTTTTACTTTCAAGTAGTAGTACACAGTTGATGTGCTAAAGAAAAGAGTTTTTATGCACAACGGCCGGTTTTTCAAAGGTATCCATCAATCCATAACCTGAACCAGGATTGAATCATAATTTATGAATCGCCCCATTGTTTCTGTTCAGTTGTCACATGATTGATCTATTAGATAGATCTCACATGCCACCCACCAGGAGCTTGTTGTATGTTGGCTCCGGAAGGCTTTCCATCTTCATTGTGAATATGTTTGCATATCACTCGGATGTTCAGCAATACCACAAGGATAATGCGTGGGACTCATAAGATATAATCTCTTTCCACATTGTGTGAAACAGAGAGTCCTCATTGACAGTTTCCTAAAGAGATTTATATGATGACCTCGTGGCTCTAGACTCAATTGTGCATATTTGGTTCCTATGCGGGAGACTAGGGAGAGGGTCTCCTTCTTCAATATCAACAAACTCTAGAGAAAGTCGATAGATAATGTCGGTTCCTCGTGAGAATAAAACAAGTCCTTTTAAGAGGAACTTGAGTAGCTTGGGAAGTTGTGGTTTCGTCCCATTGGGTTCATGACGTCTTGTCTTCAATACCGATGTTACCTTGGTAACCACCAAGAGTATATGAATTTAACCCGATTTCAGCCCTAAGTTGAATAATTGGAGGCTATTTCTTTTCACCCTTTTTCCATTCATTTCTTTTCATTCTTCAACCCCTTGATTGCTTTCGAGACTTCATAACTAGAACTTTGTTGGTTTTATTCCAGTACTAGCTCTGTCTCAGACCGCACTCTTCCCATATCCCACTTTTCTCCTTTTTCATCATACCTAAGGACTTCTACACTATCTAGTGGATTGTCCCTGGGTAGATCCCTCCGGTTCTGGCGGATCGTGAGAACAAATACCTAACCTTATCATCCTTATATCACCATACATAAAGTAAATTTGGTCGGTCTATTTGGTATAGTTCATCTGCCATTGGAACCAATTGAAAACCATTTGAAAATCATCCAGATACTTGTGATATATTATCAAAGTGTTTTGTACCTGAATTGTTTTTGATATTTTTAGAAAAAGAGCTCCCCATCAACATGTGCATCATGAATTTGAAATAGTTTTGGCACACGGAGGCAAGAGGAAGAATTAACTTCTTTGATTACCATTTTCTAAAAGATATCAACATCACTTCCCTGATCAAATCAAGTAGATAAAGCATATTTGGGAAGGATGAGGTTTTCATAAGTTTGCTCCCCCTCAATATGTGCCTCGAGGTTTGAAAGAGTTTTGCACATATTAGAAGAAATCTGCACTTAGATACAAATCAATCACGTTTCAATTCTTTGTAGTTTGAAATAGATGCTCCCCCTCAACATGTGCATGGAAAATTTAAAATCGTTTGGCACATGTGGGGAGGAAAGCTTACTAAACACTTATGAAACCATTTATCGAATTATCGGTTTAAATCCAATTTAAATCACAAATTCTCCCCGATCACAATTTTCACACCATTTGAGATTTGTGATCTCAGAGATTTAAATTGATTTTGAAAGCTTTGAGGAGAATTGTGACTTGATTATGAAAACATTTTAATCGATAAGGATCGGATTATGAGACTTTAAATTCCATTGATTAAACATGCATGATTATCTTTTGAAAACAATTGTATGACAAATAACCTTTTGATTTAATTGAAATCAATCTCCCCTCAATCAATGACATGTGTTATTGATTGAAGGATAGCGATTTTGACAAACGTTAAGTCCAGGTGATTTTCAAAAATTGAGTCCGAGTTATTTTTCAAAGCAATTAGTTTTCGATAGATAGTAAGTAATTGTTTAAAGAATCAGAGCATGAGATTTGAAAACAAGATAAAGCATGGCTCTGTTCTTTCTTTGAAAAAGCAGTTCTTGCACGAAATGACAATAAACCATAGATTCATTTTCTTTCTTTTTTTTTTCTTTTTTTTAACATTCGAACAATATCTAAAGTCCCGTGTCATTTTTGAATGACGACACAAAGACCGTAGATATTATCGAATCAAGAAAGCAAGAAAAAATGACAATTTTTTTTTTTTTTTTTTTTTGAAAATTTTCAAGATTTTTCAAATTTTATGGATTTTGAAAGTTTTATATTTTCTATTTGCTTTTTCTTTTTCTTTTTTTTTTTTTTTTGAAGGTTTTGTAATTTTGTATTTTGCTTTTCGAATAAATATTTACAAGAGATGGATGAAGAAAGACCTTTACTCTCGTCTTCCTCTTGAAGGCGTTTGAGTGTTTCGGTTGAAGACTCTTTAGACCAAGTGGTGGAGGATAAACTCAAAACGTTCTCTAGGAAGAGCTTTGGTGAAGATGTCTCGCTAACCGGTATTCATCCTTACAAAATAGAGTTTCACGACACCGTTTTCTACTTGCTCCCCGATGAAATGATGTCGAATATCGATGTGCTTTGCTCTTGGTGTTGAACGTTGTTGCATGAGAGAGCAATAGCACTTTATTATCACATGACGGAGGAATTTTGTTGAATTCAAAGCCATAGTCGATAATTGGGATCTCATCCATAGGATTTGAGCACAATAAGATGACATGGCTATGTATTCAACCTCTGTGAAACAAATAGAAGTACTCATTTGTTTCTTTGAAGACCGACTCACAAGCTTATCACCCAAAAGCGAGCACCTCCAGACGTGCTTGACGTGTATCTTGACATCTGCATGGTCGGCATCTGCATAGGGTGTTAGTGACATCTGGTGTCCTTGGTGCAAAGTCCCATATTGATGGTTCCTTGGAATACCGAAAGACCCGTTTAACCGCTTCAAGGTGCTTTTGGTAGGCTTAGCACGATATCTAACACACATGCAAACAAATGAACAGAATATACGGTCTCTTGGCTGTGAGGTACATCGAGGATACAATTATACTACGATATTTTGTTTGGTCATGATGAGTGTCTAAATACTCATCATTTTGTACAATCTAAACTGCAAAAACATCCGAAAACACTTTCGAAATGCATTAAAATGATGAAAATATCACAAACAAGTGTTTTATGTGTTTTAAATGCAAAATATCAAAATCGGATGAAAACATATCAAGTTTGCAAAATTGGCGGTTTAGTCCCCAAGTTTCAAAGTTGTCAAATCTAGTCCACGGAATTCAAAATGTGGAGTTTTATCATTCAAGGTCCACGAAATATTCTAAGTTGTTAAAATGGTCCTTGAATGATTCTTTGGTCAAATGGCGAAAAGGTCCTTAAAGTTTGAAAAATGACAAAATTAGTCCTTGGATATTTTAAAATGGAAAATGATCAAATATTATCCTTGTACTATCAAAGTTTGTCAAGTTTGGCCCTTTTGATATCTTTGGAAAATCGTAAGTTCAATCCTTAACTTTGGCGAATTACATTTTGGTCCTTGGGTTAACTATCTACTATACCAAACGGACACCCTTTTAATACCAAACCCATGTCCACCAACACACAAGCCCAAACCACTTGAACCCCTTGGACTTGAGCCTTGAACCACCCTTGACCCTTGACCCTCCCACGTTATTATAAGCCTCGGTCGAATTCGGTCAACGCGCCAAATATACCACGTTCTCGCTCACCTCCTTCTCCATCGGTGAAATCCAAAACCGAGTGGTATTTCATCTTTTCAACACACCACTTGTATACTACCTTACCTTGTCCCCTCCACTTCCACTAACACCCAAACTTCATTTATTGATTGAAACACCGCTCAAACACCGCTAAGAGACTTTTGGCGCCAAAATTACACTTGACGAATATGATGATTTTGGCCAATCCAATGGTCGGAAATGAGTGGGATACTATCGAGGTCGACAAGAAGTCCAAAAAGTCTATAAAGAGGAGAAGAGAAGCAATGTATCAAGATATCTAGTGTAATTTTTATTTTCTTAGCTGTTTTTATCATTTTAAGCTTTCTAGTGTAAAACTTAGCTTTCAAGTCTTGTTTTAATCAATCTCGGTGTATTGTGAATCCTTTTAATAATCAATTTCAAGCTTTCGGTTTCAATTTCAAAGATTTGCAAATTTCAAGTTCAAATTTTCAATATGTTTTGAGTGTTGTTATTAGTTGTTGATTTGAATGAGTAAGACCACATAAGCTCCGTAAAGCTTATTAAAGCTTTTAGTAACTTTAAAAATCGGTTTAGAAGTTAAAAGTAAAAATACCAAAATACCAAATAAATAGTTGAAAATTCAAAAATCACAAGAAATGGTGATCAAAGTGGAGCAGGTGAATATTGGATTGCCATGGGTTAGAGGCTTAGTGGTAAGCCTATAGGATTGGCCTTTTGATCTTGGTTCTGTGTTTTCAGTGGGATAGCCTCTTGTAAGTTTTAAATTCAACTTTTGCATTCTACTGTACAAGTGTTCATTAGCTTGAATCTCTGTTTCTTTATGTTCATTAGTTATAGTTAAGTGTATCTAAGCATTAAAAACAGTTACTTGTTCTCTTTAATTTGTAGTTAGCAAAAATCTCATTTTGACAGTTAAAATAGCATCATCATCATTTCTTAGTTTAATGTTGTTATGGCTGTTGTTTTATGTTTATTTAGTCTTAATAAATGATATTATAAGGTTTGTAATCCATAGCATGGTCTAATTCTGTGTTTTGCTTTGAAAAGTTTCAAAACAGTCATATAAAGTGGTGTTTGGTTCACTGTGATAAAGGTTGTTCTAGCCATTGTTCTTGTTTGGTTCATGTCTCATTAGGTCTTAGTAGTTCATAGAAGCAATAAAAGTCAGTCCTTGTTCAACAAAAAGTCAAAATCATCTTTAAATCTCACTTGCTAGTTAACTGTTAGGAGTTAGCTTATCAAATTCATCATATTAGCTTAAAACCTGTTAAACTAGCTTAAATTAGTTTTAATATAACTTAATATTACATAATCGAGAAGTAGTATTGATTCAAAGTTCATATTAGTCAACTCATTTGGTTTTCTTAAAAGTCAAAATTTTCCATTTGGTCGTTTTGAATAAAATAGAGTATTTTATATAGGGCTTAACTTTGAGTTTTATGTTTTGAGCTTTTGGAATAGTGAAATACAAGCTTTCGACTTTAACCTAGTATTTTCATATTTTCTGTCTAGCTTATTTAAGTGCTTATTTTTCACTTCTTTTGAACACCCTTTTCAAATATGTGTCCTGTGTGTGATTGAGCGATCTATTTTGATAAGCTCACAAATAGCTTATTAGTTGGCCTCAGCTTGTGATTCTTGGTTCTTTGGAAAGCTGACCTAGCCATCTTGAGGTCCCAAGCTTCATATTCCACTTTGAAGCTTATTTGCTAGGGCTGCTTATAGCTTAAACCTTGTCCCATTTCTGTCTTATAACTAATAGAGGCCAAGTGCTTATCTGCTTATTCCCAGCTTTTCAATATGGTTCTCTGTGTATTCTAGCTTAATATTAGTAGCTTTTATCTTGTGGTATCTTATTTCAGCTTTTGTTTCAGCTTGTGAGCTTATTTGAGCTTAATTCATCAAAATAAGCTCTTTAGCCCACTGTTAGCTCATAAGCTTATCAAAGCTGCTTATTTTTAATTTGTAAAATTTTTGTCTTTGTAAAAGTTTCTTATAATCGATGAGTTAAGTAGTTTTGAAAAGAAAATCCACAAAACATCATTTTTAATATAGTGATAGCATTTATTTAATAGGAATTAACTTTTTAATTTTTCTTTTCAGCTTATTATTAAGCACTTCTAGTTTTTATATTTTTCTTAGTTTTTTGTCATCATAAGTTATTTTTAGAAAAAGTTTCATAATTTTCCTAATCTGTTTAGTATTTATTAGAATTTTAAATAGTTAAAAGTATTAATTAATTAGTAATAAATAATTAAAAAGCATAAAAAATATCTTTTTAGTTTTAAAATTAGTTTTATAATATTCTAGATTTTTCTAAGTTAAAATTTTATTTTTCCAGGTTAAGTTTATATTTTCTAGTAATTAAGTGTATTTTAAATAGTAATTAATTAATAATAAATAGATAAAAAGTGTAAAAAATATATTTTCAATTTTAAAATAAGTTTTATTTTTTCTAAATCATAATTTTATTTTTCTAGCCTTATTTCATATTTTCTTTTATTTTAGAGTATTATTAAATAGTTAGAAATAGTTTTAATTAATAATAATTAGATAAATAGTTATAAAAATAATTTTCTTTTCTAATAATTTTCTTTTATTTTAGGATTCCAAAAATGTCATTTTCATATTTGTAGGTCTTTTATTTCTTTAAATTCACTTTTTATTTTGTACGTTTACGTAATTTAATATACGTGACGTGTTTACGTTTGTCTTATCTGATTGTTGTACTTTCCAATTCTGTTTCCAAAATACATTCCAATCAATCAAGAGAGTAATCATCCATCCAAATCCTCATCGATCACTATCCTTAGTGATCATCCTATCGTCTGAAAGTTTTGATACACCATTGAGTCTCGTGGGACTTAACGACCGAGAATCCACTATATTCTCCGGATCTTCATTGCATTGGTTTACGGCGCAGTTTTAAGTTTATTACGGTTAGCCATTCACAAGTGGTTAGCTTGTGTGATATAACTTGACGGTTCGGATCCAATCAAATTTTGGCGCCGCTGCCGGGGAGGCTTTAGCGTGTTTTAAGCATTTCCAGATCTATTCTTGCACATATACCACCTTTTTGTAAACAGTTTTTTGTAAAATTAATCAAAAATCAAAAAGTTCATTAACACTTTTCCTAAAGTGTTATAAACACCAAACAAAATATAAAACAACAAAACAATCGTAACGTTTTCTATCTTGTGTTTCCTTTAAGGTGATTCTTAAAGAGATACGATTTGGTTAAACGAGACGATACCAAAAATATTGTCCAAAAGTTTTAAACCATCAGCACATATCCATACCACGTCTTTTCGGTGGTACTTAATAAATACATAAAATCAACCACATAAATCAAGGCGGACACCTACTAGCGGGGTGTGACCATAATAAGTTCTAGAACAACATTTAAAACTTGCCTTTGTGTCCTTGTGATTTGGTGTACCTTTTTCAAAGAAGCCATTTCATTTGTGATTATTGGTTAAGTTCACTTGTCGTTTTGCCTCGCATTTGTTTTGAAAACTGATTTTATACTTAGTGCATGCGCACTCGTTCTTCCGTTCTACAAGTCCACTTTACGAGCTTGCAAATATTCCTCGTGAGCGTGGGGGCGTTCGCTCCTTCACCGTGGATCGAGGAACGTCTACCACCACCACCCCAGCCGAAATGGCGGAAGATAAGCCGATGAATGAGCTTCCAAGCACCCATCGAGGGTTACGGAGATGCCATTATTGTCCCCACCATCGTGGGCGACACCTTGAGCTCAAACCGGGTTACTTAATCTTGTAACCCAAAGCCAATTCTATGGTTTTGAGCGGGATGATCCTCATGCACATATTCGATGGTTTAACAAGATTGCATCTACCATCAAATACAAGAATGTCCCACATGAAGCAATTAAGCTTCTTCTGTTCCCATTTTCTATAGAGGGACAACCCCCTCGTTCCATTGAGACATGGGAGGATCTAGTCACCAAGTTCATTAACGAATTCTATCCTCCATCCCGAACTACAAGTCTTAAGAATGAGATAATGAAATTTTCTCAGAGATTTGATGAATCATTCGGGGAGGCATGGGATCGTTACAAAGAGTTGCTTCATAAGTGTCGCATCATGGTTTTACCGAGTTAATGCAAATGGATACTTTCTACAATGGTCCGAACTAGACTAATCAAGACTCTTTGAATGCCTCCGCTGGGAGGTAATTTCGAGCAAGACCACCAAAGAAGCCTTACAAATCATTGAGAACAAGTCCCAGGTCCGCCCTTTCCGAGCAAAGACATATCAATCTCGGTCTAATGTGGACCTTCTACTTCATCTTCCGTGAGTACATCTAGCACCGATGCTAAGATTGACAAACTCACGGATATTGTTCGAGCTTTGGTTCTTGCTAACTAAAGAAAGTGACTTTCACACGACACCATCGCATGGTGAAGTGAAGAAAGTCGAGAGTTGTGTTACTTGTGGTGGCCCTCATGCATACTACAATCAGATCGCCACCGATGGTAGTCCGTTTGAAGCCAATGCTCTAGCCGGTACTTCACATCGTGGAGGTAATCAATACCATCCTCAAAATGAACCACACTACCGTGCTAACACTAATCGTGCACCACCCGGTTTTAACGAATCATAACATGCAAACCGAATCGAACCAACCTAGAATGAACCAAGGTTATCAAAACCAAGGTAATTTCTATCCCGGACCAAATCAAGGTTTCCAACATCAAGGAAACCTTAATCAAAACAATTTCAATCGAGGGAATCAATTTCATGGGAATATGAATCCTAATCAAGGAAATTTGCAAAATCAAGGCCCTATTCTAACAATAGAGGCGGAATTTTCCTATTCAAACTCGAGCCATTGTTCCAACTGGACCATCATCGATGAGTTATTGAAGCAATTCATGAAATCCCAAGATGAAATGAGCAGGTTGTTGGTCGGTCGGATCGTCGATCTTAAGAAGTCTTTAAATGATCAACCCTCGGGCTCGTGAAAACTTCCGAGCAACACGATCGCTAACCCGAGGGCGATGCAAAGGCGATCACAACCGTAAGTGGTGTTTCATATGATGGACTGCTATTCTTACTACCTCTTCTTCTTCTCCCTAAGGTAGTAGAAAGTGAACCTAAGACACACAATGGACCCACGACTCCAATGCCTCCTCCACTAGGAGCAATGAGTCAAGTTACCAAGGATACAACGGACAAGGTGCATTTTCAAGCCCACGGCACCGCAAGACACGTCCCACCGGTAGTCAACCTCAAGTTGTCCGAAACCCAAATCAAATCCAGAGTTGTTTTGAACCTCCGGTAGCTCCTGAGAAAGCAATCCAAATCTTCTATTCCTTACCCATCACGTTTGAATGAGCAAAAGCTCCCATGAGAAAGCCGAGTCATCAAATGGACAAATTTTTCAAATTTTCCAAGAGTTACATTTTGACATAAGCTTTGCGGATGCTATCATCTTGATGCCCAAGTTTGCATCAACTCTCAAACACATGTTAAGCAATAAGGAAAAATTTGTTTGAAATGGCAAAACTCCTTTGAGCGAGAACCGCTCGCGATTATCTTGAAGAAGCTTCACGAGAAACTTGGAGATCTGGAAAATTTCTCTTACCTTGTGTATTTCCAGAATGGTTGAATGCTTTGCCCTAGCGATCTTGGTGCAAGCATCAATCGATGCCTTATTCAATATGGAAGAAACTTTCTCTCCCGAACTTACTCCCACATGCATGACTCTCGAGCTTGCGGATCGTACAATATCCCGTCCACTTGGCATTGCGAGGGCGATTTGTGAAAGTAGGAAAGTTCCATTTTCCGCCTAACTTCGTGGTCGTAGATTTCGATGCCGATCATCGGGTTCCTCTCATTGTTGGTAGAGGATTCACGAGCGGGCCGTGCTCTCATTGATGTATTTGAGCAAGAAATCACATTACGTGTTGGTAATGAAGTGTCACCTTTAACCTTGATCAAACTTGAGGTACTCCGCAAACTATGATTACGAGTCGGTTAACGGAATAGATATCATTGATGTTGCTACGAAGAGTACTCAAGAAGTTCTTGGTTATTCTCATAATTACGTGAGTGGGATCCCACATCTTCTCAACCTATCATAGCCAATTCTACTCCTTCTATCACTCCTTTTGAGGGAAGAGACTTCATCTTGGAAGAGATTGAAGCATACTTGGCTAGTGATTACATTCCATGGAAATTAATCATGCTCAATTGACATTGAGGGGACATACTTCTTATTGAGAAGTTGCTCAATGATGATCCATCATCAACCCCTCACACTAGTGATTCAATTCGATAAGATTAATCAAAATGAGATTAATGGAGGAGATATTCTTCTGAGAAGTTGTTAAATCGGACACTTCTCCTCCTCTTCCCCGTCGAGCTTCATAACAAGGAAGTCAAGTCGGTTGAAAGCGAAGAATTTCCCGAGGTTGAGCTTAGGGACTTACCACCTCATCTCGAGTATGCATTTCTTGAGGGTGATGATAAATTACCCGTCATTATTGCTCGAGATTTGAGTAAAGATGAAAAACTTCTCATAAAGGTCTTGAAGTCACATAAGCAAGCAATCGCTTGGAAACTCTCCGACATTAAGGGTATCAACCACGAGTTTTGTACTCACAAAATCTTAATGGAGGATGACTTCAAACCAGCGATCCAACATCGAGAAGAGTAAATCCAAAATCCATGATGTTATCAAGCAGGAGGTTATCAAACTTAATGCAGAGATTGATTTACCCGATCTCGAGATAGTCCTTGGTTAGCCCAATTCATTGTGTTCCTAAAAGGGTGGCATATTTGTTGTCACAATGAAGAAAGCGAGTTAATTCCAACTCGATTGGTAGCAGGATGGCGTGTGTATTGATTATCGTAAGTTAAATGGCGCCACACGTAAAGACCATTTTCCTCTACCCTTCATGGACCAAATGCTTGAGAGATTAGCGAGGCGAATACTATTGTTTCCTAGATGGTTTCTGGTACTGATTCCCATTGATCCACGGGATCAAGAGAAGACCACATTCACTTGCCCATACGGAACTTTTGCCTACAAACTTATGCCTTTTGGCCTATGTAATGCTCTGGCACGTTCCAACGATGTATGATGGCCATTTTCCACGATATGATCGGAAACAA